>CM033640.1:9141638-9684876 GCA_019453435.1 Rhinogobius similis
ATACACATAATTGAACAGGTTTGTTGTTTTTTACACCTTCAATGTTTTTCTTTCAGAGTGATGATATGGATGAGGATGAATCTGAGCAGGAAGACTCCAGTGTCCATAGCTCCTCGGTTCGATCTGACAGTTCCGGACGGGTCAAAAAGAACAAGCGTGGACGGCCTGCAAAGAAGAAGAAGAAGACTAGTAAGCATAAAACAACAGGTCAATTATGCATATGCACGTTTGTATGTTATCAGCTATGACAAATTAAAGTGATCTATTAATATAAGCTATCCACACATAGACATGCCTCCTGTTCCTGGCGATGAAGAGGCCGACGGCTACGAGACAGACCACCAGGACTACTGCGAGGTGTGTCAGCAGGGCGGAGAGATCATCCTGTGTGACACTTGTCCCAGGGCCTATCATCTTGTCTGTCTGGAGCCTGAGCTTGACAAGGCCCCTGAGGGCAAATGGAGCTGTCCACACTGTGTAAGTAAAACCAACACCAGCACTTATTCCAGCATAGTTCTTCTCTGGGTGGTTTTTTTTGCTATGAATGTAAACTACGTCATGGGTTCTTTGTTGCATTATCAAATCTCAGTCATGTGACAGCAGATATTAGTTCAATTCCATGAAAGTTGTCTATGACATTACTATAAATAAAATGACCTTGTTGTTGTAAGATGATCTCATGCTGTGACCTATTTTCATCATTGTGTACAGACAGCAGTGTGTCACTTTAGAACTGCCATAAAGTGTTAAGTTGCAGTCTACCTAAGACATATTATGCATTTTTCCTGGTATTTAATATTAAACTACAACATCCAGTATGTAAAATTGCTAATTAATGGCTTGTCCATTAACTTCCTGTGTCAAGCTGCAGAGCTGAGAAGTCCACCTCTTCATAGTAATATTTTGTTGTAACAAGAAGCAGATATTCATTCATGTGATATTTTTGAACACTACATAGGGGTCATATACCTTGTCTGAATTTTGAAATAATTGAATATAAGTGCAGAGAAGTGGGCAGTGATAGCACTCTGAGCACTCAAGCCTCAAATGCAGGACAATACAGAATTACTCAAACATTTGAAAAAGCTAATTATGAGGAAACACATGGTTAAAAGTTCACTAAAGCTGATATTTCATAATTTGTATGCTTCAAAGAAGTTTGTAAAATAAAATAATAATAATAATAATAAAAAACATAATTTACTTTTAAACTATTCGTTGCAGCACTTGCCATTATAAATCATCACCATTTAACCGTGTGATCTTCAACCTCTTCTCTCACATCCACTAAGTTCATAATTTTCCAATCTCATCTTTGGCATTCTTCTAGGCATCTGGCCTGGTAGCTTTAACTTCAGCATTCTTCTACCCATTCAGCAACTGTCTCGTCCTGACCATCTCACTACTCTTACCAAAAAATAAATAAAAAAATTATTTGTATAAAAATCTTGAATTGACGAACTTGTGTCTTTGACTTTGCCAGGAAAAAGAGGGCATTCAGTGGGAAGCTAAGGACGATGACTTTGAGGATTTTGAGGAGGACAGCGAGGACCGGGTGATTTCGGAGGTGAGCGTCGGCATGGTGACCGGGAACGAGGAAGAGGAGGACGACCATATGGAGTTCTGTCGAGTTTGTAAAGATGGCGGCGAACTGTTATGCTGTGACACTTGCACCTCCTCTTACCACATCCACTGCCTCAACCCACCGCTGCCAGAGATCCCCAATGGGGAGTGGCTGTGTCCCAGATGCACCGTGAGCTGCTCATCTTTCTTTTGTTTCATTATTGTTTATGTCCTATTCAGGACTCCCTGTACTTTCTTCGTCCAGTTTGATTATTCTACGGCTTCACTGGGGCTAATTTAGTGCTACTTAAAGCTTCCAAATGTAGAAATTATGGGCTTCTAATGGATTTATGATGGAAGTAGATATCATTTGGTTCTCTCTTTTCAGACTGGGGTTTAGGGACAGGGAATTATTTTTACGTAGAGTAAGATGAGAGCATTGTACCACTGTCTTATCCTTTAGATTAGAGTGACTTTTATGGTATTTTTCTCTAATTTGGTTTTAGTTTTTAAGTTACATAATTTACAAGGTACCTGTTTGTATATGCTATTACTAAATTATCTATGCCACAAAGATTTTGCAATCTTCAATGAAACATACACCCAATGTGGTTTTATGATGAAATGTCCCACAAAAAAGGTTTATTCCACTAACATGATTATTGTCTTGTCAGTGTCCACCAATCAAAGGTCGTGTTCAGAAGATTCTCCACTGGCGGTGGGGTGAACCCCCTCCTCCCATCCCAGTACCTCCTGCTCCTGATGCTCCCCCAGATGCCCCCCCTCCACCCCCCATGAAAGGCAGAGCTGAGAGGGAGTTCTTTGTGAAGTTGGCTGGTCAGTCCTACTGGCACTGCACATGGATCACAGAACTGCAGGTGAAAAAAAAATCCCCCTGTACCTGCAACTTACAACGCTCATGGGCATCAGACAAGACGCGTGAAAACCGTCTAATTGAAAAAGCATCTTACAAGTCTATAAGTAAAAATTATATCCTGAATACTCCATGTTTGTCACAAAGTGTATTCAACTTTTTCTGCTGTTTTTTTTTCTTTGACTTTAATGTCCAATTTTCATTTGGTATATTTCTCTAGCTGGAGATTTTCCACTCAGTAATGTACCGAAACTACCAGAGGAAGACAGACATGGATGAGCCACCCAGTCTGGATTACGGGTCAGGGACTGAGGATGAGAATGGTGTTGTGAAGAGCGAGAAAAGAAGAGCCAAAGATCCTCAGTATGCTTTGTTGGAAGATAAATATTACAAATACGGTATCAAGCCGGAATGGATGATCATACATCGCATTATAAACCACAGGTAACACCATCTTTGTCACTGTATGTGTTTACATGTTATTCTTTAGTTGAACTTGTTTTGTGTATCTTCCAGTGTGGATAAGAAGGGCATGTACCACTACCTGGTGAAATGGAGAGACCTGACGTATGACCAGTGTACTTGGGAGAGAGATGATATGGATATTCCTGACTTTGAAATTTACAAAGCTGCCTACTGGAGACATAGGTAAGACTTTGAATACATTATTACTTTTACTACACAAAAAGTCTAGCCTTTTTTCATTGATTTAACAGCTCTACACTTTGTGCCACTTAAGCACTTTGTGGTTGAAGAAAAAGTTTAGCTCCAGGTTCCTATTCGATTGCAATTTCACGCCAAATGTCTTGATAATTTACTGTGATTGTGCTATATATTTTCACACAATCAGCATTTTGCAAACTGTCACATAACATTCTACCACTCTATTTACATACGTCTAATACATACTGAATCTTTAAATATAGACTGTTGAGTGTGTTTATATATGTCAATTTTCTGCACTCTCCTGCCCTGTCATATTCTTGCCACTAGACATTTTAAATGACAATCACAATGGGCAATTTGTTCAAAGATGTAACAAAAAAGTGTTGTCTTTATTTGTTTACTTCTGCCTTGTCTGTTAGGGATAACATCATGAAAGAAGAGGACCCAGACAAGCCCAAGAAAATGAGAAACAGAAATCAGAACGAAGAGGGGGAGGATGGCTCTATTCCCTCTCCAGTGAATGATGTAAGTGTACAAAGATTTATAACAAATACAACTAATTAATTGCCAACATTCACCCAGCCTCTCGATTAATACTCTTTCTGCTTCAGCCAACAATAAAATATGAGGAACAGCCAGACTTTGTCACATCAACTGGAGGCACTCTGCACCTGTACCAACTGGAGGGTCTGAACTGGCTGCGATTCTCATGGGCTCAGGGCACAGACACCATCCTGGCAGATGAAATGGGTCTCGGAAAAACTATCCAGACCATCGTCTTCCTTTACTCACTTTTCAAGGAGGTACTAAAAACTGAGAAACATGTTCATCAAAAGATCTGAGAGCAATGTTCACTGATCTTTCGCTTTTTAGGGCCATACAAAGGGTCCGTTTCTTGTAAGTGCCCCACTTTCCACCATCATTAACTGGGAGAGAGAGTTTGAAATGTGGGCCCCCGATTTTTACGTGGTCACATACACAGGCGATAAGGACAGTCGAGCAATAATTAGGGAAAATGAGTTTTCATTTGACGATAATGCAGTCAAAGGAGGAAAAAAGACATTCAAAGTAAGGGTGAGTTGTGAGATATTTTTAAATCATATGGCATTGTGGATTTAATGAAAACACGTAATGTTTTACAAAACTTTTTTTTTTACACTTTACTTCTATGTTACATTGCAGCGAGAGGCTCCTATCAAATTTCATGTGCTGTTGACTTCCTATGAACTAGTGACTATTGACCAAACAGCCCTCAAGTCAATCGACTGGGCCTGCCTAGTGGTGGATGAGGCTCATCGCCTGAAGAACAACCAGTCAAAGGTAGTGGTACAAGGATGAATGAATTGTTAACCAGCTGTTGACTGTTATGTAATTTGTCTTTGTTTTGCACAGTTTTTCAGGCGTTTAAATGACTATAAAATCAACCATAAGCTGTTGTTGACTGGAACACCTCTGCAGAACAACCTGGAGGAGTTGTTTCACCTGCTTAACTTCCTCACTCCCAACCGTTTCAAGTATGTTCAAGCCCTTTGTTTTACCACTACTGTTATTATGAAATAATTTGACTTTCTGTTTCTAGTAATCTCGATGGCTTCCTTGAAGAGTTTGCTGATATTTCCAAAGAGGACCAGATCAAGAAGCTTCACGACCTGCTTGGACCTCACATGTTGCGGCGGCTCAAGGCTGATGTCTTCAAGAACATGCCTGCAAAAACTGAACTGATCGTCAGAGTGGAGCTCAGCCCCATGCAGAAGTATGACACTGGGAGGATGTTATTTATAGACAGTAGTTAAAGCACCTCAGACCAAAAACATATTTAACTCATGTAATCTGTCTTTATCAAAAAATATACTATATACACATAGTTTAGAAGACTTTCAGAATATATCTTAGTCAGGTCTCAGACTGAAAATGTGTCTTTTTTGTACTTAGGAAATATTACAAACTTATTTTGACCAAGAATTTTGAGGCTCTCAACTCAAAAGGTGGAGGAAACCAGGTCTCCCTGCTCAACATTATGATGGACCTAAAGAAGTGCTGCAACCATCCCTACCTCTTCCCTAGTGCTTCCATGGTGAGATTAATTCTACAGCTCTACTTCATTTGATACGCTGACATTTCCGGTGAATAACACTGGTCGCAGTGACACCCTGTGGTGAAAATTGGAAAATTTCATAGTCTTGTTTTTTTATTTTTTTTTATAGGAAGCCCAAAAAACTCCAAATGGTGCTTATGAGGGGTCAGCTCTTGTTAAGGCCTCTGGGAAATTGATGCTGTTGCAGAAAATGTTGAGGAAACTAAAAGAGCAGGGCCACCGAGTGCTGGTTTTCTCACAGGTACTGCCCAATCCCAAAACAGAAATGTGTGCGACCACAGGTTGTACCACACACGCTCACCAGATGGCCACCTCTCACCACAGATGTTCAGTTATTCCCATGACAGCTCCTGGGGCTCAGCTGCAGACTGGGATACAGCTGTGCTAGGTTGTCACATGTGGAGGAAAATCATCACATTGATGTGTTTATTTGTTTATAGATGACTAAAATGCTGGACTTGTTGGAAGACTTCCTGGACCATGAAGGTTACAAGTATGAGAGGATTGACGGAGGCATCACAGGAGCTCTGAGACAGGAGGCCATTGATCGTTTTAATGGTGAGATACTGACAGCCATCTATGCAAATTCCACTGCAATGAGATTATATTATATTATACAGTATTATTGAGTTCTACTTGAACAAAGACCATTTAACAGATTGGGCTATTTTCTGTAATGATTTAATGTAATGTTAAATGTACACACTTTTTATCTCACCAGCTCCTGGTGCTTGTCAGTTTTGCTTCTTGCTATCGACTAGAGCCGGTGGTTTAGGTATCAACCTGGCCACTGCAGACACTGTCGTCATCTTTGACTCGGATTGGAACCCTCACAATGACATACAGGTAAGACTATGGTCTGATATAATAAATAAAGGGGACATAATAGTTGTTTTGACATAATCCTGTATTTGTAACTTCATTCCTCCTACTAAAGGCATTTAGTCGAGCTCACCGAATTGGACAAGCCAACAAGGTGATGATTTACCGCTTTGTGACCCGAGCAAGTGTGGAGGAGCGCATCACACAGGTCGCCAAGAGGAAAATGATGCTGACCCACCTGGTGGTGCGGCCAGGGCTCGGCTCCAAAGCAGGCTCCATGTCCAAACAGGAACTTGATGACATCCTCAAATTTGGAACAGAGGAGCTCTTCAAGGATGAAGGGGAAGGTGACACAAGCTGGAGCTTAGCTATATATCAGTTAATTACAGTCACATCATAAGGAGAATACCTTGCATTCTTATGTCCAGTATATTTCTTTTTTTTCCATACTTTCTTTTTTTGATTATCTTGACTTTTAGATTTTCTACTAAATGTCTTTACAATATTTCTTCAAACAAATATTG
Source organism: Rhinogobius similis (assembly GCA_019453435.1). Lineage (NCBI taxonomy): Eukaryota > Metazoa > Chordata > Actinopteri > Gobiiformes > Gobiidae > Rhinogobius > Rhinogobius similis. Next base: position 9,148,183 of record CM033640.1, read on the forward strand.
TGGCAGGTATGAAGAAACCCTCTGCTGATAAAGCTGATGATGAAGGCAATGTAATCCACTATGATAGTGCTGCCATTGAGAGGCTGCTGGACCGAAGCCAAGACGCCACAGATGACACTGACGTTCAAAACATGAACGAGTACCTCAGCTCCTTCAAAGTGGCCCAGTACATGGTCCGAGAGGAGGATAAGGTAAGGACAGTGGCACATTATTATATGTTTTAATTTGCTTTTATATGACCAGGAAAGATAAGAAATGCAGTAAACCTCATTTAATGCTACTGTAATGATAAGACAAGTTTGCAACTTAGTAGGACCACACTGTAAAATATAATTGTAAATGTAGCAAAACAAGTTTTGATTATATCGGTTTAATCTATACCCGCTTGAAGCATTTTAATTTCTTGAGTGCCTTAATGGAACAATATGAAAGATTTTGATTTAAATTTCTCAACTGTGTCCCCAGATACTAGGTAAACATGGTAAAATCATAAATCTTATAACAATTGTAAAGTTGATTTATTTATATATGATTACAAAAATATTTAAGATGAATGATAAAATGAATAATTAAAATGTTATCCAATTGGAAATCAGAATGAGACTCACATGAGTCTGTCATTTGGATTGCCAGTTTCACTGTATAATTGGAGTTGGTTTCTTACCTCTCTGCTGGGGAACCTCATTACCTAAACCTCAGCACCTAAATCATTAATCAGTGCTAGTGCAGTCTCTGCAGCTCACTGAGGGAATTCTGAAGGCTCCAAGCTTCCACATGAGGTATAGCCTCATACTGAGAATGAGAAAAAACTTGTATGTGTCCTCTATGTGCAGGTTAAGGCGCTAACAACACAGATTCAGTTATTATAAACCATATATTTTTTCTGTAGATTGAAGAGATTGAGCGGGAAATCATCAAACAGGAGGAAAATGTGGATCCAGATTATTGGGAGAAGCTGTTGCGGCATCACTACGAGCAACAACAAGAAGACCTGGCAAGCAAACTGGGCAAAGGCAAACGAAACCGCAAGCCTGTCAACTACAACGATGCAGCACAGGAGGATCAAGGTAGGGATGCTGTTTGGTTTGGACTCAACGATCTTGAAAAGTCATTTGAGTATAAATGCTTTTGTGTTAACGTTTGACTTACAGTGTAGTAATAGCATTATGTCTGTCGTAAAAGAACAGTTTAAAATTCTTCAGGGCGGCCAAGGATTTAAACGTTAAGCCTTACTTTTTAGCCATTTGGTTTACTATTAGGATTTATGACATCCATGATCCCCCACAGTTTGCTAAGAAAATGTGCAGTTATGATGAATGGCAGTGGCCCAAAAACGATACACTGTCTTGTTGCAGAGTGGCACGCTGACATTTCAGACAATCAGTCGGAGTACTCAGTGGGTTCCGAGGAAGAGGATGAAGACTTTGACGACAGACCAGAAGGTAAGGAGGCGATTATAAAGAGGGAGAAACATCAAACAAGAGGGACAGCTGGCTGGCCTGAATTACTGTGCCATATTGATTTAGTTGTTATAGTTGTCTGGCATAGAGTTACAGGACAGAAGCCAAGAATGCATGCAACCATCATCTACTCCAGAGTAAACGGCCAAGGGAGGACTAATAAAAATACCTTTTTGGCAAACATACTCAATTTTATTTTGCTGACTAAAGCAGGTATAAGTACCATTGTTTTATTTATCTAAAAAGTAAACAAAAACATCTCACTAAACCCCTAAAAAATAGCCCTTTTTAAGGCACCTAAATTTATTGGATCCTGAAATATATGTTAAAATCTAAATTGACACTGAACAGTTTTTACACACTTCAATGAGAGAAACAGGACTTTAGGTACTTACAAATAAGGAATTATTACCAGAAAATTAAACAAATCAATACTATGCCTCTGACTGAAATTGTTATTAAAACATGTCAGCTCTCCAGGTGATTCATCTCAAACCTATATACATGTATTACTGATACTGATACTTAACAATTCCACTGTGTGTATCAAAAATACATGGGAAAAGAAGGAAATTGTGTTATAACTGATTAATAATGGGAACATATATATACATCTCAATGGAGGACCACAAAATCACATTGTTATTAAACATTGTTTTTTAATAACACAACATTTTATAACATAAATGAAGCACGGTGGACTCTCCTCAATAAAAACATTTAATTTTATTTAAATACTTCGTATCTAGGACACAAAACACCAACAATGGAAATGACTGATGGAAACCTGTGGTAAACAGACCTTAAAGCAGCTCTGCTTCTGTTCAAATCTTTCCACGGCCAAGCACCAAAGTACATCTCTAACATGTTAGTGCCATATGAACCATCTCTGTGAGGACCTCAGGGATGGGCCTCCTGCTGGTTCCAGGGTCAGGACTAAACATGGGGAATCAGCGTTTCAGTTTTACGTAGCTGAAAACTGGAAGTCTTTCTGAAGATGTGAGACAGGCCTCTACAGTGACAATGTTCAAAACCAGGCGTGACATTTTATTTTGTTGTTTATTATTTGGGCTATTCTATTTCTTTTTGAGTTTGTCTTTTCACTCTTTGAACTTGTTCTGTTTGTTTTTCCATAATACTAAAATAAAAAATAAGCAATAAAAAAACATCTAACTTTGACATCCATCTTTGCAGGTCGGAGGCAGTCACGTCGGCAGCTCCGGAACGATAAGGATAAGCCTCTCCCTCCTCTCTTGGCTCGAGTAGGAGGAAATCTCGAGGTCTGTTCATCCTTTCTAATCAAGATCATTTTTTGTGATACTACAGCAACCTGTCAACTTTGTTTTATGGCCAACTTGCTCTCCAACATCTTTCTCTAACAATCTAATAATTTTTTATTTGAATGGCAGCAGAGCTATTACATGTTCTGCTAGTCCAAACCATCCAAGCTCATTTATCATCAAGATAATTGGTATATGACATTAATAGTCTCGGTTGAATTAGGGTTTATTTTAATGGTAATAAGCAATCATACTTGGAATGGCTGAGAATTTAAACAATGGGGTTCAAATTAAATGCTATTTTGCCCATAATCTTGAGCCATTATGTTCATCTGAAGGTGCTGGGCTTCAACACACGGCAGCGCAAGGCTTTCCTAAATGCTGTGATGCGCTGGGGGATGCCATCTCAGGACGCGTTCTCCTCTCAGTGGCTAGTCAGAGATCTCAAGGGCAAAACTGAGAAAGAATTCAAGTGAGTTACAACCAATTAATGCAAAGATTGTGACAAGTCCTAAGATTAGAACACTATACATCTGTGTTGTCCAGGGCATATGTGTCCCTCTTCATGCGTCACCTCTGCGAGCCAGTGGCAGATGGAGCTGAGACTTTTGCGGACGGTGTTCCCAGGGAAGGCCTCTGTCGGCAACCTGTCCTCACGCGGATCGGTGTCATGTCACTTGTCAAAAAGAAGGCAAGCACACTACCGCTTCCTTTCAAACACATGGCCCAAGAGTAAGCCACATTTTAATGCACTAAATACAAATTTATCATCACATTTCTGTCTAACAACATCTTTTCAATCTTTCTTACATTAGAACTTGGTGATCAAGTAAAATGATTTCACGATTTTGTATTGCAGTACGTAGAAGGACTGGTAGGATGTCCATCCACTCATTTGTTTTGATTTTGAAAGCTTGTTTAATTGAAGTGCTGGCATTTATTTGTGTAATCACTCTGGATAACCTACTCAATGGGCATGACTTAGCTTTAAAATTACATATATAATGCCTCAACAGAAAGTTGTTTGCTTAAAGCAAATAGTAGATGAAATGGTCACTGCCAGATGCCAGTAATCCTGGTGCTATTATGTTGCTAGTTTATTTGAAATTATCGTAACAGCTCATCTTGTTAAAACATGCCACACTTGAGCCACACGATGAAGTGAATGATATTCTGCCAAGCTGCAAAGCATGCGGGTGGTGACTTTAATAGCAAGCAATTAGAACTAGCAGTGAAGCCAACATTTTATATTGCTCTTATTTTGTGTGCAGATTCAAGAGTTTGAGCACATTAACGGGCGGTGGAGTATTCCAGAGCTCAAACCCGAAGTCACTGTGGACAAATCCTCTTCACGGGCGTCTTCTCCTGCCATGAAAACTGCCACTCCCACACCAGACGCCAGCTACAACAACACACCATGCACCTCAAAGCCAGGTAACAGAGCTGACCGTCATATCTCTGTGTCCAGCAGATGGAGCTCTGTGCTAGGGGCAATATAATTCAACTGGGATTTGCTGTATTTGTGTATTTGAAAAATATTTGCAGCTACTCCAGCTCCATTAGACAAGACTGAAAAGAATGGAAAAGATGCAGAGAAGGAGGAGGAGGAGAGGAAGGTGGAAGAAGTGCCAGACAAGGAGAAGGAAAAGGACGATGGCAAAGAGGAGAGCAACAAAAGTGCTGAGGCAGAGGAGGTGAGAAAAATATAAAGTGTATGTGTTTATTTTCTTTGTGAGATGTGGTGAGCTAGACAAGTCTACCGGAAGAAACAATCATGGCATTGTGGCTAGAAAGCATTTAGCCCAAAACTAGATAACACTATTTAGCCCAGATTTGGCCACTACACCAATATTTTACATGATAAGCCCTGCTTTAGTTGTGCTTACCTTATCTGACTTCATGCAATATTCTAAATAATTGTAGTATCACAGTCCATGTATATGTATGTTATTATTAGCTTGTAAAATAATTCTGATGCTATAGTCTCTTACAGTGGTGGATGAAGTACAGATACCAGAGCAAAAAAAGACTCAAGTAAAAGTAAATGTATAACATAAAAGATCTTCTATAACTATTGAAGTATTGAGTAAAAAGCAAAAATTAGAGTAAAAAGTAAATGTATTCCACACACATTGTAGAAAATGTTAAAGCGTCAAATGATCTAGTGAAGTAATCTTGATAGGGAATGTGTATATATTTTTGTTTCCCAAAACCTTTACAAATTATGTCACAAGTGTGCTAAAAAATAACCCCCAAACCATATGCAAAGTTTGTATGTTTCCGTACTGTTCGAAAATCTAGTGAAGTAGACAGTACAAAAGCCTCCACTTAAATGTTATGAATTAAAAGTAAACGGAGTCTTGACTTAAGTGACTTTTTCCACCCAAGGTTTTTCAGGATAATAACTATTAATTAATCCCATACTGTATGCATTGATAGCCCTCCTCAAAAGACTCATCACACACTGGATCTCCTAATCAAAAACTTGAAGGCAAAGAAGAAGAAGGTGAAGTAAAAGATGTGGAGAAGAAAGATGAAACAAAAGCTGCATCAAATGAGGAGACAAAAGTCCAGGAGGAAAATAAAGATGACACTAAACCAACTCCAAAACAAGATGTCAAAGACCAGAAAACAGGTAAAATGCCATTTTACAAAGTTGTGGAATGCAGTATTATACAAATGCCTCCCTTGATAGATGTATAAAGTAATATTCTGAATCCTAAAATGTCAAAACATACTTTTTAGATGACGAAAGCAAAATAAAAGAAACAAAAGAAGAAAAGGAAAAAGAGAAGCCCGAGGAGACGACAGAGGCAGCTGATGCCAAAGCCAAGACAGAGTCGCCAGACACAAAGAAAGGTCTTGCACTGTTTGCAGTTTAAAACCAAATTGTGTAAAAAAGCAGCATACTTTACTGAAGAGGATTTTTGTCCCACACAGAAGAGATCAAAGGTGAAAGGGATGCTGTGAAAGAAGTGAAACCATCAAAAGACGACGTACCGAAGGGGAACGGGAAGCCTCCCACAGAAAGGCCTCGCTTCATGTTTAACATTGCTGATGGGGGATTCACTGGTAAGTTAACCTTTAATTATCAGGATCAGTAGTTTTCTAGACATTTTGCTTTACAGTTTTATAGTTCTCGGTTCAGGTTAAATACCTCAAAAATTTGCAGAACTTATTCTTCATTGTGGAGGTGGAACATATTTCCCTTACAATTTTCGCAGTAGATGAAACAATGATAATCGCTTTGCTCTGGACTTTTTTTAGCAGCTAAATGTTGATTATATATAAACGAAGAACTGATTTATTGATAAAACGTGAAATTAAAAGACAAATGACAAATAGCAGGTCCGTTTTGTACATTACATTCGGAGCCAAGGCCTAAGCGAGCCTCCATACCAGAGCGCTGATCCAGAACTATCTGCTCCTTGATCACAAACCCAGAAAAGCTGCGTGCGTGTGCAGTGGAAACACCTGCAGCCAGGTTTGACGAGCTAAGCACTTCTCCCTCTCTCTCGCTTCCCTCAGAGCTCCACACTCTCTGGCAGAACGAGGAGCGCGCCGCCATCTCCTCAGGGAAGATGAACGAGATCTGGCACCGGCGACATGACTTCTGGTTGCTGGCGGGGATCGTGGTGTATCCTTGACAGCGGTTGCCCGAGCGATGACCCCCGCTCTGTTTATTTTCCTATCAGGCGGCAGAAGCCCAGTGTAATAAGTCAACAAGCCCGACCACAGCTCAATAAACAGCTAACAGTTGGAAGTCAATGAACAGGGTCATCTAGTGCATGTTGTTCTCACTATAGCGGTAATTATGACCATGTGCAAGGCCCTTCTCATACAACCCAATGACTGGTTACCCCCTCACTAGTCCAATATTTTACAAAATACAGAAATCTTAAAAGAGACATATTACGTAAAATCAAATTTTCTGTGTTTTTAACCATGTTATATTGGCTGTCACTCATCATTAGCTTAGTCTAAGTTGTAGTTTTGATTGAGTGATTCATACATGTTTGAAAAATCCTGTATTGTCCGGCTTTTAAGTGCTCAGAAAATTCCTGTTTTCACCTACCTCCTATGGGTCAAACATGCTTGTGACGTGAAAAGGAAGTTGATGGGCTCGTTTCTAATATTTTTTTATGATCTCTGTCAATATTGCAGTAATATTATAGTATTGCAATAATGATGCATGTGTTATATTTTGATTAAAAATAACCGAAAAAGCACAATATGTCTGTGTTAACTATGCACTGAATGGCTCCTAATGGATCCTAATATTTCATACTTATACCTTTGCCTATGATTTCTAAAATAATTAGTAGCCCTTGACCCTAGCCTCAGACATGGATATGCTAGGTGGCAGGACATCCAGAATGACCCCCCATTTGCTATTGTCAACGAGCCTTTTAAGTCACAAGCTAATAAGGGCAACTTCCTGGAGATGAAGAACAAGTTCCTGGCCCGGCGATTTAAGGTACGATTTATGACAAAAACTTTGGAAACTAGCTGAAAATTCACATGACACAAGTCTAAGAATACTAATTTACATGACTTTTCCTACTTACTGATGACAGATGCCCCTAAACTACATTTAGACCTAAGGGTAATGCTGACTGCTGCATTTCTCAAGCAGTGCTCATCCTGTTTTTGTGAGGCTAACATGTTTCAGATCCTGCCTCTACATCCTCATTTACTGTATTGCTGTGTCACTCACTCCCTCATTTTCACAAAGAAAATATCAAAGATGAGCTAAAGAGGATGACTCAAGCTATCAGTCTCTGTGTTGTATTAGAGGGCCCCTCTTATAGCAGTAAAATTAAGAGCGTTTTCTCTCTTAATCCCACTCATTCAAGTCTTTCCCCCGGTTTCTGTTACATAAACTATAGGGATGGTCTGTATAGATTTATATGTTTGATCTAGTCTTGGTGGTGTGGCCAATAACCAATTTTACCACCAAACAACAACATTACCATTCCTCAGGTAATAATATTAGCACTTAAACAGCCTCATAAAAACTACTTTATATGTTGTTTTGCTGTTTTGGACTATAGACTAAACTGAAATGACTCACTGTTTCTGCCTATGATTCTTACAATTATGTTCTTTTTCCCGTCTCACGATTTTATTGTCACCGGACTAATAACAATTATCAATTAAACTCCTGACACCCCTAATTACAAATGATTCATTTTTGTAAAATTATAACAAAATATAATTATCTTGAATATAAAATAATTTGTTGCATGATTGTGTAAACATAGAGAGTCTTTAGTCTGCCATTTTTATTCATTAGTGTGCAAAAAATAAAAAAAGACAAAGCTGATGCACTGAGGACAAACTGTTGGGAATAACTCATTGGCACACAGACTGGGGCAGATAAAAAAAACAGACCAAAAATCAATACGATTATCTATATTGGGTTGATAGAACTCATATTTTGTTGATAATTCCTAGTTTCGATTTGTTTGGCACCTGATTTTCATCCAATTCTTTATATATTTAGTAAGACATTTTATACAGCGCTAAATGATGTGGAAAAAGTTTATTTTGCACAAATTTTTCAAACATTTATTCATCTAATCCCTGCGTTTGTTTCAGTTGTTGGAGCAGGCACTTGTGATCGAGGAGCAGCTGCGGCGGGCGGCCTACCTGAACATGACACAGGACCCCAGCCACCCGGCCATGGCCCTGAACGCCCGCTTTGCCGAGGTGGAGTGCCTGGCCGAGTCCCACCAGCACCTCAGCAAAGAGTCACTGTCAGGGAATAAGCCAGCTAACGCGGTCCTACACAAAGGTCAGACATAGGAAACATTTTTATATGGCAAATGTATAAATTGAAGAAGTTCTTGACCTGATTTATGGTCAATATATTACTGGGCCGATCCACATGAAACAAAAAAACGTTCAATGCCTTCTAATAATGTCATAAATAAACAAAAGTTAAATATTTTCTCACAATGGCTTCAGAAAGTGGTGCAATTACTCATCCGCATAGACGTAATTCAAAGTCAGTTAAAAAGACATTTAGACATAAGAATAATATGGAACCAATTCCAAACAAATAATGATAATTAGGTTCAATATTGGTGGATCATATGTTTGGATATTTCTCTCAAAACAGTGACTCTCCCAAAGAGATACATTGGCCCCTGCCTTCCATCTGAAATTATGACATTATTCAATTCTAGAACATGAACACTGCCTTTTGAAACTCTTGACTTTATGTGTCAAAACATGCACAACTGGCAGCAAGCACTGTTTTCCTGACTGTAAACCTAGATCTACAGAAGGTTTCCTTGCAATTACCCACAACTCTTAGTGGCATTAAAGAATGGGTCAAATGCAAAGTACAAATGTTTCTATACCTTCCCTTAAATATTTATTGATTCAATTTTTATATAAGTTGATTGTCAGAGTGTTGTTTTTTTCCTCTTATCTTCTCTTCTGTGTCTCTACAACATTAGGCATTTTCACATTGTAGGAACCTTTTCCACTCCCTGGTACTTTTGTTTTTAATTTGGCGCAATCAGAGTAGGAACTAGGGACTGGTTACATGTTGGGGACATTTTCAGTTCCTGGTCTAGGTCAGGTACGTTGCAGTCAGACCAGGAACCTTTTGGAAATACATACAAACACACGTACAGCATTATCTTTATTGAGAAATATGTTTCATTCATTTTCAGACTTTCACAAACTTTATTGATCAACAAGAAACATTACTTAAAGTTTAACTGTGCATCAAACTTTTATGTTCATGGTTTGCAGGGCTCCATAGAAGATTTTTTTTAAATCTAGGCTTTAACCACACTTAATTAAATATGTAAATATTCCACACTTTACATATGCTAATTTTAATGCCAGGTCAGTATGAACGCAAGTGAGCACTTTGTGACCTCAAAGGGAAGCAAAAGAGTAATAACATATTTATTCGAACTATAGTATCTTAAATATAGAGCTCTAAATTAATCCCGACAGGAAGTGCTTTGATTGAATCCAAGAAAAATCCACAAAAAACACCAAATCCATTCCTCAAAGCTCAGATGATCTCACATGCTGTTATGGAGATCGCTCCGAAATACTTCCTCACTAGCTCTTCTGCGAGTCTTGGCATGTTTGTATTGTTTGAAAGGATTTACTTGCTCAGACACTACTGTGCTTGTATTTCTGCACATTAAAGCTCATAAATGCCCATAAACATCATTATCGAATTGCAGCGCGGCTCCACTAGTCTGTAATCAGTGTTAGATTTGATGAAAGGCAATGATGATAGAAAGACAGAATAATAAATGATGGGGACATAGTTCTTTGCCAAAATAGAATGGAACAAATTGTATGGAAATAGAACAGAACATTAAATAAAAGGAAAAATGTGAATACGTATTTTCTCACTCAAAATAACATTTGTAAGACTTTACAAAGAACATATTCCGAACGAGCCATCTTGCCTTTACTTTTCATTTAGTTATGATGATGCAGTACATTTTATTCCAACTTTATGTTGTTTTAATGGTCTAGTTGCTAAAGCTTTATGTGTTTTCTTTTCATCAACAAAAGCACAAAATAACCCCCTTCCACCCAAAAAGTATTGAATATAATATTCACAAGCAGTGTACAGACATTTTGGCACAGACCCCTTATTTTCTAATTGGTGGTATGTTTCTCTCCTGGCATGCTATAGTAGTTTATTTTGCATCTGCTGCCTGGAAACAATGCCAACTTCGACTGCTTTCTTTTATAGAATTAGCCGAGTAGAAACACCAGATCCATTTAAACTATTTAAATTAAAGCTTAATTAACATTAGGTGTAAAGCAACATACACATTTTTGTGACTTGAAGAAAATATACACAAGGAAACCATTTCACACAAAATTATTGAACTGCTTATAAAGCTTTTATGCAGCTAGAATCTGGAACAATCTTCTTGAAGACAGGCCTCTACTGTTCTTTGTTCTCTCTGTACTCTGGTGAAATCCAGGCTCAAAATGATTCTGTACAGTTATGCATAGATTACATCTCAACTCTCTCTTCTCCTTTTTATTTATTTATTCATTTTAGTAATGTATATTTTTTATTTAAATCGTGATTTGACATATTTATTTGTATTGTCATTTTATCACACGTTTTATAGTCTCCAAGGCACTTTGAATTCCTTTCTGCTCTTGAAAACGTTTCTGTTTAATTGTCGTTTCAGTGCTGAACCAGTTGGAGGAGCTGCTGAGCGACATGAAGGCTGATGTTACCCGTCTACCTGCCACCCTGTCCCGCGTCCCACCCATCGCCGCGCGGCTGCAGATGTCCGAGAGGAGCATCCTCAGCCGACTGGCCAGCAAAGGCACGGAAACGCACGCGGCCCCGGTCAGTGCTCGCACCACTCTAACAGCCCAGTTCCAATCGGCGCCAACCAAAACACAGCCCATTCTATTGTATTATATTGTCACCAAACGCTTGGCTTAGTCTGCACATTCATCTGCCAGCTTACATAACTCTGCTTCCAAAAATAATTAGTGCTACTCTTTGTGACAGCCCATTCCCCCTGGACCCTACGCAACCCCCCAAAACTACGGAGCACCTTTCACCCCCGCGCCCCCCAGCGCCCTGCACCTCGGAGGGGCCAACTACAGCCAGATGCCGCCCGGATCTTTCATATCAGGTCAGTGAGAAGCAGTAGTCTATGGACCATAAATAATTGGAAAGTTCTGCAGGCAATCTTATTTAAAATCTAAATGCGCTTATCTGCAGCATCAAGCAGCACACATCTGGAGTGCTTACTTTTGAAGTTTCTAAAATATATGCTTTGTTTGTATTCTGTATGCATGTGTTTGTGTCTTTTGAGCTGCATTTTTGCAAAAAGGCAAGTTTTAACTATGATACAGGCAAGTAGGTATAATAAACTTCACCATGTTTTACTAACACAATCATTCAAAGATAACAAAAAGAGTGGTTTGATTGTCTTGGCATTTGACAGCTGTAGATTTATGTTTCTCTCCTAAATTGTTATGGCAGATAACTATTATTGTGTCTTGGACCAGAGCTGATTTATGAGGGCACAGAGTTTAACCCATCATTTCAATTGTAAGTATTAAATGTGATGTTATAGTGGGCTAGATAGAACCATGATTGTAACACATTTTGCAAATAATAGATACATTTTTGCAGTCCATCTCATGTATCTTGGAAACAAAATTGTAATGTTAGTTATTCTCAGGTTTGCTGTTTGATCTTCAAAGATGCCTTACCTAAGATCTGTCTATTCCTATTACGTCCGCCTATAATAGCATAGCAGTAGTATCGACTGCTGAGTAAAAGTCAATTGATTCTGAAATTTGGCACGGTAGGTCAAAGGTTTTAAATTTGGGTGCCATAAATCCAGCCACAATTTCTAATTATTATAGTTATTTATTGTTAGTTTTTGAATTAGATCAACTGCAAGGAATGCTAAATGCCTTATAATATCCATCAGCCTTACCACAAACATTACTTTAGATTACCAGTGCCAACCAGGCTGACCAGAGTTGTCCCATGGAGTAGAACGTCAAAAACAAACTACTTATGGCATTTTTCTGGAAAATGTGTGGTTAAAAAATGTGTACACTTTAAGGTCAACTTTTTAAGAAGTAGCAATGGCTTGAAAAAGAATCCCAACCAGTAGCCTTGAATAATCTGGGAGCTGCATGTCAGTCAGTTTGCCATAGTGAGCGTTCATTACATTTGACAGTACACAGAGGAAAACTGTCTGGACTTGATTACTTGGCATGGGATCATGGGCTAAATCGATCCAAATTGTTGCTTCTTTTTGAAGATATAAACCCACGTCCTTTTGCCTTTATATGGTCATATTGTTGTATTGTATTGAGAAACAAAGAATGAAAGAAAGACAATGGAAAAGTGGTATTAAAAGTGCTTAGGTTTCATTTTAATAGCCAGACGTGTGGAGAATGCATTTACCTGACAGCTTCCAAAGTAGCCTTATTTAAACACCTCGGGTCGACACTTCCAGCTCCTGCAGCAGCTTAGTTGTGAAAACCTCAAAGTCCAGAGAAGCTCCGCAATCAGGAAAACCATCTGCAGCGGGCGCTCTGAAGTAGCTGCCAGAAAAACACCTGAAATAGACATTACCAAAATCCGACACAAAGTGCGCCGGTGCGTTTTGCTTCATCTCGTTACATGTCCGACTTCTAAACTCGCACAGCACATAACACAGACACATTGTGCAGCACTGAAGAGCTGTCTGGAGGCCTATCAAACCTGTCTACCGTATGCCTGCAGTATCATGGCTCTTTCCTCATGTGGAGCGCTACTGTTACTTTCAGTTGTTATTGTAAATACTACTTATTATCCAGAGGTCATTCCTTTTTTCTGTTCTACGCCTCTGTGGTCTGTCAAAGCTTCAATACAATTTATTTCTTATAGTTACTTTGATAACAGCATATGGTCAACAGACTGTACTTGTGTGTCAGTGTTTGCAGATGTTTAGATAGCAGAGATGTTGCAGAGATAACTAGTAAAACCCGATATTCCCCAATAGCTTTACCCTGAAACCACAGCAGCCAGCTCTCCCAGTGCAGCGGTGGCCCCCCTAGCTCTATCGTGATTTATGTAATTGTAGACTGAAACATCTGTCAAAGACATTGCATTTTGGAAAGCCTGGGCCTATCTCTGAAAATGTCATTATGCTCAGCCTGTCTGAGTCTGGCCATGCCAAGAAAACATTCGGACTTGGTGCCGAAAGTATTTTGAGAGGAAGAGAAACCACAGAAGGAGTTTGGTTGTGTAAACGCCATGTTGTGACTTGCAAAGCGGCCGAGGGTTGGGTTGAGCCGCTCCGAAATAGTCGCGTGTCCAGTCGATTCACTCTGAGGGCCTCTCTGTGAGGAGGTTAGCATCCTGAACTCTGGCAGCAAACGAGACCACGTTTATGGACTTGATTGGGATCACGCTGGTGCTTGACCATTTAAGGCCGAGTCAGAAATACAGACATTTTCTGGGGTTACAATAACAAATACTCTGATTGAGGGACCTCCTTTAGCAGCCATCTCCTGAGAGAAGTTCTCAACTGCACTTGAGTACACAAAACAAATCTATAAAAATATGCTCTGGGCCACGGTGCTTTTTCTATTTTAGCTCCGATGTCTGAACTTTGAACAGGCCGACTTTGCAAATGAATGACTATTTTGTGTTTCTAGATGGTAGTTGTGTATACTCTGTGAATTATATTTTTGGAAAAACTGTTTCAGCCACCATTACGCCACACGGAGAGCCACACATCTGCAGTGTACACACTCCTTGACCTCTGACCTCCCCAGAGAGGCTGTCTAAAGTCCCTACGGGGCGCTCTAAAGTGTCTTCTGCGACTCGCCACTACAGTCTGCCGCTTCTCTGCCCCCACAGAAGCCGGCGGCGGATCCTCGGGAGGGGTCTGCCCGAAGACCAAGGAGCACGACGTGGGGCAGAGGCAGCGCGTGGTCGACCTGTGGAAGGACGGCAAGTCAGAGGGGGCCATAGGGCTAGAGCTGAAGATGCCCAAGTCCACCGTCCACAGCATCATAGTCAAATACCGCCTTAGCAACACTGTGGAGAACCTACCACGCAACGGACGACCAAAGAGACCCTGACAAGACAATTCAGGAATGTAAGAGCATGCAAAAAGCCAACTTAAAGGGAGGACATGTCTGATGGAAACCTGAATGTACCAAGACAAAGTAAATTCCAAAAACGACTCAAGGATGGAGCACTTTGACACGACTGGAATGTAAGGAATAAAAGGAGAGAGCAGCACTGACAAGAGGAGAGCGCCGCTGGAGGAAGTTATCGGCGAAAAGGAGCAGCAGCACTTTGATCCGTGGAAAAAAAAACAAGCAATCAAAAGCAGGGAGAATGAGGGAAGAGGAGTGAAATACAGGCCCCAAGCTTTAATGATGTGTGGGGCAGAGCTACAGTCAAGTCCTCCAAGCGTGGAAAAGGCAATGCCTAAAAAAAAAAAAAACATTACAATTTCACGTCTCAAAATTGACCAAATATACTTTTCTTATAAGATTCTCTCCATCACCTATTTTTGGAGGCTTTTTGGCTTTTCTCCCCTTAAAGAGATTTCCCAGAGGATCAATTCTTCATGGGTCTGACAGGGTGAACAAGGCTGTCCCCGGTTCTTACCCTGCACTCCCTCATTCCTCCACTGTCCACTCCTCCGACTCTCCCTCTCTCACACAAGCAGCCGTTTGTGCTCCAAGACCTCACACAAGTCCTAAAAACTGCAATAATTTCACTTTTATGCTGACTTGGTGGTGACATTGCCTCTTCTTTCATGACTTTTATCGTGGCATTCCTATGTAGTGAAGCAGAGATTTAAAGGGGCTCTTTGTAGCTTTGCTGGTGGAGCGTACGCCATTTGCTTGTCTCCTTGGATATATCGTTGCTTTGTCAAGAGTATTTCACAGCATGGTACTTATCAAGGAAGCACCGTCACCAGATTCAAGTTACAGGTGGTCGCAATATAAAATCCTACTGTTACGTTAACCATTGTTGGTACAATGACCAAATGACAAAGAAATCCTTTATTCACTTTCATTAAAAAAGTCTAATGGATCACAAAGCAGATCAGATCAAATCAGATCAAACCTTTGGAATAAAATATTGTCACATCAGTGCAAAAAATGAATTTCTAGATGAATTAAAATGTCTTTGTAATTTCGTAATTTCAGACGTTTTGACTAGTTAAGATTAGTTCATTTTCAAATCCAGATAAAAAAGAGAAATGCAACTAATTTTAAACTAGGTTAGATATACATATTTTGCTGTGTAAATATCCACTTTGACCTATATTTTTTATTATTTTGGTGAATAGATTAAACAGAAATTACTCAATGTTGCTGCCTACGATTCTCACAATTTTCTTACGATTATATTCTGACCTATATAATCACAATTATCGATTAACGGAATAATCTTGACATCCTTAGTGACAGGTTGGATCTGTGGAAAGTTATCCATGATCGCGGTAAAAACTGAATGCAATTTACTTTATACTTTTGAGCAAAAAAACCCCCAAAACATTCATAATAAAATAAATGCTTGTTAAATGCGTTACATTCCAACAAAAGCAATTACCTCTCCATGGAGACAAGCAGGTTGTGCACCCTGTACCATAAAAGTTACGCAGTGCACCTTTAAAAACAAAATAGGTAGCATTTATATCAGTGTTGTATTCAAAGCATATTACTGTAGCACTTTATTCAGGTAGCTTAAAGGGGAATATCACTCGACTAAGAATCCAGACCAGTGTTGGTCTTTTTATAATCCTCCAAAGCTGTCGGGTCATAATTAATGCTCTGTCCAAGCGTTCTCCAAGAAGAAGACTTTGAAGAGATATCTTTGTTCCGACTCCTCCTGAGCTTCTTTATTGTGACAGCGTGATGGATTCCACGCTGGAAAATGTCCCCCCGATTGCAGAGAAAATAAAACACTCTGGACTCTGTCACGGTATTTTTTTTCCTTCTCTTTTCCAGCCCAGCGTGCACACTGTGGAGCTGTACATCAGAGTGACATCCCACAGTCGCACTAGAACCAAATCATCTGTTTCCTACTTTTTTTTCTTTTTTTTAGAGAAAAGGCAGCTTAGGTTCACAGTCCAAACATTTTTAAGGATAATGAGTGTTTTGTAGCTGCAGCTCAGTGGTATTTCCCTTTAAGCTTGAAGGATGTAAAGTCCAAGGATGTGTGGTTGTAGTGCGGCCGGCAGTGACGGTCTACAGTACCTGTCTTGATCTGATGTTTATTTTGTGCATGTTTGGTTTGGTGGAAATATGCAGGGTTTAACATTTCAAAAACATGATTTCAAAACAAAATGTTTTCCCTTTTAAACCTTTTATGTCATGAGATTCTCTGCTATGCAAGTATAAATGTAATGTTTATGGCATTTAATGTTCACATAAAGTGTAAAATGTAAGCCCACATCCACTGAGACCTTAGAGACGTCTAAACTGCCCAGTGTCATAGGTGCTTTAAACCAAACAAGGCAGCTTTCCTCTACCTAAGCTACATTAGTGTTATACTTCCTCTTTAACTTTTGTCTTGAAGGGAATTTTTCCACCTAATGTAATAGTTCATGGGCAAGTTGCACTTTGAGTGCAGACATGGCTTTTTCTCTCCAACTATTGGTATAAAGTTATTTATTGGGTTTTCTAAACTCAAATAGACCAACTTTTTATCATGACGAAAAGTCTCATTAGAAAAGCTAAATATTGTACAGTACCTTAGGCTTGAACAATCCCTGATCATTTCCCTCACATAGGTTCATTAATACACTGTCATATGGTCTACCTCATAAATAGAGGCTGTGATGTTTTAGTTCCTGAGGTGGTTGACAGTTTAGACTCACAAGGTTGTTTCTGATGAAAGGTTTTGGCATTGATGCACTCACACAAAGCTTCTCAGTAAATGCAAAAATGCAGCGTTTTGTGCCAAGATGGCAGTGTTCAGCTCTATCAGATTGTCTGGACCTACAGCAGAGAAAACAAAACCAAACTCTGACTCCTGTTATAGACTTGAACTGCTTTGTCTAACTCTGGAGTGTTACAGAGAGCTGTCTGTAAATTGCTGAATTAAAGTGTTACTGTAAGCACAAGCACTGCCAGATGGAAATGGGACCATAAAATAAATATAGCACTAAAAAGTCCTGTACAACTGTGAAGAGATCAAGGGACTGGTATTAAAAGAGGAGACGAGCCTCACTCTTCAGCACAATGAGACGCTATATTTGTCCTTGGAGTAAAATTAGAACATTTTTTAGTGTTTTTGGCATAACACATGGGATTTTTACAATCTTCTATTGTAACCTCACATGCCTTCTTACAGCCTGGCCAATGCCTCATGTTCTGAGACTGATACTGAAAACTGATGACAGCATTTTTAAGCTTCAGTTCATATAAAATGTCGCTGGTCGTCAGCTGAGCCAGACGATCTGTTCATAATTAGTTTGGAGTCTTTGAGATGGCGTTTCCATGGAGGCTATAGAACGTGCCTCCGTCTGAACACTGTTGAGAAGAATCTAAAGCTTTGCATACCGCCTCTGCTATTTTAGATTAGCCGTTATGAATAGCCAGAGTCCAAAAATGCTTTTGAAGGGAGAGAGCTGCAGCGTAGACCAAAATCACTGACAAATAAGTTTAATCAATAATGCAAATAGGGTTGGGACAACAATGTAATTGTGATCTGATCCCTGCAGTTATATGCAACGAAAGTCTGAACTTTTAGAAATAGCAGATGGTTAAAGTTACATCTTAAAGGCAATACAAGAGTTCAAGAATTGTGATGAAATCAGTCACTAATGACAAAGCAGGTCATCGAAATTAAGTTCAGAAATGTTGTAACTTCTCTCTGGCTTGTGAAGTTTATTCCTAGATGTGGGGTTGCCAAAAGTATAAAAATCTGATACTTATCAATACTAAAACTAGTATCGAAATTAGACTTTCAATTGAACAAGAAAAATCCCATTAAGATGAAAAAATATTATGTTATGTTATGTACAGTTTTTGAATGATCTTGAGCTTTATCAGAACTAGTATAAGACCACAACGTAACATAAAGAAATTAAGTAGGATTTTGTTTAGAAAATGACAGCCTTTTGTATTTATTTATTTATGTATGTTTTTTTTTTAATAGCATTTTTTGTTGTTTGTTATAATCATGGTATAGAAATCAAGCCTATTCTTAGTGGCGAGTTTAAAATGTTAGTATCGTGACAACACTACCTAGAAGCATTTTATAAATCATTGTTTACAGTATTTCCCAGTAACTCCCAACTCCTGAAGTTTAAGGCCATTTGAATAAATGGCAAAAGTTACATTTTGCATGGTTGGATCTTAACAAGGTTCCAAGTAGAGCTTCAGAATGCAACAAGAAATGGGAATGAGACAAATAAAAAAGTTTGACAAAATATTTGATTTAAAAACAATAATTCAACTGAAATAGGCTGTTCTGCAGCTGATCACCACTGGGATCAAACCATGCAAAATGTGACTTTTGCCATTTATTCAACTGGTCTTAAACTTTTGATCAGGACTGTATGCCCAATGATTGATTCAAATGCTTAAATGGTAGCTATATACCTCCCATACATTATCCAATATTATAATCCTTTTTGTGCCCAGTGAACTCCATGTCTCCTCATGTAAATGGCCTGCTCTTTCACCTCGGTTTGTTTGGCTTTTATCAGGCGCTCTCACTCTACCTCTCTCCTCCCTCGTCTCCATCCCTTGTGCTGGCCTCCGCTGGCCCAATGCCATACGTTTTCCCAACAGCGGTCCCCCTCTGGCTCTGGAAGTGCGCACAGGCAGTGGTGGATGTCTTCAGCTTAACACGGCTCTTATCGCGCTTTTTGATCGGCGCGGGGGTGTTACGACAGTTTATTTTCTCCCGTGGCACTGCCGAAAGAAGTACGCTGAGTGTCTATTCTTGGCTCTGTTTTGAAAAGAAGTTGGCCCGCTCCACTCCCTTCTGCAGATTCACACTACACTGCGCAGACATGGGAAAATCCAATCCTTCACTGTCCTGTTGCAGACTTGCACCGAAAAGTTAAATTGTAGTGTAGTGTTGTGATAACTGCCGGCCCCACTAGGGATCTTCAGTTCATTTCCAATTCATGATTATAGTATGGATGGCACTTAATGTACATATGACTATGTATGTAATTATGAAATATATTATAATATGCCTGGTTTCTCATTAAAAAATATACAACATCATTTTTATTTAATTGTCAACTGTTGTTTTATCTTTCAACTAATTTTGATGCAACAAAATATTTTGACCTGCACCAAAGATCCTGTGTTTTCTGTTGATCAGCAATAACATTTTTTGGAAATGACTAGATAACTGTCTAGATCCCCACAGAAATACCAATAGGATGGCATTTTAAGCCAAATTCTACACGTTGCAACGGTGGCGTGTGCACTGGCTTTAGTAAATACGCTGTCTTTTTTTACGAAATAGGGCCACTGCCTCGTAGATCTCCTCGTAGTGCTTCTAGTTCTTCTACATCATGTTTTAGAGCATGTTATACCAGTTCCTCTATCAACTTCCAAAAATACAATTTGCAACAGAAATGAAGGCTTATGTAAGAGGATTTCTTTATTTAGTATTCTCAAATATTTTTGTTCTGTCTGTACAATGTCCTTAAATAGTCAAGCCTTGTCAACATCATCTTAATAATAATATCAAAAAACATTATTCTAAGGCAAAAGCTATATTAACTTTAGACAATGCTTAAAATGACATTGTTGAAGTTGTTGAAATATTTGACTTTTTGCCATCCCAACAAGTTCCTTTGGTTTGATTGTTTGTGGGTTTAATCAAATTTTGATTAACGATGAAATTATTACTCCAATAACTTCCAAACATGCGTGATTCATAAAACAATTAATTAAACTCTGTTCTGAATGATATTTGTGCTTGTTCTGCCTCACAAAACTATCATGAATCACTGATAATACATTCTTTACAGTTTAACTTTTGACAGTACATAAAGAATTGTTTCAAATGATCTTGATTTCAATTGTGACCCAAATAATCATAATTTATGTTTTAGCGCTGCCCTAGTCTGAGATATATCTAAAAAGCATGTCTTTACTTCGTATTGCCAAAACAGACAGCCAAAAACAAAGATGGCCACCTCGAAGCCAGTTTGATCCTCATAGTCTCAACGGATCAAAGAATATTAGACCAAAACTGTAAATCTTGTTTATTGTGAGCCACATCTTGATCTAATATGTTTCAGTTTGACATCTTAGATTCTCTCTTAACTCATCTCTGAATCTGATACGGTTGTAGCAGTCTGAGAAATCTACAGTCTAGCACATCTTTGTGACTTTCCAGTACTTTTTCTGAACCGTCTAATTATGCTTTTAAGAACTGATTTATTGTCAGAAGTGTAAAGTTCATTGTCAGTAGTTGTATAAGATCTGAGAGGAAAATTTGGTGCATAATCAGTTCCAGTTGTAGTTACTTTAAACTTAAAAGGGACATATTATGCAAAATCCACTTTAATGAGCTTTTACCTTGTTTCAAGTGTTTCCTCGCCGTTAGTTTACTCAGTTTTTACAACGAATGGCTAGTATTAGACGATATAGTTCCCAACTTTTTTTTTCTCTCTCATTCTTTGCATATTAGTGATTCCTTATAATGGTGCCTAATAACACCTACTACTCCTTTAACATTTGAAACTAGATCTTGGTACAAACATATGAAGAGACAGTGGACAGATGTATCGCTGCACCGCACTTACTTTATAGAGCATACGGCGTTCTTCCCTGTCTGTAAAGTGCAAGCAGAAAGTTGGACCGGCTGAACTAAAATCTGGTGTTTATTTGTCGTCTTGCAGTGTTGAACGGGCCTCCCATGTCTGTGAAGAAGGAGCGCGAGGCGGAACTTCTCATCAACCGACGGGAGCAGCGCAGCGGAGAGGTCATCTGCATCGACGACTAGACCCCGCCCCCTCACCATGCAGCGTTTGACTCATTGACTGACAGAAGGCGTACCTTATTTTGATTGTACTAGCTCCTATAGTCGACTCTTTTACAGAGCTGTAGATTTGGGAAACAATCTTTTTTTTAGCACTAACTGGTACTCCTTTATGAAACACGCAGTATTCCCACGCACATGTGCACTTACTGTCCGCGCATACAGTCCATCAGATTCTTGTGACTATTTTCTGCCTCAAACCAAGACTCCTCATGACGACCAAGGCCTCCAACACAGGCTTGGCGTTTCTCTAGGGATGCTATTTACTAACCTCTCCTACTCACAAACGTCTTTCCTTACAACTTTACAGGAAACTGCATGTAAACGCATAATTTCTCCATCCCTTGAAGCATGCTCTAAACACAATATAAAGTAAAATAACAATAAAAAATAACAGCTGTGCCTACAATTGTTTTAATACTGTCTATTTTTTCTGAGATGCTATTTCTCAGTCTTGGGAGTATTCGAGCACAGCGCCTCCTTTTTGCATTTTTTCAACGGTACTTATAGATAAGCAAGGTGTAATAATTTTGGGTTTCTTGCTGCCGTCCCGCAACGCTCCACTCTTCACCGTTTTGAATTTCATTCTTGTACAGAGCGATGAGGTTTCTCTGGGGCTACGTGGCATACGTGCCAAGCCTCGACAATGCTATTTTTCAGAAAATATCTCCTATGAATGTTTATAACCTTTCATAAGTAAGTCAGTGTTATCAAACCTACTCCTCTCTCCTCCAGTGTTATGTTTTCCATATTTCTATTACTTTCTACCAATCCTGTGATATACTTTGCATATTTAAGCATTTGTGATTATCTCTTGTGTTTTTATTCTACACAATTCTGAGTATTGTTGTCGTCAATGTTGCTGTTTTATTCTCGTTGCTACTATTTGAGAAAGAGCTTCTACCAAAAGAGACATTTTTTGTAACTGTGTGCGACAGGATGCACTTCAATTTGCCATGTTTGTTCTATAACTTCAAGAGAACGAAGAAGTTGGCCTGTAACTTCAGAAGTGGATATTACACATTTTTCTTGCTTACATTTTAGATTTGGGGCTTGCAAATAACATGTATCAAACTATGTAACCCTAAAGGCTACTATAAGCAAATAAAAATGTATCTTACTGAATTTCAAGTATTATACTTAAAAATCCTATAGGCTGGAAATCCATTTTATACAGTTATCATTAAAAAGCGCCTTAATAATCATAGCTGGAAATGTAAGTCATCAAATTAATTTATGAACCTGATGTCAAGTGTAAATCCTAGTGTAGTTTGAGTTAATTTAACTAAAGGTGTCTAGTCTAAGAGTTATTCCCATGCGTTTTGCACGGTTCAAACCAGGAAATTCAGTTCAATTTCCGAGGTTGTTGCAACCCCCGAGCTAAAATGTTGCGTCGCAAAAACTAAAGCACTTAGTTCTTTTTCTCCATGTTTCTCCTCTTGTCGTCTGGGCAGGATTTTGTGTTCATTTCTGGGTATCTTGTGTCACTGTGTATGTAGTGATCAAATGATGAGTGACAGTAAAAACATGTCAATAATGACGCATCTTTTATTTTATTTCCTTTTTTTTTGTTTTTAATAAAACTGAATGAATCAATGCAGAGGCTTTGTCACCTCTTTTCAATACACAGTCAGTAGCAAAACTGCCAAAAGAACTTCAGCATGTATTTAACAAACGCAGTGCCCAGAATAGTAAACCTATAAGTAGCTTTGTACTTTTGTTAAATATTGTTTGTATGATCGTTTACTTGTAAGAATAATAATGCCTTACACTTGTAATGCTCTTCACAGACTTGTCGAAGCATCTCAAAGCAACACACTATCATCATTATTTTGTCACTCCACACTGGTGGTCAGCCACTATTGTAGTCACTTCTGCCCTGGGACAGAGTGACTGCCAATTTGCGCCATCGGCCTCTGATCACCACCACGGACACGCCCCTTTCATACTAGGCAAGGTGGGAAAGGTGTCTAAGGGCACAACGACAGCCGACTGAACTGAATTGAACCTCTGACCTTCAGATTGGTGGATGGTGCTCTAACTACTGAGCCACTGTCGCCCCCCTTGTACCAAGATACCAAGATGTGAGGATTTGGAAAGAAGTATTCAACTGCTAATTATGTGTAGAATATTTTCCTATTTGAGGTCTATAAAGACATTCATTTTCGGATTTTCTGTATGTCTCTTTTGAACTTTCTGGACTAAAATTCAGGAATAACCACTATCACCATGTGGTTTAAAAAGGGGTTAAAGAACTTGACAAATGGCACCCATTTCCAGCCGACAGATGGCTGGTGGTGGCACTTTGGACCAGATGTCAGCACTCAAATTAGCAAGAATCTGCTCCACACTAAACTGATGAGGCCAGGGAGGTGTCATCATATAAAGAAAACACCAACTGCTCACGAAGGAAACCATTCAGTTTTGGTGAACATTATTATTCGTAATTGTTTATTTGGTCGGGACAGTGCATGTTAATGAACATATGATATATACAAGCTAAAAACATGCTGGATTGTAGCCATGAGCCAATTTCCATTTGTTGTCCCGCATTCACTCCAACTACACTCTTTCTCACACCAGCATATATT
Organism: Rhinogobius similis; assembly: GCA_019453435.1. NCBI lineage: Eukaryota > Metazoa > Chordata > Actinopteri > Gobiiformes > Gobiidae > Rhinogobius > Rhinogobius similis. Next base: position 9,172,031 of record CM033640.1, read on the forward strand.
TGAATACTGTAGGCAAGGTGGATGGACTGTCTTGCCCAAGGGCACAAAGACAGCCACTGCCACCACACTGTGGAACCAGGTATTCCCAACAGTCTCCAAGAACTAACCAGGCCCATTTCAGAATAGCTTCAAAGATCTGGTGAGCTTGTATTGTCAAACTGCAATGGCCACTCTTATGTGGTTGGACCTTACAAGAGCTACTGTGTGGCAGCTCCGTGGGCATAAAACCAAGACTTGACTTGGAACAACACATTCTTGTTTTGATAGACTTAGATAGCAACTGGCTTAATATAATTTTATTTTGTGTATTTACTTTAACCTGCAGATCACAAGCTCAATCAAATGGCCTCATCCACTGACAACCAGTCGCTTTAGTGTCTACAGTCACAATCCATAAATAATGATAAAAAATTATTCGATTTGGTGGCATTATTTCAAACTAAACACCTGACACTCTGGTAGTGTTATCTATCCGTTCCTACCACGACAGAGGTAGTTGTCATGGTGGGAGGTTGTGAAGACTACTGTAATTCAATGCTTTTCACTTCACTTGGTGCTCCACTGTCCAGAGCAGATGGTTTGTGAATCATGGTGATAAAAAATAAGTCATCCCATATTTCTGTGAATTCAGTCTGTGTCATTTACACATTCATGATGATAATGGCTCATCAGACCAATTTACCGGTGCAGTCACTAAGTTATAATCAACTCTTCCAAGCAGATGGTCTCCAGAATACAGCATGTCAAGTCAAAATAAATCATTTAGTTTTAGTTCTACAAATAGAGATGAATACAAGCGTTAAACCAAACAGGTAAGAACATTTAGTTTATTATAAATGTGCTTTAAAAAAGTAACAAAAAAAGAAATCTGGCATTACATACATCATTATATAAAAACATTTTTACACATACACATTTTTGCAATAAACGTTGACATTTCAACAAACAGGAATAGGCGCAGAAGTGTGTGAAAGTGTGAGTGGCTGTAGAGGAGGGAGAAGCCACGTTTTTTCCTCAAAGACTCTGAGCTATGTGCTTCAGGGTCAAATTCAGGAAGTGAAAATGTAGCCAGCTGCCAGTGAGTGGGACACACTGCGGTCTGCTCAGTGCTGATGGAGAAATAGGGCACGAGGCTGTGTGACCAAGACACAAGCAAACATTAGGAAATCAATGTCTACACCCAAGATTTTCCGTTCAAAAGGCTCAAGTTTGGCTCTAATTAAAAAACTCCTTTCGCTGCAGTAAAGTGCTCAGGAGAAACCATTGTGGTCTGTCCACAAAACTACTTATAAACAAGAGTGGGAGTGCTTCAGCCCTTTGCTCAAAATACACACTGTTTGTGTTGTAGGATTATGACAGAAAGCAGCTACAGCATATTAAGGAGACATTAAAAACATAATCAATCTTTTTGTGGGAACGCAAAGCCAAACAAACATCAGCATAAAATCACAGTGAATGATAAAGCACTTTTGGTCTGAGACACAGAGTTGGCCCTGATGGCTCAGAAAGTGTAACAGCAAAGACCAATCTATAGTTTCAGTAACATTAGAGATTTTATAAATGACAATCTGATGTTTATGCAAGGCGTCTGAAGACTCAAGTGGTCGCTCTGCTTATTTTGTTTAACATTTGGTCCCTTTATATTATGTTAAATAGAAATCAGTACAGATTGAATATACAGTGGCTCAGTACTAGAACCAGTAAGTACCTATTGTAGCCTTGGGGAACGTTGTATCTAAAGGCAAACCCAGGGATATCACAAATATAATATGATAAAATATAATGAAAACACATTTTGAATAACTAAATTTTACATAATGTACCTTTAAATCAACACCAAGTGTCCTTCTTTACAAAAGAAGTTTTTTTCAATAAAAGTTGTTTTTCATAAAATATCACATAGCCGATTTTTAACATCAGGCAAAACAGCAAATTCACATCCATGTTATAAAAGCAGCTCTTGAGCATCTTTAAATATGATTCAGATAAGAGAGGCATTGGACACAAACACACATATTGCATTGTAGGAGTGCCAACTATTTGGTAAAAAACACAATAGTATAAAGAGGGGTCTGGACTGAGATGTGACGTGAGCGCACTATCTCAACAAAATCAAAGTGGAAGGTGCATGCACAGCTTTACTGTCTGAAGTCTCTCTCATGAAAAGAATGTAAGCACAATATGGACCACAATACAAAGGCTAAGATGAAAATCCATGTACTCCTCGATTCATATGAAGCCTTTATCTAGAGAATAGTTTCCATCACATCTGTTCCCTCAGACATTCATCCAGGCATTTGGTCTATTGTGCCTTGGTACCTGTCCAAAGTCTATATTGAGTTCCAAAGCAGCAGTGTGCAGTCCAGAAACTGTCCAGAACAACTTCCACAAATGGCAGGCTTGCCTTTTAAATTAACATCAGCACTTTGCAATGGCCCAAAAATTTGTGACCACAAAAAAGGAACTGCCGCACAATAGAAGTTTCCCCACAACATTTTTCCTTCAGTTAAGTCTAGTGTCAGTTGACTTTGAAGATGCTGAAGACGTGCGGAGAGGCGGAGGGGTTGCCCACAGTGTGCAGTCTGAACGAGGGTCCCGTGATGGCCTGCAGCTCGGCGCCCCTCTCCAGCCGCAGCAGCCCGGACACTTGGCACGGCTTCAGGAAGTGGAAGTTATGGGGCCCGGCTGAGGGGGTGGTCCCGTAGCCCTCCATGCACTGCAGCTTCTGAGGCCTGTGACCCACTGTCACCACATCCAGCTTCACATACTGAGACTCCTGCTCATTGAACAGCACCTGGGGAGAGCGGAACATCACAGGTTTACCAATATGTCTTTTTTCAGGGATAATAGACTGTGCAAAATGTACAATAACCCCTTATCAAGAGGGCTCCTAAAACACAATGGCCCCCAATTGAAACTAAAGCTGTATCTGACCCTTTTGGAGAACAAACAAATGACTGGGCACTTTGTGAAGCTGTGAATCAGTAGTTTCGCCTCTGCTTCTGATTCACTCTAATTATAAGTGGTAACAAGCTCTGCTGAAAAGGAAAATCAGGTTTCGCATCCAGCCTATTTTAGGTAAATAAAAGGAAGGGTAACAGTGTTGTTTGAGGAATGGAACTGATAGATGCATTTATTGGGTTTTGACAATTCCCAATTTTATTTGGGTTTTTTATTTGTGTGTTTGGAGGTGATACAAATGGACCCTGATTCATCCCGGAAAAGTTTATGTGACTAGAATTAAGGATGTTGGAGGGTTATAAGTTATAATTTTATGTTTAAATACCAGGAGCTTGCTTGATTGTCATATCTTTATGAGAAGGTGGACAAAATGAAATTATTTTAAAAAGTCCTATGCATCTTAAGAGGTTTTAACATCCGTTTTAATAAACCTTAATACATCCATTTTATTTTGTGTCTTTAAAACACTATGTACCTTTAGTCAGATCTGTGGAGAGGCAACCCAACTCACAGCTGCCACCTCAACTCAAGAACTTTTTTCTGACTTCCTCCTGGACTCAACTTAAAAAGATGCTGGACTTGAAGATTCAATTATTCAAGTCAATTTATTTCGGTAGCACCCAAAATCACAACAACTCTTGCCTCGATGGGCCACGATTGTCCCTGAAACCTGATCATGCTTTTGAAATGAACTAGTCAGATAATTGCTTCTCACACACTTTTCAGTTTTCTTGGGTAGAGAAAAAGAAAGGAACAATAATTAACTCAATCACCCATTTACAACCCCAACATACCTGGCAGAACAGGAAGTACACGCCTGTTTTCTCCACAGTGAAGGTGCCCAGGTCTTTGTTGTACCTCACTGCTTTGGTCATATTCAGTGTCCTCTCTTCCCAGCCTTTAATCACTCCACCATCTCCCACTGCCACACAAGAACCACTGTTATTATAATACACACACACAATTCATATGTGGTCAACTGGCCTTACCTTGCTGAGAGGACACTTTGGTGACTGGTGGGACGATGAAAAGCCATTTAAAAAGAAAGAAAAGGGGAAAGTAAATTAAGATTTTATTAGTGCAATTGTATAAGCCTATATGATTGAAACCACTTCAGCAGATGCTACTCGAGACCACCGTAAGCAATCTGCCAAGCCACTTACTTTCAAAATGAGACGCGGCTTTTTTTCCATTTCCACTCCTCCCGCGCAGCATTCCCCCTTCAGAAGGCAAAAAGGAGACTTTGAATGAAGGCAATGTCTGTGTTTTTTTGATAAAACAATCACTCCCATCTGTATCAATCTAATAACATACTGCGTTCATTTGCAGCCATTACGACTCGACCTGGCTGCTTCATAATGCGGTTTGCAGACGGGCAAGGATTTCCTTTCACGTGCTTCAATATATTTCCTCAAAATGTTATTTTCAGTCCAAATGCGTGTGCCTCTCTTTTTCCTGTGGGGGCTAATCTTAGTGCCAGCTGGTGGCCGTCATGTAGAAAATACAGATCGCAGAGGAAGTGAGAGGATGGAGAGAAAAGACAGAAGACAATATTGTCACCAGACAAAACAAGTGCTTAGTGGAATGTTAGATGTTTAGGCCCTTAATGTGATCCTTATTTACTAACAGGCTGATACAAATGGCTGAGGGTGAGCTGCAAAGCAAAAACTACCGCAGAATGAGAAAAATGAAGTGCCGGAAACAAGAGGTCTTTGGCCGAGCCAAGAGTCGATTAGGACAAGAGTGAAGCAAACTACAATAAATAAAGACCTCAAAAAGAACAGCGCTGGAAAATGTGTACTCCTGTTACCCACCACGGTTTATTTTAGCCATGCATTCAGGCCACAGGGGAGTCATTAAAAGACAAATATAACCCAAACACTGTATGTATGAACTGTGAAATACATACTTTATGTTTGGAGACAGAGCGGCCAAACTGCGGGCCTCCACAGTTGTAGGAATATTAAGCCCCTGCTAAAATAACTCACAGGTGGGTGACCCCGAGCTCAGGATCTGCTCTGGGCGAGCTAAAGCCCCCGGGCCGGCCAGACTTTCCTGAATCAAGCTGTCAGTCATCAGGAGAACATAACAGCAGTGTCCTGCACGAGCGGTCAACTTTCCACTCACTGGAAAAAGCACTTTCTTTCCACTGATAGCCGCGGGCTGCTTAATGCGTTTTGGAAGAGTAGCTTAGCTATCACTTTCTGCTGAAATACCTGCAGGACGTCAATACACGTCTACTCCTAATAAATCCTTTTGTCAGCTCTGGATAGGAGAGCCATTGAAGGAAAACCTTTTATTTCTTCAGACTGTTGATAGTCACTTTGAAAAAGTAGATCAGAGTCACATTGCTTTAAAAAAAAAAAAAAAAGGCTTTACTAGGCAGGACAGTGGCAGAGCAAAAGAGGGGTTAGAGCAGGGATAGCAAACTATCGGAGCTGGGAATCACACTCATGATGCGGAGGGCAGACACACAGAGTATGGTATATGTGCTGCTGCATTAACCACTGGACCACTGAGCAGAGCCACATTACCTTTTACACTGCATAAGTAATGTTCATACAGTTATGTCTAAAGGAACTAGATATCCATATTGTTAAAGACATTTGAGTTTCAAAGTTCATTACAAAGTTAGAATTAATGAATGATTTATCGTTTTGTTTAAAGTCTAAGCAGACAAAGTCATCTTTGCAAATATGACATTAATACTCCATAGGAACTTAAAAGCTGAAGTAGTCTTGACTTAAAGAGGTCACTTTTGGACAAACCACAGAATCTCATGATGCAAGCAGTTGCTATAAATACAAAGCGATGATAGGTCATCAAATATCTTTCATAACAAATCATAGGAGTGTAAGTGGAGTGCTTATGGTGAGAGAAGAAATCAATGTCTTTGTCCTAAAGCGTGCAACTGCACACCAGCTGTTTTTTGGTTTTTTTTTGTTCCTGAGGCCATTCTGGTCAGCCCTGTAATTTCTGTAACAGCCATTCTGCTGCCCACTTTTTCCTGTGTCAACTTTTAGCAGCGGGCAGTGTTTGTGGGCCGCTGGAGCTGACCATAGCGGCATGTGGACCAACACTGGGCAGCGTTTGCGTTAAACGTTCTTCCCTCAAAAGCACAACCACACACATAAGTATTGTGTCTGGTGATGTGGGCTGCACGGCACACGCGATTGGTCAGTGCAGTGTGGGACAGAAATGCAATACCGTCTCTCTTGACTCTCTGGCCGACCAGCAGCTCTCTCTTCTCCAAAATGAGTTGAACGATGGCCTTCCTCTGTGTATTAACCTGTTGAAAGACAGAGAAAAGTTCACTATTAACAAATGTGCGATGGGTTTATTATGACTTTGAGCTGGCACTGCTCCCACACAGCCAGACGGCCTCTTCCAGCCAGTCACATAAACAGCTTTTCCACTCTCCTGCCTGCCCGAATAGCACTTCCTCAGCAGAGACGTAGCAACACCTAATGTTTTCAGCCTTTTAAATTCTTCACTTCTTACTGCAAGAGATGGATTTTGTCAAGCCAGCAATGATATAGGCTGCTTGGCATGAGGCCCATCATTTGACCGAAGCAAACCCATGTGAAGTAAGAAGAGAAGTCCATTCACTGCTACTGTGCAAGTATAGTCTCAAGACTGACTGGCTCTGATCAGGACTTGGCTCTGGGTCAAATGGACAGAGAGTGGACCCCTTGGGAAAGGCTCCAGCATCAACACTCCACGTTTAGGGTGTTAGTGCACATGTGTGTGCAGGTCTGTCAACAGCACAGCAGCCAACCTGTCGTCTAATCCCAACTCCACTGGAACTCTGCTTTGTAAATACTCCAGAGGAATTTCCATCAGCTCTTTGGCTGCCCTAGCTAAATAATTTAGTTTGTGATGCAACTTTGAAGAGTCAGTATGTGCTGCTTATGACATTAAAAAGAAGCTCTGCCTAATGGACATTACCTTAAATTCCCTAGATTATACAGTTTGCCAAACGTTGTTTTATTTTATTTACCATTCCAGTGTAAAAGATATTAAATTATTATGGAATTCGACAACATTTTAAAGATGTACAGGCACTGTTCGAGTAAGGCAATATGAATAAAAAAGCCTAACTGTGAAGAATATGGCCACAGAAATAAGTTATTGACCCACAGGCAGCTAAGCAGTTTGTAACAAAAGTAACACCATAAAAAACAAGGCATTCTCACAGTTGGATACGCACCAACATAATATTTGGTTACACAGTCGCTCACTACTCCCCCTATTTGTAATGGACAGTACTACAGGAGGCGATGTGACAAGCAAGAATGCAAGAATGCAATGTAGGACAATATAAGATGTTATAGTGTGGTATTAAAGCACGTCTCTATCATTCTGGTCGTATGAATAGGTCTCTCCATAGTAGATTTACAAACCAGAGTTATAATGTGGCCCCTAAAACTAACTAGCCCTGATTTAAAATTAAAAGTGGCACATTCTAATCTCGTCTACTTGTGTGTGGAGACGGCTGAAGTTGAGAAGTCTATACCTGTTGCATGATGTAGCGTGATGAAGTGAGGCTATGGCCGACCGCAGTTCAGACTCCCAGCCTCCTTCGCGCCTCTGGAGCGCCGTCAGTTGGGTACAACACACTCACATGCCAAATATTTGAGGCTTTCCAGTAAATTTAGATAAAAACTAGGCCTCCACAGAACTGGCACCAAAGTAATTAAACATGGCGGGGTGAGCAGTGACCACAAAAATAACACTGTACGAGTTGACGGCTCTTGTTGGTGAGCCATAAAAGCGCCAAGTGGTGAGCCCAGCAGGAAAACAGTGCGTGCAGGGGGCATATGTGGAATTGTATTTTTCCATATTGCCGGCCCCAAGCGAAGATTCCCGTAACCGCAGCCACTAAAGAACTGCATAACAAACACTTAAAGCCCAATAAAGTTAAAGCCCTTTGGTGCCTGTCCAGAGGGTTCTTTGGTTGTTTTGTTTATCTTTGGTACCAACCTGCTCGAGCCGATCCTGCAGGACTTTAAAGGACTGAGAGAGGTCTCGTGTCTGGCGCCAGGTCCACGCCGTGAAGAGCGCACTGCACGCGGCTAAGGACAGTGCAACGAGCGCCAGAGAAGCCCAGACGAGGCGCAGCTTGCGCACCCGTCTCCTCTGCACGATCCGATGCATGTTGCCTGCACAGACTGCGCCGCTACTCGCCGCTGCACACCAAACCAAAGTCCTTCTTCATCCCCATAGCCGCAGAAGCACAGCGTGTCCACTTAACTCACTGTACGTGTCCATTTGAGCGAGACGCACAACCTCTAACTACTCACCACCTTATCAACTGAACTTTGTCACAGAAAGTTCCGCGCTCCTTATGTTGTCCGGTCCAAATCCACCATCTTCTGCCGCACAGAGTGCACAGGACACGCGTGGAGTGCACGGTGCAACTGTTGCATCCTTCTTCTCGCGCTTCGTTGACTCAGCTCTGTGCTCTTCCTTTAACAGCTCGCAGGGGGTTACTCTAATACGCGCACACGCACTCGGAACCAAACTCGTGTGATGCTGTGCTGAACGCGTGCATCCGCCGTTAAACTCAACCAAGTGAGTCCAAGAAAACAGACAAACCGCGCCTGAGCGTTCTCCGCTTCTCACACAATTTCATCTGGGCTCATGCCTCAAAATATCTGCCCTTCACGCGAATAACAGCACCTGCGGTGACCACACGGGGGCGCCTGAGCAGAGAAAACAACATGTCCTGTGGTATTTCTTTTGACTGAGGATCAAACGGACTCACGGAGCAGTGGTTTGATGGATCCTCTGTGTTAACTCCGCTGTTCTGTTATATAGGCTGAAATCATTCTTTTGAATGTTCACATAATTTAGATGCAAAGCATGAGGTCGAACTAACAGTACAACTGTTTGGTATCTAATGTTGGTTTCTAAAATACATTAGAACATTACAACATTAGATACAAAAAAGCCGATAAGTAAAAATAGCCCAAAAGTCACAAAATCGAAATAGGCTACTGTTCAGTTTGATATGTTTTAATAACAGTGGTTCCAGACACTTCCACACAAAGTACACAAGGCTTAAAGGCTTATAATTCACTTTCATGGAATTGAAAACACACAGTATGTCAATAGCAAACTTTTGTCCTCAACCCAAGTTTGTCTGTTTACACAGTTTTTCACAAAATACACCTGAGGATACAATATTTAAGACATACAACATTTGTGTTAATATCTCCCTATTGACTTGAAAGCTCTGAGATTGAGAAATATTGCTAGGTTGTACGGTAAGCTCAACACATGAGTTTCGGCCATATTTGGGTTCAGTCTGGCATCCAACCTCTGAAAACTTGGATTTGCTTTGGAAATCACTTGAAGAATGCATGTGGGAACCTTGAGATGCTGATTTCTGAAGTTTCAAACAAGACAAATATAAATATGTGCATGCGGTTGACTTTTGGAAGAGACCATGGCAGACGATTACATTTAGTTTTCCAAAGCGAGGTTGGTTTGTGCAAACATAATGAGGAAAAATAACACAGAACAATTCCTAGTTTTGGTAAACAACACACAAATTCCAGCATTCCCAAACCGTCTCAGTGGCTCCTATTGTTTAGAGTGAGAGAAAAGACAGTCACACTGTTCTCATTACATTTCTGGACATGATACATAAAGATCTCTTTTAAAAATCAAACCGGATTTAAAACAGTGGCTCAGGCCGGGATTGTGCCATTCTGAGTTTAATGGGACAGGTTTAAAGACAAGAGACTTATCCAAGACTGCTATTTTCAATTCAGTCTGTAAAACCAGTCCAATGAACCCGAATGACTCCGCTGTGGTCTACTGTAATATTATACCAATAAATGAAGCAGTGCAAATACAGCAATGTGCAACAACAATGACCATATTTTCCATAAACAGTCTATATCTCTTTTTGCATAACAAGGATTTAGTGCATCATGAAACATTTATATATTTACGTGTTTGTGCTAAAATAGTCAAAAGTATGTTATGAATATTGGTGGAATCAAGTCACTACTTCAGTCTTATTCAAACTTACAATAGTACTGTAAGTGGCTTAAATACAAATGTGTGACTACAGTCAAGTCCAAAGCCTTAGTTCTTGACTCAGTGTATTATAATATGAGTGAAGTTTGTTTAGTAAACATGATATTTATTGCTCAAAATCTTTAGTCTTGCATTTCTGTGATATTAAAAACGGATTGATCATGTATTCACTTTTCAACAATGACAGTGAGAGCAGTTTGAACGTTGCCCTTGTCGTTTTACAGCTGGCCACAAGATGGAGCCGTTTCCCTGTGCTGTGTGAATAAACCTAGCTGTTTACCGTGGCCTCTGGCTGGTTTATGGCTGGGCAAGGTGTTCCAGCGCCTCTCCCTTACAGCACATGTAGTGGTATCCCATCTCCGCCGTCACGTCAGTGCAGCCCTGACTGAAGTAAAAGTCCAGCGACGACTTGTTCCAGTCCAGGACGGTGAAGTTTAGCTGTTGGCACCCGGCAGCCAGACCAAGCTTTAGGACACAAACAGAATGATTAGGACAATTGTTTCATCAGGTAGTCTTTTAAGAACCAGATGGTCTTGTGTCTGTTTTTATTTCTTTTTAAGTGTATTCCCCAACATAGACCTGAGCGTGAACTAGTACGCTTGCACTGATAATATGATTAGCAGTTCTGTTTAAAATTAAAAGTCTAAACTGTGAGGCATGAGAGTGGATGTGATTGATAACAGTTGTTCACTTACCTGTGCCACTTTGCTCATTAGCGCCTTACCAATGCCTTTCCCTAAAAGAAGAACACATCATTAACGGAACCTGCAAAATAGCTACCAGAGCTATATAAATATTTGCTTTGTTCACTGCACCTCTAAATTCAGGCATCACATATAGATCTTCCATAAAAACAGCTCTGCCTCTCCACGAGCTGTAGGAGAAGCAGTAAAGTGCATAGCCCACCTTTGTATGGCCTGAAAGTTACAAGAAACACAGGTCACAACAGTTGTCAAGTCTATCAATAAAGTTTATATACATTTCCACTTCAAACTAACTTTTGATTGATTAAACAGTTCCTTCTCGTAACATTAACTCTAAAGTGTTGGTATTAGGTTGGAATTTTTAAATTGATTTGTTTGGAGGAAACTGGAGAAATCAGAGGAAATCCATCCAGACGTGGGTCCAGACCCTATCCATGCTGTTATTACAACATAATAGAGAAGTGTTTCTCAAACTGTGGTACATGTGCCGCTGGTGGTACGCAAGCTTCTTCTGTTGGTACGTGGACACCTCTTCAGTTGTAATGTTTACTTCATTTAGAATACATTTTATTCACATTTTTTGCTATTCCTTTAGTAAATTTAGTTAAAACTACAGTGGTAATAGTGTATTCCTACTTAAGACCTGATTTATCCCTAATTTATACTTGAAATAGTCCTGTTATAGACCCAAGATCGTACTCAGGAAGCAAATTCTTTTCTTTGGTGGTTCTTAGGGTAAAAAGTTTGAGAACCACTGTAATAGAGAAAATGTACTGGCACATTAACTCCACCTACCTAGAACAATAATAGCATATTAATGTTCATAATGATACATTCTCTAAACAGTAACACTGTATTATAATAATAATAACTACACTTTTTCCTACATTTTCACTATATTAAAGCATGAACAAAGACTTAATTATTAATGAACTTTTTTTAATGATTCCAGCTTACGACCTACTACTTACGACCTACCTACGTAATACCCTAACCTTAACTTCTAGCCCCTTAATTAAGTAGTTACTAAGCCTGAATCATTCTTAACGAATAAACTATTTGTTGATCAAAAAATAATGGGAGATACAACAGGCAAACTCATTTGTTTTTATTGTGGCCTTCTTAACAAGATTTTGACAGATAGTACTGATGGATTTGTTGATATCTAATTCTAAACTTAATTTATTTTACGCCAATTCTCAGTAAATTTAGTTTAGTCAAAACGCAAAAATAAATATCCAAATTACCTAATCTAATTTCTGAAAAAAATAATTTAAACTTGGTGTAATCCCTTTGTCAGATTTGTATCTTATTATCTTATCAATATGTGGAATTTTGCCATTTTTACACATAAAATGCCTTATTTAACTTTACATGATGATTCTTACTTTTATGTGAGTAAACTACAGGAGGTGATTCAACTTGATATCTCTTAATTTAAGATTGTTTCTTATTTTCCTGTAGTGTCTCACTGTGTCAATGCTTTAAGGCTAATTAAGGTGTCGTTACAATAAAGTTTTAAACCAATTTGACTCATCCTGCAACGGTGCGGGGACAATTCAGTGTATTTAACGTTTCAATCTGTCTTGCTTCAGTAGAATGGGTTCACGGCAGAATGGAGCTGAATGGGTGGGCAGTGGAAAAATGGAAAAGTTAAGTGCTACAAAATGGAGAGAGCAAGCATATGGAAAAGTGTTACGTAAGAGACGTGTAAAAAGACAGTCACACTTATACAATAGCAGAGCCTCTCAAGAAAGATATACAGCGCCCGCTCACGCTTCAGAAAGAAAAAAAGCACATTTGCAAATCGTCTGTCACCTTCTTTGGTTTTGTGCTGTTCAGGCACCTCTGCGATGATCCCGTGGAAGAACGGGTTTTTGGAGAAACCGTCCTGCTCCAAATCTGGGGACAATTTAGTGAAAGTTGGGTTTCAGCGCTCAACGAAACCATCATGTAACAACGCATCTGTATTTTGAATGTGACAGCTATATAAACATCCATACCTCTTTGAGTGACTCTTATTTCGTCTAAGACTTTCTCATATTCTGCCAATTCCTGTAAAAGAAACACGTGACTCATTAGACTCCACACTGCATTATTAAACCATCAAGGGCCAACTGGGACCCAAATCAACTCATGTTCCAACAATCGATCCGCGAGCAGGGCAGTGGGCAGACATGACGTGTAGTGAACTTTACACTGTGTTTCGTCCTTCACGCACGTCCACGCCGCGGGCCCCTGCCACGTGCTCCGCGCTCGGGCTCACCGTGATCATGCGCGCGATGTCCTTGCAGTCGTCCACGTTGGCGGCGCGGATGGTGAACTCCATGTCGCTGAATGTGGACGGTGATCCGGCGAGGTGTGCGGTGATGAGGCGCGGTGCTCACGGACGGATGCCGCGGATGATGTTGACGACGAGGATGCGGACCGGAAACGACGAGAAACGTGCTCCCCGGTGGCGCGCGGAGTGACGCACGGGGGTCATTGACAAGCTCAGAGTATACGTTGAGGTTTTTTATCACGTTTAGAACACAATCAGAGGCCGGTTATTCAATCATATGTTGAGTAACCGATCATTTAGTAGGTCACTGAGCAAGAAATGTAAGCGTTCACGGACGAAAACCCCCCAGAGCACAAGCATTTTCGTAAGGCAAAAATTAACAACAATAGACCCTTTAAAATGTGATGTCATCAACAACCCGGAACGGAGGCGACTGAAGGCAAAATTAAGTTTTGTCAGTTTTTCAATGATTGTCTCACATTAGATCTTAATGCTAATGGGTTTAAGTGTTTGTGTTGGAAAAAAGAAACACATTTGAATTCCTAGGGTAGAAAGGTCAGTTTTTCTGTAACTAACAATGGACAAAATATAATTTTCTAGCCTTTTTAGCTTCAAAGGATCTAATTTATGTTACAGTATCTAATATATCTCTAGATAAAATGAAAAATTATTGTGGGCTACTAGTATTTTCCAGTCAAACCCATAAATCTGGATTGTTCCTTCATCAAAAATACAAAGAGTTCATCATAATTTCCTAAAACATTATGTAAAATACACTAATAAATGTGTTTAAAACAGCTCTGCACGTGTGTCGGAGTGGTTTCCGTTTTCCAAAATCATCTAAATTTGTCATATTTTGTGATATTCTGTGGTTAATCCCAGTTTCTCCAGTGAAATTACATGATGCCCCCCTCCATTCCGACTTTAGAATACTTTTCTTTACAAACTTTTAAAGGGTCTATAATATAAATGTCTTTACTGCACATGTCAAATTGTCCATAAATAGACCTGCAGCCTGTGCCTATAAATAACTCCGGCTACATTGCCAGTCTACAGTATGGTGGTCCCACTTATATAACACAGTGGACATGGGTAACCTTTGCTGTGCTTAGTATTTTTGCCAATATTAATGTTACTGTTTTTATGCAAACCTAAATATGGAAACGTCAATTTAGAACACATTGGCTTAAGCATCACGCACGTACTTCAAAATATTACCAACTCACTAAATGTATTTTTATAAGCAAACTTTACGAGGAGAATTACTACACCCCAAGCTCGTGCACTTTCAAGCTGTCATAACGCGCACTGTTGGTGTAATATCATTTGGAGCCTCTAGGGGGCACAGTTGGACACACTGAGAAGCCAAACCACACGTTACACCTGATTTTAAGTACAGTAAGCTGCTTGGAAACAGCATCCCATTAACCTATCTGTCTTTTTTATTACATTGTATTGTCTTTGTTTGTCTGTATATAATATAAAAGACTTTTATTTTTTGTTTATTTAAAAACAATTAATCAAAAAAAAAAAAAAAATAGCCTAAATAATAGCCTGTTAACAGAAATTTGGGCGGGATTGCATGTGTGAGTGTCCTGTGTAGGCTGTTCTTTAACCTGGATCGTGAGTAATCATACATTTTCAGCTTTCCGACTGGGCTTGGTGGTGACGCAATTTGGATCTGTCTAACGTAGAATCAAAAAATAATCATGATCTCATAAATTCACAATGATTCACCCACATGTGAGATTGGTATTATTTTTAGTTTTTTAGCTTTTCTTCTGCTGGCTGATTGGCTGCAGCGACAATAATTTCCCCTTGGTAATGAATGAAGTAATAATGATTCTGATGAAGACTCAAACTTGACATCTGCGGAGGAAGTCAATTGATGACATGATGGAATGACTAATAGATCGTGCTGTGGCCTAGAAAGGGAAATATCGCTTATGTGATTGGAGTGGGTGGTTAGGCACTATCTTTGAACTTGCTTTTCCAAATCTATTCTGAACATTTCACCTCTGTTTTGACGCTACAATTTTGGATCAAAGGCAGAAGGAAATAGCACATGACGTTATTAGTAGCATCATGGTCATTTGGAAATGAAACGTGGCTAAAGTAGGGGGTCATTCTTCTTGGTGAAAAAGTCCACATTAAGACAAAACTCTTCTTTTTTTTTTTTTTTAGACGTTCATGTCTAAATGAAACTTCATTGAATCCACTTCATCCAAAGATTTCTCTCTTCAAGTAGCACCTACACACTCCAAACTTTATAATATAGACCCTTTAGTCTTTAGACAAAAACATTCTACATTCGGAATGGAGGCAAAAGTGAAGTGCAACATAATCTTATTCACTGGAGAAACTGGGATTAACCTCAGAATATCACAAAATATAAAAAATGTAGATGATTTTGGAAAATGAAAAGCCTCAGACACATGTGAGTGACATCAGAGCTGCTTTAAACACATTTATTATTGTATTTCACATTATGTTTTAGGAAATTATGATAAACTCTTTGCATTTTTGATGAAGGAACAATCCATTTATGGGTTTGACTGGAAAAATACTCAGAAAAATATTGAGCCCACAATCATTTTTCATTTTATTTAGAGATATATTAGATACTATTCCACAAATTAGATCATTTTGAAGCTAAAATAAAATTTAAAAAACTAACTGACCTTTCTAACCTGGAAATTCAAATGTATTGTTTTTTTCCCAAAACAAAGACTTAAAACCAGTAGAATTTAAATCTAATGTGAGCTAATCATTGAAAAATTTACAGTCGATGTCATTTTGCCTCAGTCACCTCCGTTCAGGAATTTTGATGACATCACATTTTAAAGAGTCTATTGTACATAACAAGATTCTCACAGACTGTATAGAAAGTTTGTTATATTTTTTAGCCTGATTTATTACAGTTTTAAGTCTTAAAATTGAGGCGAAATTTTAATTTTTAGGTTCATTTTCAGTGAAACTAAATAAGAAATCCAAGTACATTTTTTGTAACTGACAACATATTGAACCTTCAAGCTTAAATCCTTTTATCGTCCAGTTAACTACACAAGTATCACTGCATCAATATTTTCAGCAGTTCATTGTTTTAAAGGAGCTTGTTTGGTTCCCTTGACTTACCTCTACTTTTAACTCATCAAGTAAAAAGTATTCAGAAGCTACCATATGTGTGCTAAACGTAACTAAAAATGAGAAGCTCTGAGCCGTTTAGATACAAATCAGAGTTTGTTTTCGTGACGTTATCTCTTTAATAGTGTGTGCACAGACATGATTTATGTTCTTCTTGACTCGTCGGTTAAACAGCAGAGGAATGATTGACTGTGGGCACAGACTTAAACAGCTGTGGAGCGGATTAGCTCTGCGTAACGGCTTGAGGGAATAGCTGTTGACTGATTCAGCATCACGTATGGCTGCGCTGGGTCCCACTCACCTGATTTAGGACTCAAGTTATGACTGGGTGAACTTCACAGATGCGTTCATAATCTGGACAGAGAAACAGAAGCGGGAAAGAGATGGTCGTTTGGTTTTGACGGACGAAGAACGGTAAAAGAGCCGTCTTCTGATCCAAAGGTCGGCAGTTCAAACAGTCCAAACCAATCTAAACATGAAAGAAACGAACGTCCTTGGTCGAGCGAGATCCACCGACCTACAGGTTGGCGGTGCGATTCCGTTCCCCTCAGATAAATCCTGCTTTTGTGTCCTCGGGCAAGACCAGTACCCCGCCTCGCCCCCAGTACACTGTGCCTTGAAAGGTAGAAAAGCGGTTTATAAATGTGACTGTTTACTGTTTATATATCCTACATCCCAATGACAACAAAAGCACACGTTTGGACAGAATTCTGTTGGAAAACTTGGCCTACATCACTTTTTTATAACACCATGTCAAAGTGCTCAGTGTTCACAAGGAAATGCTGCCTGTTAGAGAAACTTTGGCTGTCAAGTGGCCCATCATTACCAAGTATTTTAGGACTGTCCCACAGCTCAGATTAACAAAACGCTCTAGACATCACCATCCCACTCTGTTTCAGAACAACATATTTGGGCCTCAAAACTCCTGCTATGGACGCGATGAATGGATACTTTTGGCACTTTTGGCTGCGGGGAAGAACGGAATCTGAAAGAAATGGACTGGACTGACACGAGGGCTGGGCGACGTGTCTAAAAAAGAATAACACGAGGTTCTTGGAGCCAGATCCCGATTTCGATTTGATCAATCCATGTAAAGCTGAGGTCATTTAAGTCATCCGCTTCATCTGAGAGTTCACACTTCATTGGTTAAATCCACCCGGCTCTCACTCTGAGCATTTGTGAGCCTGACTTAGGAGGTTTGGGTGGAAAAAGTCTCTAAAATTGAGAGTAGAGCTGGATTCACGAGACAATCTGTCAATCACGATATGACGATTTTACCGGAAGAGCAGATCGTCGCAGGAATAAGATCACAATATGGTTTACATCGCCCAGCCCTAACTGACATTCTAACTGACGTACGTAAAATAGAAAATCATAATCGGGCTTAATCAGAAAATTACAGAGCCCCTGAAGTCCCCTAAAAATATCTTGTGCGCAGAAGATCGGATCAATTCGACAAACTTTGCACAAACTGGGACGTGTACTTTGCGTCAACATGCGTCATTCTCTTTGGCTGTCTTTTGTTTCTGTTCTTTTCCTCTCTCACTTTTCTGTATTTTCTGTTCTTTTATAAATTAACCTTAACCCTAAACTGAAGAAAAAAAGGCTTGTGCTCTAGTTTTTTGCACCAGTAACCCCCAAACAGATTGCAACAGCTTAAATGTTTTACTCTGGGGCTAAAAATAACCCGTAGACACTACCCAGAGTACAGTAACTTTCTGTAAAGCTGAGGGTGGGGAGGAAACGGTGTGTGGAGCTTGGGGATTTTTCACCCAGTGCTCCAAGTCCAACCTTCTCCTGAAAACGAGGCCGCACACCAGACTATTTTTAGCTCCAACGGGACGGTGCGGGGTCCTGCTCTGCGAGTCTGAGTAATAGCCGCTTGTGCTTTTATTGGAAACGAGCTGAAAACCAGAAAGCTTGGCCACCGGTTTCATCAGCGGCCTAAGTGCGTGTGACGTGCGCAATAACGACGCCCCTGACCGTTTTCCACAGACGACGCACAGCTCCGTAGACGGTGTTAGTCAGGAGTGAGAAAAACGGGAGTGGAGGCTGTGGAGTGAGGGATGTGGACTTCAAAAGAGAAGAAATCAGGGTTTTAAAGGAGTTGTAGTGAATTTGGTGTTTAAATCTGTCAAACAAATGAGGCAGCTGCTTTTATGACTGATAAAACTGTCCATACAAAAGCAATTTGTTTGACTTTTATTGTATAAGGCCTATTTGTCAGGTAAAGGTTAATGTGAAACTATACACAGTGGTGGAAGATGCACAAAGTAAAAGTATAGATACAAGTGCAAAAAAGTATGACAAATCTGTGTAAGTGAAAGTATTGAAGTACATCTTTAAAAATCTACTTTCACATTAAAAGGTTCTAGTATTTCTGACAGATTATGAGAACTATTAAAGTGTCAAAAGTGGTGATGTGGATTCAACTTTTTTTTTTTTTTTAAACAACTGAATTGATTTCCTATCATTTCTGTGGCTGTTTTTATTTGTGTATTTATGTTTGCTCAAAGCTGGGACGTTAACTCAAACTGTCTGTGCTATAAATAATCCCTCAGCTTCATCTTAAACAGTAAAAAGTACTCTTTAGTTCTGTTTTTGTGTTTTTATGTGGACTTGAAAGTGGTCTACTTTAGTCTGTAGCACATTTACCTTTTTATTTTGTGACTTTCCTTCACTGGTTAAGGGAAGGGAACAGTGAGAACATTTTGAAAATCAAATTTACTATTGCTACTTGAACATATCACAGCAACCTTTGCCAATTTTTCATATTTCAAACAATGAAAGCTTCAAACTGGGCTAAAAGCATGTTCACTATTGGTAATTCTATAACACTGGATGGTTACGCAGGGAAAAAAAACGAAATCCAAAGTCTATAAGATAACAAGTTAATAAGTGCTTGAAATAAGTCGTATTTATCTTGTTTTGAGTGTATTTTGACAGTCGTTAAATAAGATTGCCAGGCATAAAATATCTTGTTTTACTTAAAATATGAAACAGGCAAGCACTACACTTAAAATAAGTCCAAAATTTACTTGTTCTATTGGAAAATCGTATTTAAAAAAAGTTAAAATATACTCAAATCAAGATAAATGCTACTTAATTTAATCCCTTTTTTCTTATTTAAGGTTTTTCCAGTGTATATATATGTGTATTTGATTAACAGCATTATTAATTTTAACTGCAATGACTTATACTTTGATACATAACAGCATCATAACATTTTTACTGCTAAACATAACTGCAGACTAGCACTGCTTCTACTGCTCGGTGTGCTTATAAAGTCACCATTTATGTTTTTTCGGCTCTAATAAAAGGATTCGTTGCGTAACTCCTGACATTATTCACACCTCCAAGTGCATAAAAATAATAGCCACTTTGAAGGTCGCGTTGGAAAGAGAGCGTGCGTCAACCATGAAGTTCCCTTTGCAAATCCAACTCTTACTTTATAACAACAACGTCCTTTTAAGGTTGGTGAACATCCTGTGAACATCCAAGTACGAGTCTGGGTGCTGCAAACTGTGACTTTGCACTCGTTTTGACAGGATTACGGTCATCACGGTTGTCTTAGGCCTGACCAGGAAGTCTTCCCTCTTCCTGTTTTGTCTGGCTTTGATTGGCCCTGTTTTTGGATAAAACTGGGATAACAACGCAGTCAACACCAAATTTATCATCTCGCATTCATCCCTCCTTGTACGGACATCGTTTAAGAATCCATAATTACCGACAACACGGCTGAATATAGTTTGAGGCTAAACAAAGCGGGCCTGCCAAGATTGGGGATAAGACTATTCAAACAACTTGACGCCTTCGACTTTCCTTATCAAGCCTGCTGCCACATGGGAAAACACTGCCCATTTAAGCTCCGTTATGCAATTCGCCTGGTATAAAAGTGCTAACCTGAGCTTACATGTTCTCCCCACAGACGCTGGCCGTTAAACCCAAACTGTGACAAGCAGAAAAAAGGGGAAATTAGATCATCAGGCGAGTGACGTGACCCGTAACTTAAAGATAACCGAGACCAAAAAGCAGACGGTGTGTCATGCCTTATTCTCACATGGCACCGTTGACTTCCTTATATGGACAGGAGCAGATGTTTTGTTTGGCTATATTTTTTTTCACTCCTGTAAATTCCCCGAGGCACGCTAAGCAAAGGGAAGTGACGAGATAATGAAAAGTATATAGTCACAGTTCAATTTTGCTTTAAACAAATGAGAGCACTTTGATGCACCTCGAGTCTCAGTTTAAGAAAGGTTTGGAAACAAGAAGCCTTTGCATTATTGTAACATTCTAAAAGCAACATATTGGAGGTTATCAGATGTTTCTGGATGTCTGTCTCATTTTTAAAGTTGGAAAAACATTGGATTAAGCGGTGGAGATTGCAATGCACACTAAATTTAGCTAAATGGTGGTGTCTATCAGAGGTACGACTGCAACAGCACGTCAGAAACCGTGGAAACTCGAGCTTGTTCTCTTGTCTTGGGCTCTTTCAACTTAATTATTGTTTTAGGTTTAATGTTTAATGTCAAGTCATGTGTCGTGTTTCGTAATGCTTTCTGCTCAGAGCTGCAACATTGATTGACACTATCCAGAATTAAGTAAATAAATATAGGCCTGCAGTATTTTTTATGGTCATTGTTGTTTTAATAAAATGATCAAACAGAAGCCGCCTTGGAGGGCTTTTCAAAAAGTGCTAGGAAATCAACAACGAGACAGCAAGAGAAAGTTCAGACTGGGAGAATGAGACAACTTGTGAACAGCAACGAACAAACAACAGGTTAACTAAGATACTGAACATTGTCGTATATAATTGTAATAATAATCGTAATAAGTGCGTATGACAGGTTTTTATGATTTTCTAGTTTATACTATATTTGGTGGAATAAAACCTGTTGTAAATATAAATGACAGTTTTACACCGGTCAAGTGTCAGTTTGTGGACAAAAGTTGAAAAATCTGTTGTGCAGGAAGTAGAGCAGAGTTCCAAAACATGATGACATCACACTAGGGAGCCACACTGGTCTATACTATACCATACTATTGGCATACTATTAGCAAATTAGGAAAAAAAAGTTAAATGTTAATTTGTTAATCTTTAGCAGAATCTTAAATATAATCTCAAACAATCTCAGCTGTGTTTTGGTAAACAACCTGTCATGCATCATATAATTGACACTTGTAATTAACAAAAATGCATGTGGAAAAAGTTGTATGGCTTTTAATAGTCTTTTAGTTGTAGAAGTAGCCTATGTTATTTGCAGCAAAAGTAAAAGTTGTTCACAAGCTTTTACAAACCTATTTGTAGCAGAAATACTTCAAGTAACGAGCAGTGGTGGAAGAAGCACTTTTTTTACTCAATTAAGTAAAAGTACACATACAGGAGAAAAAACATGAAAATAGCACATACAAGAATCTACTTAAGTTTTAAAGTACAACAACAACAAAAAAGAACTTTAAAAGCAAAGATTTTGAGAACAGTTAAAGTGCCTCTGACAGGTTGGACTACTCATTTAACTAAAAGAGAATCATTTATTAAAGAATCATTTATTAAAGGCCACACAACAGAGTTGGTGGAATTTGTTTTCGGTACAGCAGTTAATGCTCACATCTCTCATGTGTTAGTTCCATCATCAGCAACAGAAAAATAACAGCAGAAGCACACATATATACAGGTTACATTAAGACAGTAACGCAGTTAAGATAAATATATTTCAAATTCTGCTCAAACCTTTAGAACTTTTACTCCAGTTTAGCCATTTTCTTAGGTTTTTAATTATATTTCACACTTATCACACAAGGAAATGACCAAGAAACATCCTGTACAGTGCACCAAAACTCATCTAATGTCACAGATTTTTTTATTTGACAAAGAAAAACACACATGAACACGTTTATTTATTTTGTTTAAAGGATCAAAAAAGTTATTTCTTTTGTATAAATTATGCATAACCTTTGACCCCCCAGTGTGACGTCATCAGTTTGTTTACTTCCTGTAATTTTCAACATATTTTTCAACTTCTCTCCACAAACAACAACTATCATTTATATTTACAAGCGGTATCAATGCACTGAATAAAGTCAAAATGAGAAAAGCATAAAAACCTGTCATTCAAATGTTACTTTTACTTTTGCACATTACTTTCCACAACAGAGTAGTAGAAGTAGCTCAGAAATAAACATTGTGTCCCGTGTTCACTGTGGTTAGTACCTTTTGGCTCTGAGCCCTGTGAACCCTCCCGCGCTCGTGTTACTCGGGACGGGACTCTGTAGCAAATGAATAACACGTCAGGTAGAATTTCGGGAAAGATAAATATGCACTCGGATTACTGTAAGGAAAGGGACAGTTTATTCTGATACAAAATCTAAATAAAGTTCTCTGGCGGGAAACTGGCAAACATCAGGCTGTAAATCTCCACGCTCATGACATTTACAAGCGCCATATTTCACAAGTGGTTATTATTTAAGTCTGCCAAATTTATTCGCATCTTAATCGGATCTGCAACCGTAAATATGTGGTGCTATCCTCGGGGGTTCTGATTGTGTATTTTGAAACAGCGTGACATGTCCGTGCAGAACAGAGCGGCAGACAGACAATGTTTCAGCGAGGTTTTATAAGTTTGATGTCATCTGACTGGAACTGTAGCACGGAGGCTACTTTTCGTCTTATGTCATTCGTTTGTGTGGTGCCGGAGGTGGAAGTCTTCAAGGTTGTTGTTCTTGTTGCATCGAGATTGTACCACGTGCTTGATATGTGAAGAAAAGTGTAAACATGAAGCCCAATTGTTGTATTTACCAGCACTATGATTGTGACTAAAGCAAGTAAATACTGTAAATACACTTATACAATGTGTCTATGATGTTTTTGCACATTAAACTTTGATTATATGCAAGTTATTTTTATAAATGATATCCATCGTAGCAGTCTTTAGATAAAACTAATGTAAACTTAAAGGGGACATATTACGCTAAATAAACTTATGTGACCTTTTAACCTTGTCACAACAGAGTTTCCTCATTATTCTCTTGCTCAAAGTTTTATGTCGATTGATTCATGCGTGTTTGAGTAATCCTGTATTGTTCTGCGACAGAGGCTCAAGCGCTCAGAAAAGTCCTGTTTTCACCAGCTGGCCCACATCCTTGTATTCAGTTGCGGTTGTTTGAAAATTTCAGACTCCGAGTGATACATGTTGTGTTGTGAAATGTCTCATATCCACTTTTGAAAAATAAAAATACATAAATGACAATCTGCTGCTTGTTATAGTGAAATGCCACAGAGAAGAGGCGGGGCTTATCAGATCTGCAGTTTTGAACAGGAAATCTTTGGACCTGTCTCTAATACCGAGCTGTTTTAGATCAGTATTTTGGTTTTCGGTGGAGAAAATATAAAAAGAGGATCTACTGAATGTTTCAGTGTTTCGCAACCAGGGATACGGGGACACAGGGGGTACTCTGCATGGATTCAGGTAAAAAAAAGAAGGTCAAATTGAATATTTTTTTAATTAAAAAATGTTTTGGAGGATTTTCAATAATTAAAACTATCAAATAAAATAATATCAAGCAATAATCTACTACAACATCCATGATGCAATAAAGCGCTTCACATTTTCTTATACCAGAGTACCTCGGATCCTTCTTTTACTACGTTTCCAGTCTGCTACGACACTTTGGGGAACACAACATGTGAGACAAAGCTTGGCAGACACCCGATACAAAAAGACTGGATTACATGACAGAGCCCTACATTTCATTGTTATTAATAGGTGACAATTATGTGAAAGAATTTGGAACTTTTCACCTTTATACCCCATTATGTTTACCGAACCCCCACCCTGCACATCAGAGCTATAATAACTCCTGTGTTTCTAATAGAGGCCAGTTGCGATATGCACGTAGCGTATCTCTAATCCAAACAGTGTGTCCACACAGGCTACTGAAGCAACATCCTGAGGAAATCACCTCCCACTTAAAGCTTTCTGTAATGAAGCATCAAAGCCTGGATCAGCGCCAACTATCAAATGTACACAGGATTTGAAGGGCCTTTAAATGGGCCAATAATGCTTAAGACTTCAGCATCAGAACATTTCTTGAATTCGTCCTATTCATTACTTTTGTCGAAGTGAAGTGGGTAACAGGAACCAGGAGTTTGAGGCTAACAGACAGAACAAAAGAATCATAGCAGGTCTAAGTGACCCATTTCCTGTTCTGATATTCAGCGCCTGATGCAGGACTTCTTGGGAAAGGTGTAATCTATAGGGAAAGTCCTGGTATTACAAATCAAGATTAAGTCCTTTGTACCCTTGAGAAAAAATGAAAATTGTATTAGCTGAGAAGAAATACAGTAACGTACCAATGAGCTAAAACAAATGCTGCATGAAGAACATTTGAAATTCAAAATATAAACTCACATATTATGCTTTTTCAGGAGCTGTAACATAAGTAGATCATCATTTTACATTTTGTTTATTGTAAATGGCAATATCTAAAATCGCCGTCCTGTTCAAAACTGCAGAACTGATCATAATGACAGTTCACTGTAACATGCAGCAGATTGTCATTTACATGTTTTTAATTTTGAAAACTGACATTTTAGAACTCTACATGTGTCACTCAGAGTTCAAATAGTCGCTACTAATCACAGGGATGTGGGCGGGGATAGGGGGTAGGTGAAAACTGGACTTTTCTGAGCACTCGAGCCTCAGCGGCAGGACAATACAGAATCAATAAAAATAAAAATAAACTAATTACGAGGAAACACTTTTGGAACAGGGTTAAACTCTGATTTTGCAAAACACGTCCCATTTTATAATATGCACCGTGACATAGCCCTGACAGATTTGCGAATTTTCTATCGGGGATAATAAAACTAAGATCTGAGAATAATTATCTAAATTTTTCCAAAGATTAGGGATATTTGTCAGTTATTGGGTTAAAAGATGATACAAAATTGTTAAAACATATCTTTAGACAAGTTAGTTGAAGTTTTATTGGCAGACAAATGTGAACTTTCACTTTTAACTTTTACTACTAACTTTATTTGAAAGTTTCCAACATAACTTTTGTCCTTTTTAGTTTCAATCAGCTCTTATTGTAGCATTTTGAACATTAAAATTCAGTATATTTTCGAAACAGCACTCCCAATACTATCTATAAATTGCCCATCTCCAGTCACCCTTTGCTCTTTTTACTCTGTCTCGTCCGGAGCACAGGATGTAAACAGTTCATATGTTGATGCAGGCTATCGTCACCGTGCTGTCAGTGGAAGTCTTTCCTAACTCGCCTTTAAAAACGAATCTTGTGCTTTTCTGTTGTTTATCTTTGTCCGTGAAAGGCTGTTTATACATTTGAATAAGTCCCTGTTTTGTAATCTTTGTTATTTAACTGTCATTGCTGTCAGTGCTTGTGATGGATGCTATTTCAAGATTCTTTCCAGTCCGTCCAGCGCACAGTGATGCCCTTTGTTTTGTCAGTCGAAAAGCCAAGTCATGCTCGAAATGGAAACTCTGCACCAGATGACTTGACTCCAGGGCAGCCCGTTTCATCGTTACATGTTTGCTTCCCGGTGCATCCTCGAAGGGACAGCACCAGATTGTGGGAGTGTGGTATTCAGGAAGCAGACGACAAAAACTGGAAGGGTTAGACTGGTGAGATGATGATGTAACCAATCCAATCGTAATCACAAGCAAAGTGTGTCAATGTTAGAGAACAGCGATCATTAAACACCTCATTAAGTGGATGTATAATTTCACACGACCTAACCTTAACCCTAACCTAGATCTAAATAGAACAAAACACAGCAAAACAACAGCAGCATCATTGCAAAAGTAATTACTAACCATTGAATATTGCTTTGATGATTTAGCTAAAGGCGAATAGTAATGTTTATCAAATTAAAGTACTGTATTTAGTGGCATGTTAAAGAAATTGAAGGGCAAAAAATAGGACAAGTGTCGTAATTTCAAGTTTAAAAGCGCAAATCTGTCATAAAAAGTAGCAGATTTTTGACATTTTAAGCATGCAAATTTGCTGGAAAAAAGTAGCAAATGTCTGAGGAAAAAACATGCACATTTATGAGATTAACTATGCAAATTTGCTAGAAAATGTAACATATTTTGTTAGAATGAAGTACTATGTGAATTGGAAGAAGTTGGTTCATTTTGGAGGCATTTAGAGGAGATAAACTAGATAAATCTCATATATTTGCAATTTTTTCTTGTCAATTTGCCACTTTTTAAAGCAGATTTGCATGCTTTAAAAAAAAAAGCATCTATACGTGATCCTAATACACCTTTGTAAACCACTACCAGCAATATACGGTTCATTATTTAAATGAAACTGCAACTGTAATTGAAAATGTGCTCAAAAGTGTCACGCGCTGTGTCCGTTTGAATAAATTACTTGAGTACAACAATCAAGGAACTTTCCACTTGAGACGGGATGACTGCTCCTTGTTGTTTAGACACACTCAATTGAATTTATTGACACACTGGTATACAATTGCCTGGCATGTCCTTTATGCAACACCCACATGTAGGTAAAAGTTCAGAGTGTCCCTCGAATAGCATGTTGTGAATGGTAACAACAAGGAACAAGTTGTAATAATAGTTTTCCACTTGAAAGTTTTATGAGGTGGCAAACAGTTGGACTATATCAGGGACAGGCAGCAGCACAAGCTGATCCTGATTTATACAGGGGAGAAAAAGGAGAAGTGGGCTCAACAATGACAGCTCTTTGGTTCACACATGCATTCTTCTTGTAATGTACATTTTTAGGTGAACGTAAAGTGACACCAAAACTGAGCCGTAAACATATACTCTTTTCCAGGAAGACATATTTCCACTATACTGGGTAGTCTTCTTTCTAAGAAAAATGGGCTAAGCTCTTGTCTTCTGTAGTAACACTATGTCGACACATAGAGTGAAACTGAATCAGTATTAAATTATTATTCTCTCATTCCCTTTTTATCTGATCACAAGTTAAAATACTGTTGGTATTTTCCAGAATCACATGCTTTTCCTTTGCATCTTTAAAAGTCTTTATTACTGTCACACGAACCAGTAATAGCCTCCCAGGAGAACTGAAACCCTCCTGGTTTCACTCTCCCGTGGCAGCCAGCTCGTTTAGTTTGATTCTCAATGGCTGCGGCCACACCCAAGTTTCCCCAATTCAGTTCATTAGTGAAGCTACTATTAGCTCATGCATATGGTAAACAAACAGCTGTTAGAGCTATTCTGAACATGTAGTTTCAGAACAACCATTCAGTCAGTCTGCAGCCAACTTATCCATCTGAAGATCTTACGGGCCTCCAATCACGACACATGACAAAGTTGATTTCAAATTGAATTTTCTTTAATTTGTTTGTTGGGTAGACCAGGGTTTCTCAAACCTTTCAAGGCAGCAGACAAACAACTTATTGATCAGAAAATATTCCAAGGATTCAGAAGTTCAAACCTGGTTTAAAAACTAATTTAAGAGAAGTTTGAATTCTTACAATTGTGTAGTAGTTTCTATCAAAAACTTTGGGGAAGGTCTATATATGCATTTAACATTTTTACTGTTATGTTGAAGACAATGTACTTTTTACCTGTATACATGTTGAAATATGGTGGAATAAGATGGAAGAAGAAGTGATTTCATGAGCAAAGATGACACGACAACATAATGTAGTTCAGCCAAGGACAAAGTCACTGCAATGCTTCCTCGAGCTGTTTAGATGCTTTATATGCTGATGATATGGTGTTTTTTCTGCTTGTTATAGGCACCAGGTACATGCGTCAGCCGCCACATGATAAATGTCTTTCACAGAAACTGCAGGAGCATCTGTGCTTTGCCACACTAATGCTAACTCGGTCCAGCAGAGACGTTGAGGTGCGTAGGGAGGGCGGAGTGTCTGAGATGGTCCATTATGTCACTGGTGCCCCAGAATAGTTCCACTGTGCACCGGGCGGGCGTGACGTGCACAACTTAACTGTTGTTGGGCCGGTCCCAGACGAAACAGGGGCTCTTCTGTTCCCCCACGCCCGCCACAGATGTATGCACACATGGTACCGTTTAAGGTTTTCCTCTGCCACTGTTCTGAATGCCTCCAGCACAAACATGAGGGGCAGCGCCAGAGAGGCCAACGGTCCCATTAACAAGGGCCAGTGATGCAACGTGATCTTAATGACAGGTAGTGGCTTTCAGATGATTCTACGCTGCAGCAGAGCAGTCACACACTCACTCGAACACAACGCTGTTTGCTTTAGCCCCTATTTGTCAAAACTGGAAATAGGTTAGATGTTTGTGTGCATTTGTGAAGTTACCTCCACACTTGGGAGACAGCTACAAGGCACAAGAGAAATGCATTCATCGCATGGATGGATGAAGTCTATTTACCTCTTTTTTTCATACTAAATTAAAACATATCGTGACACATTGTTGGGCTGTTATGCAAAAGGCACTTGGTAGTTTGTGGTCACATAATTATGACCTTGTTTTGAACAGAGATTGCTCCCAGGGTGTCGTTTGACAGTTTAATTGTGTGTCAAAGAGTGTACACAATGCCACACATTGAATTATGACTTTACCAAAGAACACAAGTTACCAGAAACACTTGAGTTCCGGGGGCCTAATATATGGGCTTTATTTATCAGGCAGATATTCTTAAGTAACCTCTGTGAGTCCTGTTCTGCATGCACTTTTGTTTTGTTGATATACTGTACTTGATTCCACTGACCAGAAAAAGATCAGTTCTTCAGCCCGATAAAAAGAGAGTTTCCAAAAGCTACCTACGCTGTTTTTCTAATTCTCTCAAACTGTGGTTTGAGGTAAAAAGTGTTCATACTGTCCTGTCCTTGAGAAGACACGTCACCCACCTGTCTGAATGTGTTGGCGAGTGATCAGCAGCAGTACACCTTAGGGCAAAAGAAAAAAAAAAAAAACACCTTAGGGCACTGATGGAATAATGCACAAAACAGTAAATTGATTAGAATCTGTAGCTCATCTGCAGCAGCGACATGCCATTCTTAGTCTGTCTGGAAATGTTTGCGTGCAGTTACTTCTTAATTGGTGAAAATGATCAATGACAATATCAAAAGACAAGCCCTTCAGATGAGAAACACCTACTTGTGCATGGGTGAACACAACAAAGAACGAAGAGGCCTCTCAGTCATCAAAACGTTTTCAATTGACCTGAGTGACGTTTCAAAGGAAGCGTGTGGCCCAATTCTGTCTTTGAACGCTGTTATTGGTGAACAGATCCTCTCTCCTGCGGCCAGGTCGTCGCAGTTTTCCCCGGAGCCCTCCTCCTCCCCGATGCGGCCCTCGGCCAATCAGCGCGCGCCTCCGCAGCTCAAACGCAAATGACGCGCGTCCACGAGGGTGACGTGCGCGTGCCCACGCTGTTTAAAACGGTTGTGCGCCGCTCTGTGATTCACTCAGCTCACACGAGAAAGGCCGAGGCGGAGGAGCGTGATTCAGGCGGTGTAAAACTCACTGGCGAGCGGCTAAACCAGCATTTCTGGATTGAAAGTCTGGTATGAGACAGTCGGACTGAACTGGGCGAGAGAAGTGTGGTGCTTTATTGGAATTTACTGATAACAGACGTGCAGACTCCACCTGACGCTGCGTGAAGCCCACGAGGACGACAGGTGAGTTCGACTTTTACGTAGGATTGAAGGAGCGATGCTGATGGATTTACTGCTTCTGATTCTAACTATTTAACTATAGGCTTCTTTTTCATTTTAATTTTTTTCATTTCATTTAGTAAAGTTACAATTGTCATCTTCAATTTATTAGACTCTTGCTACATTTCAAATTATTAACAAAAACAATATTCTGTTTCATATTGACTGGCAGCGTTTTCCCCTACAAATTTTAATTTCTAATTTAATTATTGAAGAGGTTTGTTTTTCATTCATAAATTCAACCTCATGTCGTAAAATGTTATTTGGGACGTTCAAGCAAAGAATCACATAACATAACTGGACCTAAATGTCAGTGTTAACTTTAATTGGCTTAATTGGTCCATTGACGTAGTTGCAAAGCTGTGGTCCTGCCCTGTGCTACTGGTTTGAACAAAAAGCAATAATTAGAGTGAAAGCTGAGGGACTGGTTTTTTGTCACAGGCACACAGGTAATCTGCGTCCACCTCAAAGGTCAGGAGCTCTGGTGGCTTTACTTTGTAGCCCCTCTCCCATTGAAACTTGGTGTGACACACTCTCCAAAGCATGCCATTGTTTGTAGAAAAAAAACATTTTGGTGGGAATGCAAAGCTGTTTCCTGTGCACTCACAATGGCCATCTCCTCCAAACTCTCTCAGCCACTGGCTTCTGAGGAGGGATGGAGGATGTCGAAAGAATGGCCAAGAAAAGCGAAAGGGGAAAAAATAAAGTGGAGACACAATGGAGAAGAGGCGTTTCTGTGAATTTAGAGGACGAAGCACAATGGGAGACCAGATGTACTTGTTGCATAAGACTTGAAGTTTACAGGGTCAGACAATCCTACAAGACTTCAATAGTTCAGTGCTAAAATATGCCACTGATGTGAAGTGAGTGAGAGTGAGTGAGGAGCCAGCTATGTTTTCCCCAGAGAGGTCAGCTCTGGCTAAAGGCTATGAGGAAAAGTCCAGACTGGCTGTAAATATTTAATAGCCGGTGTCCGTAGTAAATGAATATTGGTCACTGAATGCGTCACTTTTGTAACTGATCCTGTTTGTTGCATTCACACGCTGAGCTGCATATGTAGCCACAAAAATGAACATCAGAGTCCCTTTACCTGTAAACCATGAAGTATGAGGGAGTTGTATGTAAACTTCAGGATGTACTGTGTTTACTTTGCTAATATCACCGCCCTTGTTTGATTCATTGCAGATAACAACTACATTGGATGTAACTCCACTCCATTCACTGCGGTGGCAAAGGAGGAGAACGACCAGCACCAAAACCACTCTGAACTTCTCCACCGTCAAACAAACACAGGACATCATGTCTCTGGGCACGTTCCAGCTGATGCAGACTCTGAAGAACTCTCCAGCCGCGCTCCGCCGGCGATTCAAGAGAGACCGCCTGGAGACCCTCTCTCACGGCGACCCGCTGTTCAAGGTGCATTACCTGGGCACAGAGAAGATCTTCTCCCTGGACCGGGAGCAGGCTCAGGACGCCATTCAGCACCTGCTGGACGGTATCGCAAACGGGAAGAAACCAAGCAAAGACCACGCCCTGGTTGTGCGACCCCGATATGTGGAGGTCAAAGAGCTGAGCACGGGCCGACAGCTCACAAAGACTTACCTCCAGGACATTGCCTACTGTGCAGCAGATGCCACCAGGCCAAACGTGTTCCTGTACATCTGTAAGCACCAGGGGCAGCAGCTGCAGTGCCGGGTCTTCTGGTGCAGTCGGGCAGAGCGAGCTAAGGACATGACGGCCTGCCTGGCACACTCCTTCCAGAGGGCCCTCAGTGACTGGCAGGACGGCTCCAACACTCTGACTTCAAAGACTAAGGGCGAGCGCATCGAGGAGAGCACAAACTCCAACGCAAAGAGCCACACACTCCCAGCCAGTATGGGGAAAGGTACGTCTCTAACCAGAACAACACAGTTAGCACTTTCCCTTACTTTAAAGGCTAAAGTTTCTGACCTCTTGCACACTGAGGTAAACACTGAAACTTAGACATGTAGGTAACGGTAAATGAGCAGTGTTCTTGCACTGCCAAGTCAGTCGTTGTGACGCACAACTTTCACTCCTAGTATGGTCATTAAGATTTTAACCGTGAGCTTTGCAGTTGCTAGCATGACTGACGTCTTTCTCCTTTTGTTTCAGTCCGCTGGAAGAAAAGAGGCTCTGTGTCCCGCAGCCCTCTCCGAGCCATCACCAGAAGAGGCTCTGCATCCGACAGCTGGAACTGAGCTCCTGCCTTCAAATAAGGACTATATCAAGATTAAACCTCAATGTGACTGCACTTCAGGAGATCGACTAGACAGGACAAGTTAGGCCTGAATGTGGAAGTCAGGTTTTAAGGGTTTTTGTAGACTCGTGCAGTGCCTGCTGCATCAAGGTGACCTCAGTCAAAAACAGTATTGCGTAGACTTTAGAGTCACTAAAGCCACAGGAGAACTTCCTCGGCTGCTTGTTTAAGGACTTAGGTTAACCGGCAGTAACACCACTGAAAGCAGTTGTCTAAATGCAGAGAGCACAAACATTAACACAAAGATGTCACTTTTTTTGAAGGATTATCTTTATTTGACTGGCATTTTTGACAGCAGTGTGTCCTAGTCCCGAGGCACAAGAAAGCACATTACTTTGTATTCAGTGGACAAAATCACCCTTAGTCATTAAATTAAGGGTAAAATATGTACAATGTTGGATAAATTGAGGACAAAAACATAGGTTATTTCTGACAGCAGTGCAGTTCTTCTGTAGTTATGATCCAATGCTTCAGAATCAATGTCAAATTTAGAGAAAATTTGGCTATTTGACATAAGCTTTTGACCGTCCCTGGCGCTGAATTAGCATTTATGTGGAAAAGGCAGCCAGCCATGACACGGAGGGCCTGTTTGTGCCCAAACAGAGGGAACGCTGTGTTCCTGATCTGTAGAGCTTCAGTGAGGAATGTGCATCCATGCACCTGCATTCCTCTTGGGGGAATTTGAGATCCAATACTTAAGAAGGCCCCGAATTCTTCCTGTCATCCAACCATGACTTTGCATATCAGATGGCTACAGTGTGCTTTTTGTTACATTAGCAAGCCTTAAAAGGTGTCCAGTTAAGATGACACTCCTAGGCACTGATGTGTGCAGCTTTGCATAACGTACTCATGAAGGTGATTAAGTGTAAGGTTTACAAATGTTTGACAGACATGAGGGTCCATGGTAGCCCCTGAAGTTACCAGCAGTGTTTCAGACCAAAAGTAAGCTAGACGAGGTGCCTGTGGTTCTATCAAGCCACTAGGTTTTGATCTGTTGGTTTTTAATTTTTTTTTTTTTTTTAAATCATTGTTATTTTTAAATCTATTTTATTTTACAAAAGGCACACTCTCTGTAAAGGTGTTTTTTGTGCCTGCGCAAAGATATTTTATCAATGTACTGTTTTTATGTTATCTACATATTTAAATATGTATTTTATTGAATATTAAAACATTTTTATACAACATACATTTATTTTGTGATACTTTTTGAAAACAAAGTCAGCTGTCTAACTTGAACTCTAGTAATAATTTGTGGTACATTTGGCTCGGCAGAGCAGAGGTGGTTTGAGGTGGCAGGGCATGACACTGACAAGGTCCAGGGATTTTTCAGTCTTATGACTGAGTTCCCAGGACATGTGTGCAGTGCTGTTGAAACACATGTGACTGTGCAATGTCTGAACTGTAAGTGTACTAGACCCAACCTTCCACTTCCTCATTTGAAGGGGACCGTTAAAGACATCCTCCTTATTGTTGCTTTGCATTATATTCGAGTAACTGAAAATGGTAGTGGTTCTTTGACACAACCTCACCAGGATTAGAGCGCTAACCTGATACATACAGTGTGTCTGCTCACTTCTTCAGACAGCACTGTCTGCACAGCACAGCATATATTAAAAGAAAACACATTCACATTTTGTCTAGTTGTGGTGGTGATTGAGCAGTGTGGGCTGGTCTTCTGGTGAGCTTGTTGTGGTGGGACTGGTGGTGAGCCTGAAGTTCTCTCTTTGCTGCTGCACCTCCAGAAGAGATCGGACGTGGAGGCGCCTTAGAGGCTTCACCTCCTCCACCACTGGGAAGACAAAATAAGAAATATTCAATAAAAAATACAATTTATACAATATGACAGTGTAGTGTAGACATTAATATAAGTCCAACATTTGTTATGCAGCCAAATAGCGGCATCTGCTGGTTTCGTGGAGAACAAACCAGAAAGGCTCAATAAAGCTAAAGAGCTTAGATAGTATTTAAACCAAGGAAGAGCAGCCAAAATATGCACTCAAGTGAGAATACCATTACATTGAAATAAAAGTACAATGTAGTAGTCCGAAATGGTAAGAAAGTATTTTGGGAGAAACTGTCTGGACGTAACATCTGATTTATAATGTGAAGTTATGGAAATGACAAAATGATGTGCACAATCTAGTATTTTCAACACACAAATGAGGATAACATAAGAATATCTGAAAGAGCAACGCGGGACACAGATGTTCAAATAACTTGATATTGTAAAACATGAAGCTTTTGCTGACACATGACTTTCTCACGGAGGGAAAAGTAACCAAAACTTCAGCTCATGTACTGTTACACTCAAGCTGGAGTAAATGTATGTTGTCCATTTAAAAAGTGACTCAAGTAAATGTAATAGAGTGAATGTTTCTGTAGTGTTTATCATGTGTCATAGTCGGAGAGCACAACCAGAGACTATATTTAGGGTTAAAGTAAAATGTAGCAGTAGTGTGCCAAATACCAAGTGTCAAATACTACTACTATTCATTGTTATGTGTTAGTTTCTTAATATTTACATCTACATTTCATTCACAATATATCTTAGAATGCAAAGAGTCCTCGGTGTGTTTCA
Source organism: Rhinogobius similis (assembly GCA_019453435.1). Lineage (NCBI taxonomy): Eukaryota > Metazoa > Chordata > Actinopteri > Gobiiformes > Gobiidae > Rhinogobius > Rhinogobius similis. Next base: position 9,206,691 of record CM033640.1, read on the forward strand.
GTAACCTGCATCGTTTGATTTGACACTATTACCTTTGTCATAGTGCAATTCATCTCGGTTCCCATAGACAATATACATCTCCAGAAAGTTGAGTAGAGCTCCAGTCACAAGAAAACGGTCAGTCAGGGCAAGACTTTTTATGTAACGCAAATCCAGGGCGAATGGATTAGAGGGAGACGGGACAGTGCAGAGAGACACCAGCTCGCTCACAACGTCCCACACACGGATTCCTAAAACAAAATAACAATGTTGTTCAAAATAATTATTCTTAGACGTCCTGCGAGACTATGCTTTAAGCCCAACTTTCAAACTTTTTCCATGGCCCACCCAGACAAAGACTACAACATCTGCATGTGATTTAGCCAGTGGAAAATCGGGTAATTATTGAATGTGCGCGATCAAACGATAGCTTTCCCTTGTTTGGATTCCTCACATTGTTTCCTTACCTTGCGTTTGCCAGTCAGTAATGGACTTGAGCTTCATGGGCGTATCTTTGACCATTGAGTCTATGCCTCCGATGTTGACAAGGCGTTCGTGGTTGGAGCGTATCCAGGTGTAGGGGCGGCCATATTTAACATACCCAGCGACTAAAAACAAAGTGCAATTGACTTCCTAAAGAAAAAGAAATGTCAAGGCAATGACGTCAAGGCAGAATTAAAGGGGAGATATCATGCAAAACTGAAATGAGCTTTCAATCTTGTTACAGCGGCGTTTCTTCGTCTTTAATTTACTCAAAGTTGTATTTTGATTGATTCCTGCATGTTTTAGTTAATCCTGTATTGTCCTGCAACCGAGCGCTCAGAAAAATCCTGTTTCCACCTGCCCCCTAACCCCGCCCACATCCCCGTACTTAGTTGTGATTTTTTTTTTTTAGACTCCAGGTGATATATGTAGAGTTTTAAAATGTCACGTAGACACTTTTCAAAAACAAAAACATGTCAAGAACAATCTGCTCTTTGTTACGTTGTGATGTCACTATGTAGAGGCGGGACTTATCGGTCCTGCAGTTTGAACAGGAAGTGAATGAACCTGTTTACTAAGTTGCTGTTGATTAATATTGAGGTTTGTAATGAACAAAATGTAAAATGATGATCTACTTATGTTGTAATTCAATAATAAGTACCTGAAAAGAAGCATAATATGTCTCCTTTAAAAAATAAAATATTTAAAGGTACACTATGTAACTTTTCTTGGTCTCTCCACACTGGTCCCATTATAAGAGAATATATTAAACTTGTATTTCTCCATCAGGTGACGCCACCAGGCCAAGGTAGAGGTCAGATCTGTGGAGAGGTGACCCCGCTCACAAGAAGAATGCATGTATATTCAATGTGATATTTAACAGTAAAAATACAGGGTACTGAATAAATAGAAGACAGACCAGTTTAACGCCTTACAGAGCCAAAGAAACAGTTGCAGAGTGCATATTTAAGTCTCATTTGTAATGCTTGGATGCTTACTGGTATTGCCATTTCTCTTTCACTGGGCGAGGCAGGGAGGAGATGTTCTTCATTGTGAAAATCCCTAAAACAGAAAAGATTGCAGTATTTTCAGGGACGTTGAGCAACTTAGATTTGGCCAACATCAAGATTAAACAAGAAGATGCCCGTGAGAACTTCTGCAAAATGGGTGTACCATTCCCAGAGGTGAAGAATTTCTCACATTTTGTTCTCAAGTGAAAATACTATTGCATGAAAGAAAATTGCTCAAGTCAACATAAAAGTCTGTGTTCCTCTAAAATCTCTCCAAATAACACTGTACAGTCAGCATAAATTTACTATAATGTATGGACAGCCAGGCAGTTATCACCATTGTAATTCTACTATCAGATACAAATTTTCAACTTTCATCACTTCACTTTCATCATCATTTCATCATGCAGTTTTTTTTTTAATATTTTTTCCCACGCTTGCATAGAGATCACACCATATGTTCTACCACTTAACATTATAATCCCTTACCATTCTGGCCTGTTTTTCCATTAAATGTCTGATTAAAATGACTGAAAAGACTGTAGTTTTAGCCTCTGTTGTCAGCCTCTGTTGTCTGATTTATTCTAATTATGAGTAGAAACAACCTCTGCACAGAGAAATATCAGATTTCCAATCCTGCCTAGATTTTCTTTGTTAAATATATGAAGAGGTAAAGTTGGTCTCATTGACACCCGTTTGGGCATTTGTTGGGTTTTGACAGTTCCTCTTTCAAAGCTGAAGCTAATTTAACTGAAAATGAGATTTATGGACTTGTGATGTGATGTGTATGTAAAAAAAAAAGTCTAGACAGAATCTACCGTTCTTTTTATATATAGTTTGCTGGACAAAAAGTAATAGATAAAGAAAAGTCCAACGTCCCACTAGTGGATGAATGTATTTAATTCCTCACTTGTTTTGTGAAAAAAATAAGCAAAAAAATAAGCAAAAAAAAAAGTCACAAAATTGTCCCAGAATTTTTAAATGGCTCTATCCATTTTTTGTAGATTTGATTGATATAAATATTTGCACTTTGGGACATTTTTATGTAATGTGCTTTATTTTATGTAAATAATCAACAAAAAAAGTTTCAAGCTGTTATCTCAGAATGTACCGGGCTGGGGATTATTTCAATTTCTAGAATGAACTCAGAGGCCAACCAATTTCCGTTGAACCTGCGTGTTTACACTTAATACAGCTGAGGTGGAAAATGAAAAATAGGCCAGACTTGCTGTGAGCTGTGACGTACTGCCGTTCCCACTGTGTTTAATGTAAACGGAGGCACAGCGTGTGAGCCCACGTCACGGCCCACCTGACTGGATCTGCCCGGCTCTTGTGCGCGCTGGTGTTCTGTGGGGGCCGCTGTGGGTCCCCGGGCAGAGGGGAGCTGCACCCACTGCTGGCCAGGCTGAGGGAGCTGCTGCTGGGGGAGGCGTCGCTGCTGTTATTGCTACTGCTGGACGAGGAAGCCCTGGAGACCACATACGCAGGGGAGTGCCAAACCTGGACAGACATCACAGAGGGTCAGAGTCAGTGTTAAAGACAGAAAGAAAATATACTAAAGATATTGAGAAAAAATAGACAAGAAAGCAGACCAAATCTTCATTGACAACTGTTAGTAGTAGCTCCTCTTTCCCTCTGAGCCATGGTTGAAAGTATTTAAAACCCTACAGGAGAAAAAATGTATTATAACCTCATCATCATTTCCACAAATCAGAAAAGTAGAATTCAACAGCTTTAAACTATAAGTCAATAGGTTTCTATTTTAGATCAATATTGGTGTTTACAATGAATCAGTGGTGGAAAGTAACACAGTTCAAAAGTAAAAGTACTGTACTTAAGTTCATTATTTAAGTATTAAACAACAGTAGGCTATAAATAACCAGGGAAATGATTTTAGATGACCAATAATCAGGACAATTCTCTTCTCTCTCTTTTTTTCAAAATCGGTGTGAATTACAATTACTTTTTACTATAAAAGTACAAATTTGGTGTAACTTTAATACTTTAACATAAGTAGATATTTGACTTATAAAATTAAAGTTTCATCCATCATATACAGTATTATATATAATATACAGTATATTATATTATAGTTCAAGTTTTTTTCTTTGTGGTTTTTGGTGTGGGTTTAATGTGTCAAGTTATTTTATTTTGATTGATTTATTATTATATTATGTTATGTTATGTTATGTTATGTTATGTTATGTTATGTTATATTACATTACATTACATTACATTACATTACATCATATTATATTATATTATTATTTTAACAAAATGTCAAACCTGTAATGATCCAAGAAGAGCTAAATCAGCCAGAAAGTGCTGAAGTCTCCTCTTCTGCTCCGCTTCTCTTTTCTGTTCACACACACAAACAGAGGAGACAGAGTCTTTATTGTTGTTGCAGGAGCCAGACTCCCAGACAGCGATGCTACAAGTATCCTCTTGTCTCCTAGCAACGCGTGCAACGCCTCCTCAGCATCCGCAAGGATAAATCTCATGCATTTTTAATCACAACAGTCGAACACCTACATCCAACAGTAGCTTCACATGTGTGGTTACGCATTGTAACAAACAACAGATAAATGCACAGCGCATAAATGAGCATTATAAGAAAGAGCATTACTTACACTGGCGTGGCTCATCGTGCAGAGATCGCGGTTGTGCTCTTTATGTGCGCGTCATGGCTCTTATTGCAGCTCATATACGGTAGACTACAGCCTGTGTTAATGACAAATTAAAATAGCTTTTCGAGTTTAGCGTTTCGGGTTTGTGGACAGTAAACCATTGTTATGTCTGGTCGGGTGTTGTCTTCAACCCAAATCCAGCATATTTGGTATTGGAGCCAATGGCGCCCCTAGCGGACATAGGATCGAATTACAACTGCTTTACTTCTCGTTTAGAACAAACCTAATGATTAGGTACATTTATAACAGATAAGGACAGGGGTGAGTAGCCAAAAATTGTACTCATGTATGAGTATCTTAACTTCAAAACAATATTACTTAGAGAGAAGGAGGAAGAAATTACTCAAGACTAAAAAAGTATTTTTGGGAAAAACTACTACTCAAGTAAGAGTAACTGTAAGAGTAACTGTCTCAAACTTATAATTTGAAGGAAAAACGTGGAATAACACACAAAAAAAATCCAGAATGGGATGTCTACTTTGGACTCAATATGACTTATCTGTCTTTGGATGTCGTTTGTTGCCCTATTTATTTATTTATTTATTAAAATAAATAAATAAATATTTATTAAAATTTTACTGCGTTTTTCTCTCTCTGGTCTTGTTGTTTTTTCTGTATGTGTTTGTTATATATATAAAATACATTCAAATAATTTAATATTATCAACATAAAGCTTTCATTTATTTAGGAAACAAACATTTACTCAAGTAAGAGTTCTGTTTGTTAAAAAATATATATTACTGAAGTAGAGGCAAAATTATGCTGCTGGAAAAGTACTCTTAAAAGTAGAAATTCTTTAAAAAATTACTCAAGTAAATGTAACTGAGTACAACCCACCTCTTCCTATGGATTACAAATACTAGAAATAAGGGGCCTTCTCAGCTACAAGAAAACATTACGTAAAACTTTGAACAAATTTCATTTCAAGAATTCATGGGATTATATCATACTAATAGGCCTGCACATCAAGTTGCACACAATCTGTAAAAATCACTTTATTCATCATGAAGTCAGTAAGCATTTCAGTAGGTTCCTTCGTGGAATCTTAATCATTATAAAGTGCACTGAAGTTTGTCTCTAAGGCTGTGGTTTAATCTTCATGGAAGACACAAACAACTGAACTAGAAGTAAACAAAGAAGGTTCGGATCTCTTTGGGCGAGACTGTGACGGTGAACGTTTCATTTGCGTAGCTTCTTTTGTTGCCTAAAAAAAAGAGGACGCACAGACATACAGCACAGGTTAAAGAAGTGAAAATGTTGTTGAATTGTAATAAAAGTCACTCACGGGTCTGTAAAGGGTCTGCAGTTTTCCACTTCCACCTCTGCAGAGTGTTGATGTCCCACGTTCCAGTGAGGGACCGCTCCTCCAGTGCTCTCACTTCCCCTAAGCCCTGCAGCACTTCCTGTTCAGAGTCACATGACCACACAATTTGGTTGATTATTAAGTATGACGCCATGTTTCACACTGTTATTACCTGTGATTATTACCTTAATGTTTATGGTAACTGCCTTTGAAAGCTCAGGGTCTTCTCCTTCCTCAAATAAATGCATTATTCTCAGTAGGATGCGATCATAGTCAGGAGCATCGTGGTGCTTTTTACCTTTGATGAAAATATAAATTGTTAAGCAAAAAGTCTTACCAGGACTGTACATTATTATAAAAACAGACTGGGTTGGGTTGGGAAAAGAAAGCAAGACTAAACAAGCTTGATTTGAAACATTTTAGAACACAGCAACAACTATCAACAAACAAATACAGAGTAAACTAACCTTTTTCTAGTTGTTTAATATGAGCTGCATGGTTGGAGCTGTAGTTCCAGCCCGGTATACTAAAGCTGAGCAGATGGAGGTTGGGAGGGAGGACAACAGTAGGAACAGGAAACCCTTGTCTAGCCTGAAGTTTCAATGGCTTCTCTGCAAAGCACGTAAAACAAGTTATTGCAAGGGTTAGGGTTACTGTTACAATGTTTTTCTTTATTGTTGTATGTATGACCAAAGTTTATTTGAAAAAGACTCGGCACCGATGTTCAAAATCTTGGTAGGGTAAGGCACTGCAGACTATCTTTTATAGCTAGATTTCACTTGATTTTTAAACGTGTGTATCTAGGACATAAACAGTGGAAATGATTGATGGGTACCTGTGGAATGTACTTTTGGCTGCAGAAAAAAAAGCAATAACAAGGAAATGGATGACAGAGACAGAGCCACTCTCAAGGACAGGACCGAAATAATTTTGGACAATTACAATATTGGAAAAAAAACCAAAAACTGACCTTTATTTTGAACCGGGACAAATTTGCCAAACACTGAGACAAATGGGACAAGGGGACATATGCCTGACTGACCTTTTTATTTTCAGGTTTATTCTTTGGACTACTCTATTTCCTTTTGATTTTGTCTTTTCACTTTCTGAGCTTGTTCTGTTTGTTTTTTATATTATAAATAAAAAAGAAAAGAAAAACACTTTTGAATGTAATGTAATGGGGACTTTGTAGCAGATGCTTTCCAAACTTACTGGGTTGATCTATAGCCATAACCACAGGCCTGTGCTGCATCTCTATCGCCTCCCTGTGGTACACCTTAGTGGTTACTTTCAGGGAGCCCAGTACCATCCACAATGTAGGGCGCACCACTGAGCTGTCATTGAGGGTCAGGTTGTAACCCAGGTTCCAGGGTAAGTTGTTCCACAGACGACGATGCAGCATCACCTATGAAAAGAATCTAATTCATTTTGGACTGTTTTTTTTTTTAATATATATTTTTATAGACAAAGTGTGCATTCATTTTTATTTCTTTGTTGTTTTGTTTTACCTCAATCTGTCCATTGCCTTGACATGAAACACCATGAGCTCTATCACTGACGAGCACTAACCGGCTCTGATCATCTTCAATGAATGCCGCTCGAACCATTGGGTAATAATTCTACAATTGTATTAAATGTACAATTTATTTCTTTATGTGAAAACAACAATACCACACGTTTGGCTGTTAACTTACTCTGGCTAAAGTATTATTGGCAAACTCCCTGTAAGTCCTCTTCATCATTTGGTAGCCATTATCATCTGTGTGCAAAGTCTTGTTGTTGGCCAAAGACGTGGTGGTCCTAAGCACTACCTCAGTGTTGACCTGCAGTGGACCCACAGAGTACGTCTGCTCCAGTCGATGGCACTGCACTTTACTCTTGTAGCATTCAGGGACGCGCGTGGTGATGGAGAAGGCATAGTCCTTATCACTTTTATTCCTTACAGGAAAAAAATACAGAACGTTAAACTTGTCGCACTAATCTTGTAGCTAAAAGTTCTTTCAACCGACAACAATTACGTCTTTGTAATACTAAAGTGAGAAAATTTTAACTTTTACAATTACTATATTTTGTTTCATGTGAAAAGGCAAACACAAGAGATATTATCCACAAACCAAAATATCTGCATTTATGTTGTGATTTCCCGTAAATCAAATCTGCGTAAATCAATATTAATGATATTTGCTACTGTATGCTTAAGACAAAAGTATAGTGTTAAGGCCAGAAAGATCTGAAAACCAAACAGATAGTACTCATACTCACTTGTAGAAATACTGTCTAATTTCCGTCACAATTTTCCCTGGTATAATCTCCATTTCCACAGCACTGTAAGCCCGTGTTGCTGTATTGTTTGCAGTGAAGATATAGTTATCAGAGATGGGCCCAGATTTGATGTCTCCGTTTGCATGGTACGCCCAGAAATCTTGCTTCATCTTGACTCTCCTTTTATCCTCACTAGAAAATAACAAGTGACCCAAGTGATAAATGCTGACTAAAATATATTGGGCTGACATGAATGCATCAGCCAATAAGAAAGTTTAACGTCTTACAGATAGGTAATGCTGTGCAGTAGATTGGTGTCCTGGTCAAACATGAGTTTATAACACTCGTTGAGAACAGGCAAAAGTCTTCTTCCGGTTTTGGTCCACTCCTGCGTCCATCTTCTCTCAAATAAAACCCTCTTAGCCTTATACGTCCAGCCACAATCGCCGGTTACAGAGCAACGCTTCTCTGAAAACTTGATCACATATTTCCGGTGTTGAAGACCACCGAGCTCCACCATGATGAAGAGGTCATAGGTGACGTTGGATTGTGCAGTCGTCTGGATCTAGATTAGAGCATGAGCAATTATAATTAGATTGCCGTCCATTGAGTCCAATGAGAGAACATTTTGTATAGGAAAACTACCTGTGCAGGAACTGGCTTTCCACTGTCATCAAAGACTGCAGCCATTGAAAAGTTAACAGTGATATTGATGATGGTAGTGATGTTCCAAGCTAATGGGTTGTAGACAATGATATGCTGTTCTGGTGCTCCTTCTGTAGAAACAAAAATGCTTTATGTATGTCGTAATACTCTAAAGGAACATTCACATATTTGGTAGAGAAATATATATCTATTTAAATATTCAAAAATATTTTAATCTATCAAATTATTGGTCGCGATGTGTGTTACATATCAAGTAATAAATAGATAAGGCTATCATTTAGGTACCTTTTCCCTGGTAGTTTGTGTTAAAGAAGTTGGGTGAATTGAGTTTGTGTGGAAGAAGGAAGAGTGCAGCCAGTAGTTCATCAATCCCCATCATGGCCTGGGTTAAATGTTGCATGTACATGTTTGCCACTTTGGGTGACTCAGTGCCAGTGATACCATCATGGTGCTGGACCTTCAGAAATGTTTAAAACGTAATAAATAGTGTTCATTTGAAAAGCCTTTTATGATGTTCACTAACCTCTGATACAGCCCAACGCAGTGCTTTAAGCTTGTCTAATGCCCAGTCTTTAGCTACTGGTCCATCAGGGTAGCTGATTCTGTATTGAGCAAAAATGGTCTCTGCTGCATGCAGCTTGGAACTAGCCTGTCTTGCCACTCCTTTCAAAACATTTCTAGAAGCGTAAAATCCAGTCCAGGCTTGGTGTGACTCTATAAAACAATATATTACATCAACAAAGCAATTTAGCTCATTTTGATTCAGGACATTTGATTGCTTACCTGTAGAATAAGGCAAAAAGTCTTCATTATCACGGATCTCCCACTCCAGATTAGAGTTATAAATAGTTTTAAAATATTCACTAAGTGTTGCGTACTGGACTGTCACTCCAAAGTCTTTGCTGTTCTGATTGATGTAGTTCATTAGAGGGTCCATGTTTTTGAATTGTACAGATGAGTTGTAAAACTGTTTATCACAGCCCTATAAACATAAAACCGTAATATTAAAACAGTATTTACAGCGCAATTGTTTTAATACAGAAAATCTCTTCCCTTACCCAAGGCCACAGGACATGGTTGGTCCTAAACCAAGCTGCCCTCTGTTTAATGTTATCCACCATGGTCTGAGCATAGGCATGGATGGTCTCCTTGGTTACAGGGACACTCATATTGGGGTAGACGCCATCTTTGGGAGGGTCAGGAAATAATGCAACACCATTCCAATAAAATCCAGAACTAAAACACATAGGATTTTAGCCCATTTTTTGGCAACTGTAAATTTCTTGTCATGTCTTTACTGTCATAAATAATAATATGAATATATAATAATCTTTTGTATTAATCTGCAGTGCTTAAAATACAAAGTGTCTGTGGTTAATAAATATTAGGTCACAGTTACATTAATAACATTCCTAAGTAAATAATTAATAAAGCATTATTAAGAATTAGTTATTTGTTTATGCACTTATAAGGCAATTGCTAGAATTTGTAGATGTGTATAACATAACAAGTGTTGATGAGCCACTAACAACATGTGTTTGTTAATAAACCATGTAATATGTTTGTGTGTGTATTAATAAGATGACTAATAAACTACTTTCAATAACCAAGTGCTTTTAAATGCCTTATACATGCTTATGAAGAAATAACTAGCGCTTATTAATACCATATAAGTAGTTTACTAAGGACAGAACAGAAAGACTAATAAAAAGAGATAATGAGCCCGTGTATTACATTTATTAGATGTAATAAACCATAGCACGCATAATGCAAATAATACAAATAATCACACAAATGTTATGTAAACTTAAATGCCTTACCTATTGGAGAAAGGGAGATAGGATGGAGTGCAGTAACTAAACTGGTCCATAGTGTGAGTGAAGATCTCCTGCTTTTTTAGTGAAAGAGAACCTCGCCAAACAAACTGTAGTTTCTGTTTAAATCAAGAATAGGGTGTAAGTAAATTCATACTAATGCTTTAGCACATTTAAATACCTACTTTGTCCATCTGCATAGCATCTTTGAGGTCATAGTCAATGCGAGAGATGAGGTGAGCGTTGAACCCAGTCAAAGCAAACAGCACAGGAGTGGTGGCTGAAGCTCCAAAAGGATCCACATGCCATGAAAACTGTGGACGCACACCAAATGTCTCGTACAGGAAGCCATGCCCCTCTGCAGAACATGAAGAGAAGAACCAGGCATCAACATAATCCACCTTCATAGCTGATCCTTTACCTGTCATTTGCAGTATCTGATCATTCAAATCTGTCACAGCTTCATCGTGCATCACTTGGCCTCCAATAATAAACTCCAGTTGTCCCTGTTTCACAAGCTGCCGTACCTATAAGTAAAGGATTTTATTATCTGAGTGAATAAATCCTTAGAAATTGAGAAACAGAATACAATGTAGTGATTCCACAGAGACTATGGTGGCACACATAATTTTCATTTGAAGGATTTAATCTCAATCTCGCAATGTATCATGCAACACTTACATTACAGAAGTTATAACAACAATCATACTTGTTTCTTTTGTGAGTCCGTGGCGACAGTGTCCCACCAAAGTCGGAAAAACTCCTGCTCCACAGCAATAAACCTGCGATCTTTGGCCTTGGACAGTTCCTCCGTCACAGTGCTGTACACATTGGCAGCATAAGCATGCATACTCTCCTATAATGAAACAAAACCATGCCTGATTATTGATGTGCATTTTATTTTCATTTATATAAAATTGGTAAACTGAGCCTGACTTTTTTATTTGAATTTAACTTTTTTTTGCAAATAAATTATAAAACTCAAATTAAAGTCCAGACACTCTTACTTGAACAGTGTAAACCCATCCAACATCCATGTGACTGTGAGGAATAACAAAAGTCTGAATTGGCGAATCCTCCGCTGTCGTTACGTACACATAGCAGCAACTTACAAAACACACAAAAACGCCTAAAAACGTCATTTTAACCATTCTCTGAGAGCGTTTTTAAAGAACACCTGACCAAAACCCATCTACTTCCTTGTTATTGTTGTGCTTCGGCATGTGACGCTGACGTAAGTACGACGGAAGCCCCGACTGACCAAATCATGTGCGCGCTCTGCTCTTGACCTCTACACCGGATACAATCTGTACCTCATTGTAAACACTGCTCATATTTGATAGCGTGCTGTCGTCTGGGCTGTGAAATGTCTAAAAATACACGAATAGCGCTCATATTTGGAGGTTTTGTGACGGCGGTGGCGGCTGCGTTTTATCCAATCTTTGTCCATCCTCTGACGCACAAAGATGAGTACAGTAAGTAATCTAAAGCTGTTTCTGATCAATGAACGATAACATCATCCTATACTAGGCCTACAAAAACTACACTACAGTGACTAGACCAATATCCCATGCGTTCTGTTTTATTAACAACAAGCTGAAAGAGTAGCGCAATTTTGACCGTGCTATTGTCATTCTTAAACTTATGCAAGTGTCATTGAGTAACCATTTGCATGAAAATGTGATGCCTCAAAATAGTATCACATGCCAGGTTTTACAAATTATTTTTGTAAATATAGTATAATTTGTCATTTTCTAAATTATAAGCTAATTAAACAGACTAAATGACTCCTGCACATTTATTTAGGCCCCTGTGCTCATCCCGCGTATTTACACGTGGATTTATATGTCCCACCTTTTCACCAAATTCTCCTGTTTTTAAGGGATATTGACATTTGGAATAATAAAGTTTATAGCAGTCTCCATCCATTACCTAAATTGATTCTGTCCGTGTTCTACCATTTCCTACCACACTGCAATTTGTGGGTGTCATTCTAATCATACTTATCATGGTTTGGTCCTGATTTAAGCCCGTTTAGTCCCCTTGGCGTAGATATAGTCTGGGTCTCTATTTCCTTCCGTAGCCTTCTCGATTACTCTGCATGAAAGGGTTGAGAAAGTCCAGCATCCACTTAGGAGACAGATCGAGGAGAGAGGAATTGAGAAGTGAGGCGGGAGGATATTCAAGCTTTACTCAGGTGCTGCACTGACCAAAATTGAATTAATATCAGAATGAGAAATTGAGACCCAGCCTTGGTTTGCTCCTGTTCTACCTCTTGTTTTGACCTTGACCAATTTAATCCTAATATTGATGCGGTGTATGCAAGTTGTAACGCTCGATTTTATCAGTAACTCTACACAAAGCCCAAATATCATTACGCTCGGAAAATGCATTGTCATTGTCAAGATCTTTTTCAGCATAACAACAACCCCAAAGTACCTCTTGCATATTTGTTCAGAATTAGTGGTCCTATGTGAGCTGACTGCAGCATTTGTCTTGTAAATATATTATGAACAAAACAAGGCTTTACGGTCCTGATTGCTGTTTGTTCTGAAGTGTCTTGGGAGTTATTCTAAAACCCAAAGCATCCATTGAAATAAGTAGTCAAATATGGCTAAAATGAAACCAGCTGTCCACCCACAGAAAGTTTGACTCACTGGGTCAATGATGAACTCATGCCAGGAAAATGCAATTAAACTTGTGTGGCTGTATAGTGTCCAATTAATTGCTAGATTTTCCGTTAGTAACGACTTTAACTTTGGAATAAGCCTTTGTGTCATAAATCTTGTTTATAGAGTTGGTTTTTGACCACAGCTGAATATTGTGTGCCATTGTTCTTTCTTTTCTAGGGGCAGTGCAAAGGGTGAATCGAGCGGGAATCAATCAGGCAGATGTCCAGCCAGTGGGTACGAGAATGTCATTTATCATAGTTCCACTGCAGGAGTTTTGTTTGGCATGCAACAACAAGGGAAAGAAATGTGATTTAAAGGACAAAGAAAGAAAAATATGTGGAAAATCCTTTAAATCAAATCACTTACCGCACAACATTTACAAATATACTTTTACTTCTGGGAAAAATGTTACTGATTGGAGTGTTTTAGTCCAATCTGATAATGATGCTAGTAAAGGTGCTCTGTATTAAACATTGTCAAAAGATATTGTGGTCTATTTTACTTAATGAGTTAATTTTTACACCTCACTGAATCTTACACAAAGTTGTTATGTCAGCTTTTCACCTTTTGTCACCTTTTTAGATTTTCTAAAAGTGCTGCTCTCTTTTTTAGGGCTGAAAGTATGGACTGACCCGTTCAAACCTGCAGATAAATGACCACTCACCTATTCCTCCCTATTCCAGACGCTAAACTTGGATTGAAGAATATATCATATTTAAATGCCTTGTGTTTGAATGCCATCAGAGTGCTTGACTGCTGTGTGTAAATACAAATAAAGGAATTTTATAATGAATATTCACTTTTTTCCCCTCTTGAATGGTCACTTGCTCACCACAAGATGGCACTCACTTTCTTTCTGTTGATGCAGCCCTTCAACAGTCCTCACCTCAATGTTTTGTCAGTGCATCTTGAGTATTTTGGAAAAAGGGATTTGCGTTTCCAAAGGTTCTGCCCTGGAATGCAGTCTGTTGGAAATTATGTAAAAACACACTGTTATGTTTACTCATCCTATTGACAAGAATCTCCTCTGAAGTTTTATTTTGATTAGGTTGACGTGAGAGTTGTAAAATGGCTTCAACAGAACAGGGACAATGTCCAGTAAGAGGAGGATAATCTTCCAAAATGGAAACTGCAAAGGCATGGAGTTACATGAGGACAAATCTCTTTTTATTGAATACAAATCCTTTTTAAATTTGGACACATAATACAGAGCAGAAGACGTGATGAGTGAAGTTTCATGTATTCCTTAGATTAACAGTTGTAAATCAGACAAACTTTTAATAAAGATATTTCCATTTCAAGTGATGATGCTTTGTAGATGATATTAGGGACTGAACACATATTGCAATATATTGTAATGCCTGTGCAGTTTCAAAAGATTTGTTTAACTAAGTATTACCATTTTTACTGTTGCACATTGTCTTTTTTTTCCAACATTTTCAACTCAAGCATGGCTGATAACATTATTTTAGTATCATTTCAAAATATTTTCATGGAAGTCGTTAAAAAATTAGCATACATTTTATATAAAAAGATTAAGGTAGCACTTTATAATGACATATTATAAAGCATGAACAAAGACTCAATTCATAATGAACTAATAGTTTATTAAGAATGACTCAGGCTTTGTGACTAATGCCCTAACGTCTAACCCTAGCCCTTTAGTTACTAACCCTACATCATTCTTAATTTTCAGTACGAGTACGAATTAAGGCTTTTTCATTCTTTATAGGTGTAGTTCTCATAAAGTGGTACAAAAAATTACAACACAAATATGAATTAAATAAGAATATGTTTTAAAAAAGACATTGCTTGAAGGTTCCAAGATGCATCATTTGGATTGGATTCCCTATTAAACACACTTTTGCACGTCACTGAAGCATTTTGTGTACAGTAGTGGGACTTAAGTGTTCTGCTCTGACTGTCCTCTGAATCTGTCAATGTGATCCAGGCTCCCTTTACGAGCCTATGGGTGCTGTAAACGCAGACTATTCCAAAACTACTCTTTTCCCTGTACTTTTGTGGTTTCCTGACATTCTCCAGCATCCCCTCTTAAAGCCTGCTCCATCAAAGTCCTGTCGAATGAAGGATAGATTAAGAAAGAAGTAAAGCATGTGTTTATGGTTCTTCAGAGATGGAGCATTTTAGCGTTGCCCTTAAATCTCTCATAGCCCTCGTCGCAGCCTGTACTTTTACACTTTTAGGACCACTTACAAGGCCTCCTGCCAGCAAATCTGACTCCACGCGGGCCGGTGATGTCCACTCTCTCTCTCAACTCCTCCAGTCAACAATCCCCATTGTTTATGAGAGCTTGTTATTGTTGGGTCGAATACAGAAACAAGAGAAAACGCAAAAGCCCGTCTTGTACCGAAGCATCCAAAGTAAAGAGAGTGAGGGGGGCGATTTAGGGAAAGAAGCACAAATTCCTCTCATTCCCTGCTGGTGTTTTCCAGATTCCTCCAGCGACAGCTCCTCTGCCGCGTGAGTGAAGTAAGCAACCCGAGGGGAAATTGAAGTGTATGCAGAGAGGAAGAGAAGCACATTCTTGAGGGGACGCGTCACCCACTCACAGAGTAGAAAGACTGTAAGACACTCAGTTGCATTGCCTGGAATGTAACAGGTTGTGCAGCATGGTCTTCTGCCATATGGGATGGAAAATATCAAGTATTTTCAGAACAGCAAAAGAAGCATTGCCGTAACCATATAATCAACACGGTTTTGGAGTTCCACAGGGCTCAATCTTAGGCACAATACTTTTTCAATATATAATCCCAATATTTATTCAAACATTTCTCGGTTTAGGTATGCATGTTATTACAGTTACAAATACCGATAATAATAACCGCAAAGATATGTTTTGTTCTGATTGGTAAGGAATTAGAGGAATTAGACTGGACAAGATACTAAAAGCTAAATTTAAAATTTTGGTAACACTTTAAAATAATTCCCCTCATTCCTGCCTTAGTAAAGCATGAACAAAGACTTATTTCATACTGAACAAATAGTTTATTAAGTATGATTCAGGATTAGTAACTACTTAATTAAGGTTAAGGTTAGAGCTAGGAATTTGGGTTACAGTAGCTAATAAGCCTGAATCATTCTTAATAAATTCTTTGTTCACTATTAATTAAGTCTTTATTCATGCTTCACTAAGGCAGGAATAAGGGGAGTTATTCTAAAGTATTACCTATTTTTTTTCTACTATTTAAACAAAGGGTCCATTTACTGGCCCTTGCTCTATACCGCTCGAGTCTGTGACATTCTTTGACAGCCCCAGATGCCTATAGTTCATTTTGAATGGCCCCTGTCTCAATGAGCCGAATATGCAGATATACACCCACTGCTATAAAAGTTCAATGGGGTCTCGGTGCACTATAAACAACATGAACTCTTCAATGCTACACTTTTATTACTCTCCCATTAAACTATCACACAAATCTTCCTCGCCTATTGAAACTGCAATGGAGAGGGCTGCTGCATCGTCACTCAGTCGTTTGTTCGGCGTGTGTTCGAGAGAAGCACATAATTGCTCTGGGTTTCTCCCTAATTGCCATAGTGATAAGGGTCGACATGCGGGACAAGGGGTGGGGCAAACGGAGCGTGTTCGGGGAAAGGGGGGGGGGGGCGTTGGAGCGGACACCTCTCTCGTACCATGTGATAAACTGAAACAACATCGTGTGGCAAAACAAGAAGTGAGAGAATGAGTGCCACTTGACCAGACAATCGGTAATTGAAGACAGAACACTGCGGCTTTGTGTTTGGAGTGTGAGGGAGAATTTCTTGTCCTCTGCTTCTTAAATGTTTATCCATGAATACACAATGGTCTTCAAGAGAAAAAAGGGGCCATTTGTTAAAGGCCGGTCATACATCTCACTTTTTTTGCTCAGTCACCACCTTGGTCTTTATATTCACTCTTACTTAACTTCTTCCACGTGTCGCTAGTCCGGTACTTATCGGTCTGAACACAGATCTGCTCAGAAAAGGCACTCTTGTCCCCCGGCAGACACATATTGGGTGAAATGCGTAGGTCACACGGTAACCGCATGAACATACCAATGCTTTGCTCCGCACAAAACACTGGTTCCATAGCCTGGTACCATTCCATGTGTTAGCTCCAATGCATTTTCAGTGAGGGGGTTAGCACGAGCCCCCAAACACCACAAATTATGGAAAACCAGCGTTGTTTGGTGACTGACAGCCACTCAATCACATGTGAGTAACACGGAGGCCAGAAAATGTTAGCGTGTTTTGTTTAGTTAGCCGAAATTGGCACGCATACAACAACCTCGTGATAAACATTTCTTAAATCTGCTGTTATTCTGAACTATAACTTTAGCACCATAAACATAGCAGGTCACAACACTTTGACGAGGATGATTTTTGTTTTATTTCACTATGCGACACAAATCCTACAGTAACTAGAAGTGGAAGTTGGTTATTTATAGTTATCACATATTAATGACAACTATCTGTCTGCATCATCTACAAACTGTAAAAAATGTCCTTTTTTAAATTTGCTGCTCTGTTAAAATGAATTGATAGAATGTAAACACAAGAACCAGATTGCGTGCACATCCAGATACTTGCGTCACCCCTGAAGCATAAAGCTCGTATCAAAATACTTTCATAGCAGTATGAAATTTGCAACAGAGATAATTTTTGCAACCCATTTCATGAAGCCTTGACATGGGACAATACCTATTAAGAATTTAGCATTGAATGAATAAGGTTCACGGGCATAAACCCAAATTTGCAAGAATAGGATGGTGAGGATTGTGAGGGGGTAGGCTCCAGTGAACATGCCTACTGTTTGGAGCGACACATTGATGCCATGCAACATATCAACCCTTTAAAAAAAGAAAGGTTTGATCACAGGTTTGAATTCCTGCTTTACAAGTTTTGACAGTTCCTTTACAGTTGGTTTTGGTTCTGCTCTGATTCAGTGTAGGATTTCAAACTTGTGTTTTCCGAAAGGTAAACCAAACATTGTTACCATTCCTGTGGATCTGTTATCATATATCTCTTTCCCCATTGAGATCTATTGAGAGCTTATTTTTTGCGATGCTTTGAATTTTCTGGAAAATCAATAAATGGCATCAACGCAACAGCACATTATGATTCCAAAACACACTGAACTAACCCCCTGCAAACCAAACATTTGACTTCTCCACTCCACCGCTGGGCCTTGTTAAACAATGTGCTGGAGAGCTGGCCACATTCTTGGGTCAGCAGGCTCACGGCTGTGGAAACAGATAGTATGAGTCTTAAGCAACGTCTAGGAAAAAAGGCACCATCAGTCAGAAGGCAGTGACAGTGTGGTTTGGGTACAGCTAATATTACATGAAGTGAGTGTCATTCAGCAGGACCAAAATTTATGCATTCAAGAAAACAGAAAAACACAGTAGCCCCCCGAGACTAAACTGTGGTCGTGGAACTTACTGGAAGTCTAAATATTGTTCCTTTTTTGTATTAAAGAGAAGTCAGATTGTTGGCTTGATATCAGCCATAGTTAAAGCACAATGACAGTCATATTTGGATTGAAGCGATACATTATGTTTCTGTGATATCTTGTGATAAATAATTCTAAAATATAGTACTTTAAATGTTTACAGGGCATTTTATCAAGAAGACTATCAACCACCATAATCAAATTGGTTTCTTTAAAAGATGACATTTTTCTTTTGTCTATTGTTTGTTCAGTAATGACTTCTTAATTAAGTCATTATCAATAGTCAATATGCAAGGTTGGGGAAATGTATTTAAAATGACTCAAAATGAATAAAATAAACTCATATCTATCCAAAATGAGTATTGCAAAGTGATTGGGACATTCTTTAATACATGATTATTGACAAAATGTGATTCTTAGCCACATTTGAATCCTTTGTAGGAAAGTTAATTAGTTAAACTTTGATGGTGGAAAGATTTGCTCCACTGTGTCCTATCGGAAAATGCTTGTTATATGGTTAGAGGCAGACCTCCTTATCCACTGTTCCGCTGTTTGTGTGCGACCAAACCATTACTAAAGCCACAATCACATTTAAGCTGGTTGATTAAAAGAGCCGTAGAAAACCACACATTGCACGAATACATAAACTGACTGAAATATTATTGTCACTTATCCTAAACACACACGATTACGGTAATGTGGTAGAAGTTAGCGAGCGGCAACGCTGTCAGTCATATTTTGTGGCAGGTTTTCCTTTTTACAGCCGCTTCATAATCTTCCAAATTTGCACTAAAACAGCAGGGAAACTGTTGATCTAGGCAGTGTCCCTGACAAACTGTGCCAAAGGCTTTAAAATTGTGAACGGCGGGAAGTGAAGAAGTGTGATTTACGGTGGACTTCAAAACGGGATACATCCATTGGTGAAAATAAGTCTGCGGCCTATTAAAGCCACGGCCTTTTTTAAACATGTCCATTGCGTGGTTTTTATTCCAATTTCCTGGCACAGAACTCCACTCCATTTTAGTCTAATGGAAGTCAAAAAACGACGGATCAACCAAAGCACACCAGATAAAGGGGATGCTCTAAACCAAAATTGAATGATGCTTTACATAATCAGCCGTGCAATTCAAAGTATTAACTGTGACAGGCTAATTTAAGTGTACACTTCTTTGGAGGTTTCACCACAGACGCCATTTCGTGGCAAAGGTGGAACTGTTCTTTTTTTTCCTTTCATTTTATTTCCCCAGTGTAAATTGACAACTCAATATAAAGGTGTCTTTTTCACCTCAGATATACAGAGATAAAAATCTATACTTTTTGTAAAATGTTTGCATAGTTCAAATAAGAACTCCTGGATTTGTCCCATGAGCCACTGCATTGATAGATGCTTACTCCATAAGATATTCAATGTTCAATGATGAGTTATGACTCATTTTTAGCATATTGGCCTTTTTTATGGTAAAAGACCAGATCTTCGCCTGTGTTCCTCGTGGGTTTTCATTAGAGTCTCGATGGATGACAACACAATATATTACTTGGCTCACAGCGGGAATTCTGGGAAAGTCATGGAATTTTGGACGGCCTGACGGAACACAGGCTGTCCGCTCTTGGCTCATTCCGAGAAGAGACGGAGGAGGGAGGGATCCTGATGCAAAGTGCCTGTCGTCGTGTGGTGGGCCTTAAGGACTTCCTCGGGGAGCTGACCCAGAACAATGACAGGTTTACAGTCCGCCATCTCCCTGAGCCAAAGACCAGATTTGACGCACCATAGTGGACGGATAATTAGGAAGTCTAGTCATTTAATTTCAATGCATCTAACATGTGTGACTAAAATGTAACTTCCAAGAACAAAACAGTCTAGTAATTGAAATTCAGAACCCTCAAGTTAGGACACAGTGTTTGGTGAAGCAGCTGGTTTTCTTCAAGAAGAAGATCCACTAAAATAATGAAGGCAAGAAAGCGTAGCTTTACAAACTTGGACTTGTCTTCAATAAGTCGTGGTTTGTCTTGGACCAGTTCCTAAGAACTTGAGACAGTCGTAAATCTTAAACTTGTTAGTGCACGACTTGATTCTTGACTTCATTTGGACTTGTCCTGAAGCATTACAATTGGATGTATCCACGCTGACACACTGAGGGTGCTTTAAAGATTGTGAGATTTATAGCATTTGCACTTGAGTTCACCCAAAACTTTTGGAAGGGTTAGAAATTTCACTTTTTGCCAGTTCACATGTGATATGAATCAGATGTGCTGGTAAAGTTACAAGATAGCGCTATTTTGTAGACGTGCACATTCATGTAAACTTAAAATGCCCTCATATTGGCCCTTTGAAACTCTCATTTACAACACTATCCAAACTTGATCTCATAAATTTTACTTTGCCCAGTTGTGTACTTTGACTCCACTTCTGTCCCAGACTAAAACGGATTTTTCTTTCCACAACTTCCCCCGAACTTCATTATTCCATCCATGTGTCCGCCTCGGTGATACGTGCAATGAAGGGTCAAAAATAAACCTTGGTCATGTCATTCGCGTATAGCTCTAAAACCAAAACCACAAGGATTAAATGGCACCCATATGCACTGATGTCAGAAGGAAATTTGCAAAACTGATTGAATTGCAAGCACAAACCTCAAATTCTGTCCAAAGGGTATATTGCTGCTATTTAATGCCATAGCCGCCTTGACTTGAAAAGAAGAACGGTATCCCACCTGAGCTAGCAAAGATCTCTCCCCCCGGGCATGTAGCTTATTTTGTGGTCTCTCGTTCCTGCGTTCTTCATCCATCCTCTCATTTTGGGAGAGAGGACAAACCACATGTTTCAGAGTGGAATCCTGAATGTGGAAAGCCACCTCCAGCTCTAGTCCTAGCCCCTGGCATCACTTAGCGCACCCCTGTCATTAAAGACGGGCCAGGATGGTTTGTGTTGGACGGGTGCCCTTTGTTTCGCAGGCAGTGAGAGAGAGAGAGGATGTAAGGGTGAGGTAATGCCAGGACCTGTGTCGTGCCGGTGGAGTCCATGTGGTTTTAGGCTTTGGTGCAGAGACTGAAAGGTAGATTTAGGTGAAAGAGCCAAAACATTTCAGTTGGTTACTCCAGAGGAATTCAACGACGCACTGCGTACCTTTTCTGGCGGTAGGCTCGCCACCAGCTTGATTATTGCTTTCCCTATTTGTTCTATGGCACTAACTGATGGAAATTGGTCAGATCTGTGGAGAGGTGACCCTACTCACAAGAACGCATGTTTTTTTTTTCGTAGAGTAAGGTGAAATAACAGAAATGTACTTACATAAAAATTGGGACGTCATATGGAATGTCCATAAAAGTGCTACAATATGGTAATCCTTAAACTATTGTATATTTCATTCACAGCAAGATTTACATTTCATTTAAAGGGGCTGCACCTGATTTTTACTGTTTTGAAACATGAAAAATAGTAGTAGTTTGTTCTAAAGTCTTTACAGCAGTCACATGTATCGCTCACTTACTTATTCACGGCGATGAATTTCTAAGCACTTTTCTCTTAGCCCAGAGAGTTTTGCCGTCCGGGGTAAAGCTAACAAACATTAGCATGCTAACGGCACACTTCTTACTTCTTGGAAAATAAAACGCTCCATAAATAGATTCAGAAAAAGGGCTATGGTCTCATTTTCACCTGAATATACTGTAAGCTTGTTCAATATACCTGTACTGGGGCAACACATATTTTATTTTATTACATGCAAAATAATTGGGCACATGAGCTAGTTCTATTTTTCACAACAGTAAAAATCATGTACAGCCCCTTTAACAGTTTTATGAAAAATGTATGAAGTCATTGAAGTTAGGCATTAGATGGTATTTTGCCATGTGCAGTTATATAGCAACTAAAATTGTCATCCAAAATGTAACTTCACTTTGTTTTCAAATTCGTTGGATCGCCTACTATGCTATGCACCTGGTCAAAACATGCTAGCATCTGGTATCTTACGTAAACTATACATAAAACTCTCGGTGCATGCGGTTTTCTTGTCTGTCCGCTAAAGCATGTGGTTGGAAAAGTATAGGCAGTTTAATGTAGCGTTGGCTCTTTGTTGCCGTGTTTCTTTAGTGGCAGGATGGCTGAATGAATCGTTTGGACAGAGACTGAGGTATCAGGGAGCGCGGTTTGGCTCGGTCAGCGGGGCCAAGACAAGAGCGACGGAAAACCAACTTGTACTTGTGGCTTCTGGAGTTCTAATGTGCTTTAGTGCTCAGAGAAGCCAGCCTGGGTCATGCTACCTCTGCTAACATATAAAACGCACCACAGACTAAGGCTACCACTGTAAGTAATTATACAAATCACTGACTAGTCCAACTTATTTAAAGCGCTTGGTAAACCGCTAACATGCAATAGCTAACGTTGTAGTTTCATTAAAGGGGCTGTACTCAATTTTGTCATGTAATAAAGTGAAATTTGTTTTCCCCCGGAAAAGTCATATTGTGGCAGCTCTTATGTGTCTGTCTGCATCTAATCCGTTTCTGTCCGTTCATGCCAACGAATGCCACATATCAAGAATAAAGTCAAATTGCAGCTGGTTGGAGGCATATTGTTTCTACGGCAAGCGATGAGTGTTTACTTTTTGTACTTTTTACAAAAGCAAAGTTGGGACACAAATGTTGCCTGAAAAGTGCTGTTTTTTGCTAACTAATGTCTCACAGGAGGATAATTAGCGCAGATATCAGGGCGTTTTAACAGTTTTTCCACGACTTTCCACAGAATTTTAACTAGTTAAAGTCAGCACTAAAAGCTCAAAATCATACAAAAACTTAAAACATTTATATCCAGTGCGACCCTATTACCACACACAGGGAAAGTTTCAGACACTTACAAGCCATATTTCCGTTGTTAGAAGATTTCTTCGAATCAATTATGTTTAACCTGTACGCTTATCATCAATGCTAATAATTTACATCTCCCTACAAGAAAGCCACATTTGCATCCATCCATTTTAAAATGCAGCTATACTTTTATATGATGTAATTTATTGATAGAACTAGGGCTGACTGATATTTGAACAGTTTATGCAGATTATGCTAGTGAAAAACACTAGTCACGGTGAATAATTAGGATGCTCAGAATGTGTTAACAAAGTGGGGAATAACTTTGAACTGCTGCAAACAGGTTAAAACAAAGTAGTTCTGTTTTTCACATTTTTAGAACGTTAAAAATCAGGTATAATACCCTAGTGATCAATAACGTATTAACGGCCAGGAACGTAATCATTTTGGACTATCTGGAATGTTTTTGTTTTGTTCAGTTTGTTAAAATAGCTTTTATGGATGAGGGAGTTTTTAGGGGCCACCAATGCAAAATCCTATATCAAATCTCAGTTATTTAACCCTTTCTCTGCCCGACCAGATACTTTATCAGTCAGCTATGACTGTCTTAGCGCCTCCTACAGACTGAACCCTGAAGCCAAATGAGTCAGTTTGGCATATTTTATGATTCAAACTTGGTAGGAAGGAAGGAAGAGGTTTTTCCTGTCTGGCCAATAATATAATTACCTGCCATTAACGTAATAATAATGTATAATAATAATTACATAATTGGCAAGGTGTTGTATCATTAATGGCTGATTACAATGTTATTGGCCATTATTACATTAACAGTTGCTTACACGCCTTACACGCGTTCTTGGGCATTTTATGAACTGACATACAGTTATTTTGTTTAGAAGCTAATACATTTGAACGATGTGAGGTGACAAATATTTCAAAACCTACATAGTTACATATACTTGTTATGCACTGTTGTATAATGTCCATTGTTCTCTGATATGTAATATCAAGTTTATTAGGCTTTGTGTCTTGAGGGCCTCCTTAGCCTCAGAAAAATAACATGTGACGCTGAATATCTCGAAAGCGGCTGAACCAGTCGTGTGAGACAGTATGGAGGTGTTGACATCAGTCATTATGAGGTCAGTTCATGACTTTTACGTAAGTATTTTCCTGCCAGCTCTAAATGTTCAGACGTTTCAGATTACAGTAAAATTAGTTTTATTGTGTTGAGGATAATGCCTTCATTATGACTGTCAAAGCCGTAATCACAGTAATATGCATTCATTATTACACGCATAACCCAATATACCAAAACAGTGTAATTCTATCCTCTGAGGCAAAGATGAGATGGTTAGATCAACTGTCATTGCTGTTTTGAAAAGGTGCATTGTGTAAAATGTGCAATTGAACATAGAAATGAAGACACATACTTTGTACACTGCCACGTTTTTGCATGAAAGCTTATGGTTTGAATTTGATCATCTGAATTTTTCTGGACTTGAACTCAAAATGAGAGGAATGCAAGCCACATGGCAGCATTATTTCTGTCTTTACTTGCCTCTTATGTTATTAGTTGGTCCCTGTATTTTCAGCTGTCAGCAGTCAAACAAATACAAATGTCTTGTAAAAAAGGAAAATAACAAAACATGAAGGTTTGTAAGGACATTTGGACCGAGTTACAGCAACACACTGCCTACAAACTTAAAGTGCGTATGACAGGTTTTTATGATTTTCTCATTTTGACTTTATTCAGTGGATTAATATCTCTTATAAATATTAATTATAGTTCAGGTTTCTGTATGTAGAGAAAAGTAGAAAATTACAGGAAGTAAACACACTGGGGAGTCAAAGGTTATGCATAATTTACACAAAAGAAACTACTTTTTGGACCCTTTAAACATAAATATGAATAAATAATACATTTTGGTGCACTGTACAGGATGGTTTCTTGGTCATTTCCTTGTGTGATGTCATCATTTACAACCAGGAAGTGAAATTAAAAACCTAATAAAACAGCTAAACTGGGGTAAAATTTATAAAGATTTCAGCAGAATTTGGAATATATTTATCTTCACTGCATTATAGTTCAATATAACCTGTCAGTAAAAAACAACCATTAACACATCTGCCCCAAAACCCCATCTAGGAAGCGCTCCTGCTGTGCGTCCTCTCCGTTATCCCGCATATTTACAGCACCCTTTATTATCTCTGCCTCCAATAATATTTAGATGGAAGGGGACTGATACGAGCAGAGTTCCAATAACACAGATTAAGTGGCCAGGGGAACGTCGGCCTAAGTAAACCCGGGGCCAATGTGGAGGAACGTGGTGGTGCAACCGGAGAACTTCTTTGGGAATATCCAGAGGGGACGACGAGGGCTAGTTTTTCCGAGAGCTCCTATCTGCCGCGATATGTAGTGAGATTTGATGCGAGCGCTGTGTGTGTGCGTGTGCGTAGCAGGGGAAGTGGATAGAAGGCTTACAGAATGGCTAAGTCAGGAAAACAAGGCTGCTGGAAACCCTACACCACTCTGGCAACCACACACAAGGCCTTTCTTTCTGCGCCCGCTCACTCTTTCTCCCTCTCTCCATCTCTCTCTCGGAGCACGCCTGTCCTCCCCTCTGCGCTGGAGTCAGGACAACGGGCCAACAAAAAGAGGTCTTAAGGGAGACTGGATTGACCTTGTTGGAGAGTCTGGCCACCTTAACCGACTACTTTGCACTGCTGTTTTCCTCTTTAAATATTCCTCTCATATCATCGGGTTAACCGCCTGTGAATCGCATAAAGATGGATTTCCAACTGTTGAATTGACTGTATTGGTTTTATTTTAGTCCTCTGACGTCCTGGTATTTGTTTCTTTTTTTCAGACCAGAGTTGGTTGGTTTACCTGACGGTTTCGTTTGCTGTGACGTGTCTTGGAGCGAACGTCATCGGGACAGAGGACAACAAACGTCGTCGTTGGATTAAGGAGGCGATTGAAATACTGTTACGGCCCGGCTCTTAGACAGCAACAATTATTAAAACAGTAATAATTATGTAACTATCAGTATAAATGTAGGTGTACTGTGGTGCGTACTGTGTGCACGTGGGTGTGAATGGAGTGAAACCTTTATGTGCTGTTCAGGTGCACATAGTGGGGCCCTAGCAAGTCCCCCAGGTGGCATCTCGCCAACCACTGCACCTCCAAATAAGAATGATCATAAATACAGAAACATACACAGGGACGAAGGGCCTTTTTACTGTCTCACTGCAAATGGTGCCGTTGTTCAACCTCTATCGCTAAAGAGACAAAGTCATAATTTGCGTTCATCAGCTGACGAGACACATCGCAGCAACATCACATGACACTCTGAAGAAGATAGTGAGCGAGCAATCGAAACTTTCAGGTAAACAAAGAACAAACTGTGAATAAAGAGCCTTTTAGTAAAAGACAAAACACGACAGGCAAAACAATACACTTTTTGTTTTGTGGTCAGTTTGCTCCCTCGGATTTCATGAGAAAACAACAAACTTTTCCAATCTGCTCCTAAAGATTTTTTATTACTTCATTAATACACATGCATAGATTTCAATGGGACAGTTTAAATTCAAAGGCCATTTTCTTAAAATGCGTGTTTCTGCCACAGAGACATACAGATCAGCCTTGAAGTAGCATTTACACACACCAAACATTACAATCTTGTACTTAACTAGATTTTGATGGAATGTACCGAAAGAGTTGTTGATGTCTAATTCTTAGCTGGATTTATTGAAGTTTTCAGTAAAAAAAGGAGACAAAACATGAATTTTTAGGCCAGTTTTTCTGTCAGACTTGAAAACTAAATAAGAATCCAAAATCTCCAAATCTCTTTTTATAACTAATATGTGTACAAAGTGAACTAAGAAATATAAACCTGGTTCTGTCCCTTTTTCAGAACAAAATTTCTTAAATATGTACAATTTTGGCAGTTTTTACACATAAACTGCCTTATTTCTATATGAAAACATGACATGATGAAAAACATGTAATGCATTTTTTCTTACATTTATGTGAGTAAACTACAGGAGAAGTTGAATTTAAAGATTTTGTCCTCTTCACCTGCAGTGTCTAGAGCTTTTCTTTTTATCACAAGTTGCTATACTTTACATCTATTTCCCTCGCCTCTGAGAAAGCGAGACTGCGTCGATTGGAACACAATAAATCCAGCGAAGTAAAATGTTCCAAAAAAAGACGCGCCGCATACACTTCAAAAAGCGACTTTGTACTTCAGCTGGACGTGCAAATGAACGTTCAGTGTTTCATCTGATGTGTCACGCTGAGGAGACGAAGAACCTAGGAAATTAAAATTCGTCCGCAATTTGTAGGTGATAATGAGTTGCTCACGCTATTAGCACCTGACAATCACATCTTCCCGCTTTTGCCTTGAAACTTACTTGTTTTGAATTGGTCCAAACGTACCCAGTGTCCATGTCTTTTGTAACACCTCTTATCCTTTTTCCACGCAGCCTCTTGTCTCTGTCTGTCAGGCTCTTTCCTTTATGAAAAACACTCGGTTCCTCTCTTTGCGCCTGTTTTTCCCCAACACATTTTCCTCTCCGTGCATGTGCTGGACCTCTCCCACCTGCTGCAAACACTGCTGATTCAGGACAGAGCAGATACAGCCTGTTAATTGGCCACATGTCCTTGCTCAAATACTCTTGCTGTCTGACATGAATGGATTATGTATTTGAACAAGGATAATGTTTCATAGGCAGTTTTTCCACACATAAATAGTGCAGTTTTGATTTCAACAGCGGCACATTTCAAATTTAAATGTGTTTATCATGTCAGTTTCGCTGACAGAGGATGCAGGGGTTGCTAATTTTTTAGTTCCATTTTCCAGTAAAATTACTTATTTTGAGAAATGTGTTTACAATTATTACATCATTTCTTAGGTTGGCTTTCCCCTTTTTTGTACTTGTTGTGGGTACTTTCACTTTTTCACGTGCACCCTTCTGCCCTGCACATCATGCGCTAGAAAAGAATGACAGTCTGAGTGTTGGAAATAAACTCCTTATTTATCTTGTTATCTTTATCTTGTTTTGAATATATTTTGACTGTCTTTAAATAAGATTGCCAATGGAACAAGCATAAAATATCTTGTTTTTCTTCAACTAAGAAAAAGACAAACATTTGCAATAGCATGATAATGCCATTGCAGTTGAAATAAGAACAGAACTTATTATAGAAATATGCTCAAATCGAGGAAAATACTATTTAATTCAGTCACTTTTTAACTTACTGTATATAGCATAATAATTTAGTCTAATTAAAGGCGTACTATACAACTTTGCTGGTCTGCCACCTATCTCTCTCTACATATAATTGTTTTATAGGGATGTTCCACGGTATGGCGTTCAGCTTATCTCCCGTCATGGAGACATCAGAAGGCCAGTTAAGGGTCATTTTAGTTATTTTTGAGCCATAAAAACACTAAAGTACTACTTGAATGCAAGCAGAAAAGTTACAAATTGTACCTTTAAATATGAGATACACTCATGTCTGTGGAAGACCAAATTTGTATCTTTTTTTTTTTCTTTTAAAGCTGACAAATTTCATCCATTGAAGAAATAGATCTGTCACACACAATGGATTGCTAAGGCTTTGGTTTTGTAGATCTTTATTGTGAATTTACATTTAAAGGGCCTGTACCTGATTTTTACTGTTGTGAAATGGTAAAAACAGAACTAGTTCATGTTCCCTATTTTTTGCATGTAACAAGTAAAATCTGTGTTGCCCCAGTGCAGATATATTGTAAAAGCATCTATTCGGCTGAAAATGAGACCTCAACTTTTACTCTGCACCTATTTTTAGAGTGTTTAATGCTACGAGAGAAGCAGGAAGTGCGCAGGAAGCATGCTAATGTTTGTTAGCTTTACCCAGGATGGTCTGTGACCCTCAGGGCTCAGAGACTGGTGAAAAGTGCTTATAAACTCATCACGGTGAATATTTAGGGGTCTGCATTAGGTAAGTGACCAGTTCTAGTTCTGTTTTTCACGTTTCAAAACAGTAAAAATCAGGTACAGCTCCTTTAAAGATCTGTCACACGTAATTGTTTATAAGTCCTTTGTGGATCTTTACTGTGCATTTCACACACTGAATTAAACTGTTGAATTTGAAGATTTGAATACATTCATTGGATAATTAAAAGTTGTATTTTACATTTAGATTTTTACAACATTATGATAATGTATTCCATAAAATCCACAAATTATCTTCCATACATTTGTCACTGATACATCACATTGGAAAACATGTACAGATTGTTAATATTTTTCTTTAATTTGTTACGTATTCAACATGAGACCTAAAATCTTCTTTGTAACGATATTGTTTCTTGCTAGCTCCTGTTTGTTTCCCACTATTTTCCCCTCTCCATGGCGCCTCTGTTTTGCACTTCTTTCACTATCAGTGTTTTTCTCCCATCCCGCCTTATCATCCAGGTCCCCCACAGTTCCGTTCCTCAGTCCTGCCCGGTCCGTAGTGCGTTGGTGGGGGTTAGAGAGTGGTCAGTCCCGCCTCTGGACATCCACTGCAGCATTGGTCCTCCTCAGCTGCCTCGGGCACAGAGTATCCCCCTCTGTGTGTGCGTGTGTGTGTCAGTGTGTGTGTGTGTGTCAGTGTGTGTGTGTGGGAGCGTGATTGGCAGAGTGCCCACTGCAGACTCCTGTGGTGAAACTCCAGCTCTGAAGAGGTTTTTGGATCACTGCCTAGTCTGACCCTCTCTCTCTCACACACGCACACGCACACACACACACACACACACACACACTCACGCACACACAGGCACAGATGTGGGCTTGTACTGCACTAACAAACCGATAAGACTTGAGGAAACACAAAGCAGACCGCAGAATCTCTCTCTCTGGCTGTAGAGGCGGCTCTCTGCGGGCTCTATGAATGCTGTGCTTGTAATCAGACGTGTTTGGTATTTTGTATTTGCTGAAATTTTCAATGCACTAACAGAACATAAATGAATCAGCATAACAGTGGACTCAGTAATTCATGATTATGATGATTTTTAACATGTGCTTGGCTTTGGCAATAATGTCCTGATTAATGACTAGTCTTGATACTGTATGTCAGACATATTCCACGGTAATGAAAAACGAAACAACAACAATTGATTAACACCAGACGCCTGTTGTTTAGAAGACTATTGGATATGAGTTTGGGCTAAGTTCAGGGTTAGTTTGATCAAACTCAGAGTTTTCTGTCACTGACAAGAAGTCTTGTTTTAGTTCAGTGTAAATCACCACAGTAACAGATTCAACACGCCCCCTGCTCTGGACCAGGGTCAGATCTGAGTTAGAAAAAACAATATGGACCAATCAGCTGTGAGCACAGTGACATGTGACACACTCTAACTCAAACCTTTGGATCAAGAGCTCACTCATTTCAAAGAATTAACGTATTTTTTAAAAAACAGTAAAATGTTTTGATATGCATATGTGCATGCATTGCAAACATCTGAATTGGAATCTCATTTATATATGCATTCATCTGAAAGAATGCATCATAATTACAATTTGACAATATCACGATTGCTGAATTTTCATTGTTTTTACTCTTCACCACAAACGGGAGCAGACCCAGTTTTAAATGAATGTGTTTGTGTGAAGAAAACAAAACAAATTTCACTTCACTTTTCATGGTTTCATTCTAGAGTCAACAAAGGAAGTTTATAACCAACTTCAGTTGCTCAATTTGTATTGGTTTGATTTGATCAAATCAGAAGTTACTCCCAAACTATGTGTAAGTTCTTACAAAACAGACAGCAACCCAGTTTATAAAATAACACATCTGATGCCAACCTTGGCCCACTTCCTCTGACTCCCATTCCACAGATAAATCCTGCTCTGTCCAAAATAATAATGTTTACATTGTGTGTAGAAACCATTGTTCCATCATGTCAAAAGCATCAACATTAATGTGTGTTGTATTTTTCCAATTATTAAATTTTTTGGTGGTTCCTGTGGTAAATAATTATAATAGTTTTACATCAGTCAAGAGTCAGTTTGTGAAGAAACTAATTAAAAATAAAAGGTGAAAATTGCAGGAAGTGTGATGTGATGTCATTAATGAGTGACGTTCCATCAAAAATGTAGGGAGAATTTACATGCAATTTCAAACAATCATTTAACCAACTAAAGACACTATCAGGTATTGTTATAGGTATTATTTGTAAAATCATAATTATATAATTGATTAATTTTATTGTGTAATTTATATAGATTTGGGGCCTTGTTTACAACATGGTGCTACTTGGCAACAGTTAAGTAAACTTGACCAAAATTGTCAAAAATAGTGAAAATAGGCAAAATGTTAAAGTAAAATCTTAAATATGATCATGTTCACTACATTTTAGTTACATTAATCTGATCTGACACATGCTTTAAACTTAGCCTATACGTTAGCATGCTAGCATAAGACATTTTCAGTCTGCAAGGCCAACGGGAACGGCATGTTTTTTATCAGTCCTCTGGCACATCTTGCACAATTGTGTCACACTTTCCACGTTACGGTCAACTAGCCTCCACTCTATCATACGCGCTCCTCCAGGCCACGCTTCCAAACGAGAAAAGTGGGCTTGTTTACGTTTTAGTGCTTCTGCTCCCCAAGCCCTCTTTCACGTCGTCTTAGTAACTTCCTCGTATTTGAAAGTGAAGTGAGGATGGATCCAGGAGCTAGCACGACTCCCGTCCGATCTTTTCTGCAGATGTGGCCCTTTAGGTTTGACCATTCTGCCCCTGACACTTGGCCGGCAGCTCCTCTGTGGTTACGGTACATGAGATCACCCCGCGTCGGAATAAGAGCGGTGACATCAGGGCTTGGCTCATCGCTGGTGTTGGTGAGTCAGGATGAGGCGGAGGTAAACCACGATGAAGACAGGAAAAGATGTCGTTTATATGAAGGTAGTAACAAGGGTTTTATAGTAGGAAATGGCTAAAGAGGCCGGATGGTTATAAACAGAAGTGTATCTATAAAAGTAAGTAGAGGAGGAAGACCAAGAAGATGCTTGCATTAAACTTTGCCATTTTGTAGCTTCCTGGATTATAAAAAGTATTTACAGTTAATAGAGAAAGGAAACTTGAGTTTGCGTGCAAATGTGGAGTTTCAGTTAATTAGCTAGTTTATTATTTGTCTATTACTGGATAAATCTAAATGTAGGCTACAAAGAACAATGTAAAATTACGTTTTGTAAAGGGTTTGCAAATGATTTACACATTTGCTTGCAGAATTTGCCTGCAAACATTTCTGGATTATAATGTAATTTGGCACTGGAAAATGTACATAACCTTTCAAATCTAGTCTATTATTTATTATTCTATTATAATGAAGTTTACTTTGTTGTATGCGACTTAAACATTTTTGTAAATAAATGTAGTAACTTTGTGAAGGTAGGACGTCAGCTGGATGGTTGTACGAAAATATAGAGTTAAAACCATACCAGATAGATGTGTTTCATGCAGTGTAATATCATAGCCAAAGGTACATCATATTGCATATTTTTTCATCACAAAAAAACCCCAACAAAAACAACAATAACATGCTTATATTTTAGACACGGCCTCTTTTGTATCCAGGGTTTATAACACAGTGGTAATTAACATTTTTATTACATTCCTTTTATTTGAATTGTAACATGCCCCTTATTAAAACACAACCCTCTCTCATCACCATAAACTGTTACAGCACCTGGAGTCAAATACTGCGATTCACATTGACCTTTCGACCTTTGAGACAGTGCCGTTGACCTCTGACCTCTCCACCCACCAACACAGACTTTCAGTTTTATTGCTAATAACGTCTTCGGACCACCTGACACACATTTACAAAGATGTTTCGTTTATACAACTCCATGTGTGTCCTGTGTTATTAAAGTGTATAAATAAAGTAACAAAGGGTCTGTTAGAAATGTTGATTGTTAAAGAGGCTGTACCCAATCTTTTCATGTAATAAAATAAGATCTATTTTGCTCCAGAGCAGATATACTGTAAAACCATCTATTCTGGTCAAAATTAGTTCCTTATCACATTTAAATGTCAAGTTTATCTTGACAGTAAACGTCACGTTTTGTAGATTGGAAATATTTTTGATAATTTTATTTAATATATCTTCTGCAATGAAATCTGTTTTGTTATTTTGACTTAGATTGATTTAATGAACACAAATTATGCAAAAAATGTCATAACATTGTTCCCTCATCAAAAACCCAAAGTTGTACTTAGCTTCATCCACACTCTTTTTTATCACTCACGGTTCGAAAGTCAGAAGCATCAAAACCACTCCATTCTGAATTTCCTCGATCTGTGATGCCATCGTCCAGGCCTGTTCAACTTAAGGCCCCGGGGCCAAATCAGGCCCTCCAAACGATCAGATCTGACCCATGACTAATTTTCCAAATATGAAATCATATATCCTATATTATGTCCTCGTGTTACCGTGGGTTCTCTCCGGGTTCTCCGGCTTCCTCCCACCGTCCAAACACATGACTGTGTAGGTTAATTGGCAACACTAAATTGCCCCTAGTGAATGAATGTGAAAGTGAATGGTTGCCTGTCCATGTCTCTGTGTTAGCCCCGGGCCCAAAGTCACTGGGATAGGCTCCAGTCACCCGCAAGCCCCAACGGGAACAAGTGGTAGAAAATAAATGAATGGATGAATGAATAAATCCTATATTTTTGTTTACTGGTTCAATTCTGTGTAAGTCCTAGTTTATAATTTTTGGTCCTGGTTTAGTCCTCGTTTATTTCTACGTTAGACCTGGCTTAGACCTGGTTGGATTCTGAGTTTGTCCTGGTTTAAACCTTTGTTGATATATAGCAATTCAATAAAGCACTTGTCTTTTATTTTTCCATAAATGTCTAATATTGCAGTATATTGCAGACATCAGATTTTGTCAAAGTGGCAGCGTGTTGTGCAGCTCCAGCCCAAAGGCCTTCTTATAATGAAAAATCTGGCCCTCTGGAAAATAAACTTGAATAGCCCTTCTATGTGTAACCGAGCTGTGTGTAGTCTCAGCGTTTTGACATAGTCTTTAGCTGTAAATTAAAATTAAATAAACAAAATCCAACAACGCCACCGGGATTTAACCCGGAAAGTAAAATAGTGAGGATAAGGACACACACAAGTTCGTTCTTGATGGAAAGAGGCAAGATTCCAGCTGTATGAAAAAGGTATAATTTAGATTTAACTTAAAATAGCAGAGAAGGTGAAATTGTGCTCAATAAATATTTGCATTGTCCTTTACTTGTCTCCATTGTCCATTGTAATCAAACATTTTAGCATTCCTTGTTGACACCATTGGAGCGACAAAGTTGAGCAACAGAAAAGGTGAGAGGGAGGAAAAAGGGCAAGGCAACGTCTCCAGCGCCGACCGCAGCTCCTTAAGTTTAATTTACTTCTTCACATTTGAAAAAAAAAATTGTTACTAAACCCTAGCACACTGGCGAACAGATTGTTTAAGCGCAGAACGTACCACGTTCGCTCCAGGGAGCATGCGGGGCCATGACGGAAATCACGTCGGCGCATCAACATACGCCGCACCAGGAGACAGGCCACGGCACTGAACCATAGAAGCTACATTAGCATCAACGCATTATTAAACTAAACACAAATACACAAATACAACCTGGAGAGCGGAGGGTGCGGAGCAACAACGAGGGACCCAGGAAGTGTGTAGGTCAGAGAACGAGCAACACACCAGAAGCACTTTTTATAGGTTGACAGACATCGAGCTACATACTGCAACATATGGTCTATAGCTATGACATGGCTTCTGTGCTAAATCATCACCAGAATCGTTCTGAGGATTTGGATCTGCCTTCAAATCACAATCATTACAACAGCGTGGCTACAAGCATATCAAAAACAAGCTAACATTTGTTTATCTCACCTATGTAACTTCCCCTGCGGCCAGTAGATGGAGCCAATAGTCAATTCCTGGCATGGAAAATCCCAGTCAGGTGACGTCATTTTGTTTTGTAAAAAATGTTTTGTTGTTCGAAAACATGAAACAACAACATAAAGGTACTTAAGGGCGTGCTTAAAGGCCAAATAACAATGCAAAAATACTGAATATTTTTCCTTTAATGCGATAAAAGACGTACACAAATCACATTCCACATTTTAGTGACACTTTAACCCCCCACCAACCTTTCCAACATGGCCGCTGTCGCCATTTGAATCTCCAGCGCCGACGGTCACGAGCCCACTTCATTAACCTTGAGAGGGTTCACGTCCGCCTATCCTCCCGGTGATGTCATGTTCACAGATGGGGGGCTTTGTAGAGAGGTGTGCTAGTGTGTACGTGGATTTGACCAACGCACAAGTGGGAGTTTAAGTGTGGGGGGGGGCCTATTTGTTTGTTTTGCCCTCCAGACATATCCGAGGGCAGATTAAGGGATTTAGCTGTAGGGGGTGGCACTGGAGGGACTAGAAATCCTCACCCCATCTACATGCATGGTCTATCAAGGCACATAAAAAGCATCAGGGAGGTCAAAGGAAGCTGGACACCTTTTATGTTCGCTTTTGTTCGGGTTAAAAGAGTGCCGAAGCTGAAGAGATGGCAAGGTTAGACAAAAAAAATGACACAACATGCCCGTAAAGACGCTAATAAGTCATGTGCTGACACAGCGGTCCTAATCCCTAACTTCTTTAAGAACTTCTTAGTGAGTCCAAAACCTTGTAGCCTCGCCAGCTCTTGCACGCTATGGTTTTTACACAGAACTAAGAGGAAGTAATACCAGAAACTTCGCATGGTTTAAAGCAGGAAATTGCATAACCAAATATATTTTTTGGCATTATCGCAATTTTGGTTGTGAGAAGTCAGTGCCACTTGGTATCTGATGATGCTGACAACCAAATTCTGTTGTATAACGCAAGTCTTTAGCTACGGTGGAACGGATTTGTGCAACATGATTTTATTTTTTGGCTCAACTTGGTAAAAGAAAAACAGCATAAAGGAAAAAAACACCATTAAGAGGGGTAGATGCGACAGAAAACGGTAAAACTGTGTATTTTTGCTATAATATGCCTGACCACTTGCAACACCGTAAATTATACGCTGTCAACTTCATTGTACTGCCTCTAAGCTTCAAATCTTAAACCCCCGCCATCACCCCATCCCGCCACGTGCACGAGCGTGTGTGTCATTTTGGAGAGGGGTTAAGAAGAGGAAGGAGGGGGCGGGGCTTGCCGGGTGGCCGCTGGTGCAAACAAAACGAATCAACGCCAAGCTCAAATCCAACCGCGGGTCGCCGAGGTCCTTGCACCCGGGGCCCTGATGTGGTGTGGCCCCTTTTGTAATGTATATGCGCAGTTCACCGCGGGGCCCCTTTTCATGTGACAGGCATTGTTAGGCCCCGCCCACATGACACGGCACCAAGTCGGACGCCAATTGTTTTATGGAAATGCGCGCAGGGCCGTCCGGGTGTCTGCCAGGCGGAGGACAGCGAGGTTGGGGCTGGGTTGGAGAGAGGGAGGGGTCATTGGGGGGGTGGGGGGGTAGATGTGACGCCGACCCCAGCGGACGCCCCTGACCCCGAGCAGATGGCCGGGCAAGCCTCTCTCCTCTGAGCCAGAATTAATAGCGTGTGCCGTGTCACATTGTTTGACTGAGGCGGGCCCTGCCTAAGTGTCCCCCCCGCGTCCTCACACACACACACTCACACACACACACACACCACACACGCACACACGCTCACACACACTTCAGTCCTTCTCTCGCCTCTAACCACCTTTCTTTTCTGCTTCTTCTTTGCATCTCATACACTTCAGACAGTGCATTTGAATCCATCTTCTCGGCCCACACACTTGGCCTGACCCTCATTCTTACCTTTACATGCAAAACAGTAGCCGCCTGTGATTGGGCGTAGAGGGCACGGGGTTTGTTTCATTGTGCACCATAGATGAACACATGCGCGGCCCTAGACCTTCTGCTTTACTGTTTTACTGTTTATATAACTGACTACTGACATCTCTCTCCTCCACATTTGCATCTGAACCATGACATTGCTTACTTTTAATCATAATACACTCTTTTATGTAGTTGTTTCTATAGCTAGTTTTTTTTAACATTGCAGGTGAATGCCCTGCGACTACTAATAATGTTCATCATTTGCTTGTGTACTTTCCAAAGTGTTACCAGAGCTTTGACTGCTCAAACCTTCTGTAATGGCTGCCTGCTTTATACCTGTTGTTGCTTTCATACAGTGAAGAAACATCAGGACACAGATATTATATATACAGATACTGCCTTCAATCTATTTGTGTTCTCTGTTTTGTCTTTGTCTTCTAATCTGTTGGATTTCAGGTGAAAAGAAGCCATGACATTAATTCAGCCATGCGCACCATTCCTTTAAAGTGCACTACGTCAATGGTTTCCAAGATTACAAAAATTATGACATTGTATTTAATTAATTTTCTTAATTGAAAACACTATATTTTAGTAAAAAATAGGTCAAATAACATAATAAACTCCTCAAATAAACCTGATTTGGCGTGTTTTGTAACATGAAAATATTTTATGATTCTCAACTTTACTTTGCAGTGCATGGGGTCCCATCTGCAACTTTCAGAGGGTTTGCCAACTACTTTTGCCCGTAGAGGTTATTACTTTGCTTTTCTACTTTACGGCATAAAACTGATCTGTTCTCTGCAACACAAGCTTGTGACATTTTTCTAAATCAATAAAAACGTCTGTAATTGAATAAGTCTAATGCCATTCTGCGAACACTCCAAGCAATACAATCTCCATAGAGGTGAGCAAGTGCTGGATCCTCGACCAGAAAAGTGACATAGTGCACCTTTTAATTAAATTAGTAAATGCACATGGGACGATGTTAAATGAAGCTGATACTACAGAATTGATGTCACCTTCTGCTTGAGTTTTCCATGTTATCAAGGGTAATATTTGCGATGTCAAGAAGACCACAGTAAAATATACGTTTGTAATGCAAGTTGGTCAAATTAGCCATGAGCACACTAGTTTCCATCCCGTCATTTATCTCTCTGACCCCCTCCACCCCATCCAGTCTCCTCCAGCCTCCCCATTGGCTCTCGCTCCTCAACCACTCACTTCACCCCTTCATTTGTTCAGCCCTCTCTTTAGAAGCACTCATTCACAGGTTAGCCCACTCGCCGGGGCTTTATACCGGGACAATTAAGGCACCTGCGCCTCCAATGCCTCCCGCTGTATGGGCTGCCCCCGCTTCCTCCAGCCCACTGCGCTGTTCTCCCCCACACGCCCAAACTTGAAGTAAAACTC
Source organism: Rhinogobius similis (assembly GCA_019453435.1). Lineage (NCBI taxonomy): Eukaryota > Metazoa > Chordata > Actinopteri > Gobiiformes > Gobiidae > Rhinogobius > Rhinogobius similis. The sequence continues at coordinate 9,245,106 of CM033640.1, forward strand.
AGAAACAACTCTATGTAGTATTAATATTGTTTGTGACTTAAAGATTTCAGAAGTAGTTTGCTCTCAACATATGTATTTTGAGATCATCTAAATGGTTAAATTGATTCTCACATTTTTTAAATAATGTTTTATTTATTGTACATCATCTACTTTCTGCAGACAGCTTCTATTAAACAAGCTCAAATTGATCGGTCTAATTGTTTTGTCTTTAAGCAAATTTTAAAGTGGGATTCATGTCATATAATGGTACACTGCGTAACTTTTCCGCTACTTGCTTGTCTCCAGATGTTATTGTTTTGCCTGGAATTTTCAACGGTAGGCATAAATCTTATTAAAACATTTATTTCATTTCAGGTGTCATTATTGCTCAAAAATCACTAAGAAAAAATGTATTGTTTCCGTGAGGGATGCTTCTCCACTGATATGACTTGTAACTTGGCCTGGAGATATGGAGATAGATCAATTAAAGGTGAAACTGTGGAACACACACACAAATAGATATAAACAAATAAATTAAGGAAAACTAGTATAATTTATTTGAACTTAAATTTTCAGGGCATAGCTTGTCTCCCTGGATGGTTCAATGGACGTCTCCCTGGTTGGTTCCCTGGATCAGTGTTTCCCAACCTTTTTTTTGTCTTAAGTACCCCCTAAGCTTTGTCTTAAATAAATGGGTTTATTGGTCGTATATTGTCACTTATTGCAATTATATATTTGTTTTCATTTTATTTATGGTCCAAAACACTCCAAAAAGGAGCTAAATTTACAAGGACACTTTATTTTTCGTATAAAAGTACATTTTACTTTCTTTTAAGACCTGAAACTATTCCAAGTACCCCCTGATGGTTCCCTGCATGGTTTCCTAGACAGTTCCCTGGATGATTCCGTGAATGAATCCCTGGATGATTCCTTGAAAGGTTCCCTGGATGATTCCCTGAATGGTTCCCTGTATGGTTACCTGGATGGTTCCCTGTATGGTTACCTGGATGGTTCCCTGCATGGTTACCTGGATGATTCTCTGAATGGTTCCCTATATGGTTACCTGGCTGATTCCCTAGTTCCCTGGTTCGGTTCCTTGAACGGTTTCCTTGACTGTTCTCTGGATGGTTTTCTGGATGGTTCCCTGGATGGTTCATTGGTTGGTTCCCTTGATGGTTCTCTGGATCGTTCTCTGGATGATTCCCTGTGTCTGCCAGTACCAGGAAGATCAAGAGGGTGAAGGGTCCATCACCTCTCAGGTCCTCTCCTCACAGCTCTACCTGTCCAACAGAAAACTGCAAAATCATCACCGTGTGAGACAGACTGTCGCAGATGTTTCATGGGAAGAAAATGTATAAATGTTTTGTTTCCGTCTTTTTTCTGAAATTTGAGCAGGATTTGAATTAATGTCCTTATACCAAGGAAGAGGATAACAAAGGGCAACGCATCTTTAAGCATTTGCAAAATGATCTGATCTTTTGAATGACAGCCAAGTATTTCCTAATTCTCAACCCTAATATCCAAAGACCTGAACAACATAATTTGAATGTGTGACACTTCATCTTTTTTCTAATGTAGTATGTGCAGAAAATAGACTTAATCGCTTGATCAAACTGTCTAGATATGTGCGTGTTTCCTGTGCAAGCTTGTGAGTAAAAAGGTCAAAGTAGGAGAAGTTCTAAACACCCAACTGTGCATGTGATTAGGTCAGAAGTGCAAGGGTGCTGAAAAACTGTAGTTGTATTTGTTGCCACATTCTAAGTCACTTTTGTCAAACATATTGAGACATCTTTATATCGTAAAGCGTAACTGGGTAAAAAGACTGTTGTATGTTGACATTATCAGCTGCTTAACTGACGGAGGCAGTGGGCCAAGCCACACTCTGTTATTTTGCTGGATGTAATTATCCCATGGGTTTTCTGCAAAGTGGATAACTTTACTTTTGTTGGAAACTTCAATTGTTATGACATTCTTGGACTTTTTTGATTAGTCTCAAAAGAATTTAGATTTTCAGACGGATTGTTTTTCTAAAAAAGCAAAGTTTATTGATGCAGTTGACCATTTTAGGGCTAAAAGTTTCAACCACATCCTGATAACAAAACAAAAGGTTTATTCTTAAAAAATGTCACAATAAGCTCCAAGATTCCATTTACTTTCTAACCCCATGTTTGTAAATAGTTTGTTTTTATTCATAAAAATCTATTCAGATCGCATGCCGTGTCTCATGCTGACAAATACATTTGTAAATGTGACTGTTGAGCAATGATGCTTCATCTGGGGAAAGTCAAGCCTTGAGCAAAACACAATTTCTTTGCAAATCCATGTCTTAAAGGGCTCAGTCTAAGGTGGTGAAAGATGAGGATTAGAATTTTGTCCAAAAATAATAAGTTTCTACACCAGGGTATTTCTTCTTCACAATTTCTTTTATGAGTAATTCAAAGAAACAGACACTGTGGGTGTTGATATTGCATGTTATTCTTTGGTGTAACTCAGAATATTTAAAGATATCTAACGCTTAGTTGTAAAAATCCTTTTTAAGTTAACAACAAAAAAGCAAAAATCATCTCTCAAGCATCTCTGATTTACACGACGGCACTGAGCTTTAGTTTCTATCCCTTGAGGACAAACAATTTAGACATAATTTCTATTTTTGCAAACTTGACGTATAGAAGGTTATTAGTTGAGTGTTCATATACAAAAGAACCTAATATGGTTTGACGTCAGACATCTTCCAGTTCACCCAGTTCCCTCTGGTCTGGCGTCACCTTTTACCCAGACGTTTAGTTCACACAAACAAAGACATCAAGCCATGTTCATGTTCTTCATTTTACAAATGACTGTTCTATTGCATGATCCGACTTGCTTTATTAATCAATCTGCAATATCCCGGGGCCACGTTTATTTTGAAATATAGTGACAAGAAACACATCCAAATCGTCCTGGTACATGCAACGCCATTTCAACACTTTGGCAGAATGGACGCAGCGCTCAGTCCCCTCCTGAACTGCTTGGAAAGTGCGTGGTAGCAGAGTGGTTACTGGTGGAGACATGCTGCTTTTTGACCTTTGTGAGTGTTTCCCGGCCTGTTGTTTCTGATAACCGTGGCATTATTGGACTGATGGGTTATTGTGTTTCGCTCATACAGGCTCATATCTAAATCCATTACTGATAACAAACTGCAGCATGTGGATCTGTTATTACACATCTGTATTATAAATATCGCCTGAAACTTTCAAACCAAACACAGAGGGATTATTTACTGAGAGAGATAAAGAGGAGAAAAAAACTCCTCTTCACTTTTGGCTTAATTTCATAAAGTTGCTGTGGAACTTTATCGAAGGGAGTAGCTCATCTAAATGTCACGGAGGACAAGCTTCTTCTCCTTTAAAGTGAGAGAAATGGACTGAATGCTGTTCTAGATTAAGGTAAGGTACACTTTATTGTCTAGAAAAACATGTCTTCTGCATTGAGTGCATTCTTTCCATTCCCCTTTCTTTTCCAAATAGTCAGACTCTTTTATAATTCCCTAATGTGGATTATTTTATTTTATTTTGCCACCTTCATCTGACCGTTGACAATTAACAGATATTCATTAAAATTGAGTAGGTACCCGAAAGGAGTATAAGCAGAAGAAAAACATATAAATGCCTGCCCCCCTTGCATAACTGGTAAAAAAAAAAAACATGAATTCACAGATCACAGTATTTATTTATTAATGAACCTTTATTTAATCTGTTGAGATCGAAACCTCTTTTTCAAGGGTGACCTGAGGAAAAGTGAAAAACATAACAGCAACACAAAGTACAAAAAACATATTTACATTTTAAGACAATGCCTTCACGGCGCAAACTACACCTAATAGTGTGTTCATGTGCAGAATATGTGCATTATATACAAAGATAAAATATCTTCAGAAACAAAAACATACATCAATGGATAAGATGCAGAAGAGTTGAGATTGGATGTTCTTTGAAAAGGGGGTTTGGGGATGCATAGGCCATTCATTTTACCCACAATATTTAAGGCTTAGTCCATGATGCTGGCCTACAATATTTTCTAGATTAGACTGAAGAAAAGGTTTTAAATGTATTTATGAAAAATAGTGTCCAGATGATTGCTAACATGGACCTCTCCTGGACTTAAACTGGCTCATGTTGAGTAACACTTGTCAAACAGGTATAAAGTTGTTTCAGAATCCGAATCTGTTCAGTGATTTTCCGCGCCTACACTTATTATTTCACACTACAGACTATGCTCTACACCTCTCTCTGTAACTCAGTCGTATCTTGTTGCTTATTTCCGATGTCAAACGCGGGCTGACTCAGAGCTGCCAGATAGCGTGCCTGTTCTCTCCTCGACACACACACACATACGTGCACATACACTCGGCAGCTTGAACTCACCGTGAACCGCACCGCTACAGGAAAGAGGGGAAGCGTCTCTTCCCTCATGCTTCTGATTCTTTCAAAAGCTTTGCAAAACGGTTTCCCTTGACAGTCTCCAAACTTATCACCCTGTCGCTCTGGCTGTCTGTGATGATCTCGTGATACAAAAACGGGAAGCTGCCGAGGGGAGGAGAGCTCTTTTGATGCTGGACTTTGAGACTCCATTCATCAGGCCATCTGACCTCTGACGCCCTGTGGGACTTCCCTGGCGGCTCGGACAGCTGGACGTGAGGCCAGGATGCTCCGGGACGCCCACTTTCCTTGGCTTTGACTGATTTTAGACAACCCTATTCAGTTGAAAGTAGTGGCGACATCGCAAGGGTGGGATAAATTACACACAGCGCCGAAACAAAACTGCTATTTCAGTAACGAAATGCAAAAGCCGCAATTCTTGAAAACCGCGCAATATCGTTTAAAGGTCCCATAACATGCAAAATCGACTTTTCAGAGGTTTTAACCTTCCTACAGTGCTATTTGGGCCTCGTATGTGTGCCCAAAGTGGTTTTTTGATTGATTCCCGCATGCTTTCGCTAGAGAACTGTCTTTTTTGTCCCCCTTGGCTGAGCAGGCAGACGGGGGCTCATCCCATGGATGACGCGGTGTTTAAGCCACGCCTCCAGGAAGCGCACAGCCGCAGAATAAAAACAGCTAATGCTAATGCTACACAGTAATTACACGATGGATACGACAGATCGAAGAGTTAGCTTGTTATTTACCAACGGCAACGTCCGTCGTCGAGGTACTGCATGATCGTCAAACGCCAGGTCAGATCCAGGACGTAGGACTCAGCACGACGCACCGTCAGGACGGATAAAATGTTTATTCCCGTGTTTGTGTATCGCTGTCATAGAACTATAATAAAACCTGGAAGATGAATCCAAGATGGCCGTCCTGTTTATCCCTATGGAGAGTGCTCATTGGCGCATGACCCCAAAAAAGTTTCTTACTTCCGCATTTACTTCCTGATACGAAGGCTGACATCTTTGTTTTACTTCCTGATACGATGGCTGCCATCTTTGTTTTACTTCCTGAAACGATGGCTGCCATCTTTGTTTTAGGCGCCACGTGACGACAATCCCCACTTCATATAAAAACGGTAATTTCGGTGATTTTAGAAACGGTAGAAAAGAACATTTCCTTCTATTTTATTTAAATACCGATAATAATTCAGTCCTGTCTGCAATTATAATGTGACATTTTAGAAAAAGGCTGGTTCTAAGAGGCTGCAGTACCTCGCACGGCCACAAATCAATCTGGGACCACAGTCAGAGGGGGCGTACCTTATCCAGTTCATTTAATACATCCATGATCGCTGTTTACCGGAGCACACGGCGCATGCGCACTATCTCCGCTCTAGGCTTCGGCACGAGTTGGGCGGGGGAGGCGCGCGAGTTGGGCGGGGGAGGCAGACTGCTCTCTGTTCGGGGGGGTCAGATCTCAGAGTGAGCCGTTTGCTTTTGCAAGGAGGGGGGCCAAGAGATGGGTGTTTTTTGGAAACTGTTATGTTATGGATATTGCACAACGCAAAATTGTATCAACAAAGCCCTTAGAATAGACTGTGTAAAGGGGAAAATAGCAGAATATGGGACCTTTAAGTGGAGTCAAACCGAATAACTGCTGCATATTTAGACCTCCGCAAACATGTCATTGAGATACAAAGGAGTAAAAACATGTTGGCCTGTGCATGAAAGCACCAATTAAACAAATCTGCCGTCAAATCAACTCGTAAAACCAGGTTGCGTACAGTCGTTTCTGATCGCGTGAAGTCTGACAGCGTTTAGCAATGTGCCAGTTTCTAATTTCCGATCATTCGTGTCTTGTGCCTGTCTGGCTTTTAACCCAGTGTCTCTCTAGACCTGCCATCGCTGTCTGTCACTTCTTCTTGCTCGTTTTCAGGAAGCCCCCCCTCCGCCTGTATCAAATGACTCTAAGTTAAGCACTGCTAATCAGGAAACCGCACTTCTTTAATTGGCCAGCTTTCCTTTTTGTTCTAATTTTCGAGTAATAAGATGAAAATACTTTGGAGCAGCTTATAATGAGTTTTATCTTGCCTTTGTGCCGTTAAACTCGGTGCGCACTCGTCACATGTAGGGCAAATCTATAGATAACCAAAATTGCGGTATGTTGGTTGCGCTTGGGACGACAGTCTTTCTCTTTGGCAATCTGTCGCTTTCTTTGTGAGCAGTGAGCTTAAGCAGTCAAGTGAATGGATTTATAAACCTGGGGCTTATGGCTTAGTCATGATTACTTGAATTGACTGGAGTCTAATAAAAGAAATGGTTTTTGGCCTTAATAAGACAGCAGGCGTTAGGGGAGCACAGGCAGGGGGCTACTTTGAGCTTGGTAACCAAAAAGTGGAACAAAGAAGTACGGAAAGCGGAAAGGGTCAAAATGTTATATACTTTTTTCTTCTTCCAAATAGCTAATTAAAAGGGATGTCAAGGTTTGTGCTACTTTATAATTGGCTTTTTTGGGGAACATTTTTGGAGCTCTTGATAAACAGTGCCAGAGAGTACATTTTTACAACAGTCTATTACATTTTCATAGAACATACAGCACGCATGTCCTTCAAAGGTTTTGGGCCTGGAAAGGTTTAAGTGCAGGTAAGACTACATTTTATTTAAGGGGCTATACCAGATGATCTGTTTTGAAACATGAAAAACAAAACTCATTTTAAAGTTGTTGCAATTGTCCACATGTCGCTCACTTCCCTAATGCTGTCCAGGGCATCCTGAATATTCACCACGATGAGTTTGTTAGCACTTTCATGAGTCTTACTGTCCCAGGTAAAGCTAATTAACATTAGATATATGCTTTTACAATATATCTGAGCTAGGACAAAACAGATTTTACTTTATTACATGCAAAAATCGAGCACATGAACAGTAAAAGCCTTTAAAACGTAGAGCACATAATTACATTTAATATTTTACGAAAATTCTTAAGAGTTTCCAGTTTGACCATTTTGTTGACATTTATTCCTTTACAGGTGAAGTTATTATTTCACAAGTAAAACTATAAGATTTATTTTCCAAAATGAATGTTTAAACTGTCTGAAAAATGAAAATTGTGAAAAAAAATTTCCTTGCTCGCAAATTGTCTCTGCATTTTAAATTTAAATAAGTGTATTGATGTAAGATAGAGCAATTCCTTTTTACAACAGCAACAGGAAGTTGCTCTGAGTTAATGAAAGTTAAATTATTTTTATTAATTTTCATCACAACTTTAAAGGTGTAAAATGAAGATAAATGTTCGCCACAAGTTCTACAAGTTCTATCCTACCAAACAAAAATTTGAAAGATTCAAAAATGTTCACCCAGTTTAGTCCTAATCTAGACTTGGTACGGTCCAGTTCTGGTTAAGTTTTGGTCTAGTCCAGGTTTAGTTAGTGGTTTAGTCCCAGTTTAGTCCCTATTTTGATTTGTTTTAAGTGTGCACCCTGAGCTAAATTTGAATACAACTAACACTTATGTTGTAGCTAGAAATATTGTTTTTGAAACTTGAGGGTTTTTTTTTTTTAGAAAGGGCATTCAATTGAGTATCTGTTAAAGAAATTAAAGCTTTGTCTTTTATGCAGAACATTTTAACCTTCTCCTTTTCAGTTGTGAGTGTCACTGAGGTGGCCAAGTGACTCTAAAAAAGCAGAAGGAAGGAAAAATGTTTGAGGGCAGGCTGAGGTCCCAAATTTGATGTCTTCATAGAACAGGCTTCAGGCTGCAGTAACACTCTCACGCAAATCCCTATGCAACACTTTGGTTCCTTTATTAACTTGGAAAATCCGTAAAGACGATTTATACATTTGATTTTTTTTATTTTCCTTGCATGGTTACCATATAATCAGGATTGCGGATATGCTCCACTGTTTGCACCAGAGATTAAAAACTCTTTGAACTTAGGGAAGATCAAAGTGAGTTGCAAAGTGAACAAAGAAACTTAAACATATTCAAATTAAGGTACGCAATTCAGGAGGATTTACATGAATGTTTACAGCTTTCCCGCCCCGCCCCATGAACAAAACTCACCCTGCAAGCTTGCTATGGGAACGTGACAGATAAAGTTTTGGAAATGCACTCAACTAAAGATAAAGCCTAAAGGTTTCCAAATAATAGCCTTCCTTGTGCTTGGGCTAAAGTTTGGGTAAGTCATGGGACTCCTCAATGTGATGCACTAATCTTCCCTGTATGGCCCATTCACATGTGTTCACACCATTGTTTCCACTTTCTAAACAGGAACTCCAATGTTACCCATGGGAAATGTCAATTTGGTGTACATAGGCTGCAGAAATCCTAGTTCTTTTGCTGTTTGACCTTGAAGTCCCATCACCTCTTCTGATTATTGTTTACATTCTTGCCTGGAGTGTGGAAAATAAAATATTTTGACAGAGCAGCTGGTATTATGTTGTTACACATATCCTGAAATACAGCCCCACCGGTCATATACTTGCATTTAGGCTATTTGAGTAAATCTTTAAGCAAATGATACTTTCAAGAAAGCTTTTTGGACTGCATACTTTTACTCCTATTGAGAAATTCATATTTGACAGTAGTTGTAATGCCTCATTTGTCCAGGAGTGGCAGATGGTGCAAAAGGTTTCAAAAGTAGTCATCTGGACGCTCCAAATAAATACAAAATCTTTCTTTTTTTTTTTTTTTTACTATATTTGACAGTGTAACAGTACTCTTACTTGAGTAAAAGTCTACAAGTGACAAAAGCATTATGTTGATTTATGTTAATTGATTGGAACATTTATGTTTCTTGCACCACTCCCCTCAAAAATGATTCACTTTGTTGTAAAACTTCAGATTTTGTTTGTTTGTCTTTAAAATTAAATCATACTCAAATTTTTATCAGCTTTTACACAGATGTTATGTACAAACTATCACTTCTTTAGTAGTAGTTTCTCCTGTTATTATTATTTTCTATTTACTTTTACTTAAGTAATTTCTCGGACTACAACTTTGTACTTCTACTCGAGTAATAGCATTTAAAAGTAACTCTTACTTGAGTACAATGCGTGACTACTCTATCACCTCTGACTATATAAGCCTGGGAAAACGAAACTGTCTGTGTGCTTATTTTTAAACGAATTGGTGGAGTAATTTATTTCCCGGTAAACACGTGGGAATAGTATTTCAGCGCCACAAGATAAACAACTACTCCACTATAACGTGCTCTCGCGATACGGGACGCTCCCCCCAGTGCTCGCCTATTATGAGAGTTTTCCAGGTCTCGCGTGATCTCGGAAGTTTCCCACGCCTGTTGTTGTGGCGTCTGCCCTTTTCGCTCACTCTCTCTCCTGCCCGCCGCCTCCCCTTTTCTCATCTTCCTCACCCACCCCCTTTCTCTCCGTCTCCTCGTCCCCGCACCTCAGTCTGCTTGTGTTGTCTCGGCGGATTGTTGGACTGTGGGAGAGAAAGGATATCGCGAGTATTGGAGTTTTGGTGAGAGTTTGTGGAAGATGGCGCCTGTTGTGACAGGGTGAGTCTGAGATTCGGGGTTGGATCTGGGGAGCGGAGTTCAACACATTATACAACTTGTTATGTTAAAAACGGCTTTGTTTTAGTCACTTTATGGTAGCCGTGTCTGTTTTCCACTTGCACTCCTCACTTCAGCTGCTATAAGTGGGTTCTTTGTTCCAGTGTGATCGCGTGTGAGTGTTTTCCTTTGCCTAATGTCTTGCCCGAGCTGACTTGCTGCAGTGTTTAGTGAGCTAGCCCCGGCTAAGCGATACTTCAGCCTCGGTGGTCTTTTCCGAGACCACGGCGAGCTGTAGCTAGCAGCGTGACCGTTGCGCTACACACTACAGCACTTGGAGCATGTTCCAGAGGCTTTTCTCAGTCTGGACATTTTCCTCCACTCTTGCACGAGCAGCGCCCCTTTTGTACGGAGTCGTGCATTTGTTTTCGAAACGTGCTCTGCGCATAGCCCCGGACTGCACGTTTACGTTTACTACTGTGGCCAAACACCGCTAGCTGTCCGATAATGGAGACGTGCTAGCGAAGCGAGATGGGACTGAAACACGCTGTGGCTTTGTGAGCACGGTGTTCTTTTACCACTGTGGATGAAATATTGACACCACGAAGCACTTCCCTATGCACACAACGTGCTCGCCGAGATTCCTGGAGCGTAGAACAGAACCGCTGCAGTTAATAACGTGTATTATCAAGTCTTCGCAAGTGCCCGTAACCCGGGACTGTGCTGGCCGAAAGGAACTGTTAAATGTTGCCCAAAAGCCGCAGAAATCCCTAACAATAATATCCTAACGCGTAGAGTGCATCTAAGGACAGAATAGTGATAAACGGGAGCTGCTTTGCGTCGCTTCTGTATCAGCTTCGCAAATTTATCAAACCGCTTCCAGTCATCATGACCCAATGATGAACTATCGGACTTATGTTGTTCTTCTAAACCGAACCTCGAGGCTGCTCACTGGAAATGCCTGTTCTGAGGCAATCCGTCGTTCATTCATTCGTTATTGCTGCACTCTCTTTGATTTCAGCTCGATTTGCCACGTTATTACACACTTGTTTTGATCCTGCTCTCCTACATTTCTCCTGGATATTTTTCCTCAGACAGTGTCTGGGTATATACATTAGGCATGGGTAGATTTTTGCTGTGCTATAATCCTTGCAGACAGCTCTGTGGGTAACAGACATTTGCAGGAGGTGTGTGTTGTTTGGGGAGGGGATATTTGCATGTTCATTTGGGGCTTTCCAGCAGCCCTGAACTGATTTCAGTTAAGGGGGAGCAAGGGGGAGGCAGAGGGCAGGCGGGTCAGGTCTGGGTGGCTGGCCACCTGTCCAGATGATATCTGCAGATTCATGTGTGTTTGGCTGTTTTTGCGAGTGGGGTCGATGCTTGTGTGTTGGCTTGGGCATTGAGGTTTAACAGAAAATTAAAGTGCCATAAGGAGGTCTTTATTAGCTGAAGGTAGGTCACTCACTGTAACGGCCAAAGGCATCGCAGGCTGACCACTGCGCTTTGAATGCTTCTGGCTTTGCACAGGGAGGGGCTGCAAACACTACTACTAATGGGATTATGACAGGATAAATGGTCATACAGAGTGCCTTTGATTAGACCACTTTGTGCATGAATCAACGTTTGCTTGGACCAGAATAAAAGTGTTAGCTCTTGGGCATATTTGTGGGTCATAAATTACCAGATAAAGATACATTTTTGTAATTGCAACATACCAAAAAAGTAGCAGTAATGGTATGTTTTTGGCAGAGGCTGTTGAAGTATATAATTTATAGAGTGTCCTGATAACAGCATTCAGACGCTATTATGTCAATCCAACAAAGATTTGTTTATTAACGTATTAGTTGCGGTTTAATTATCAGATAAATGCGAACTTTAAAAAAAACAAAACACTTTTAATTGGCTCTCTTTGTATCTTTAATAAAATCTTAAATGATATTCTCAATATTCAAGTTTTGCATAACTTCAAAACAACATTTACATTTTGATAAATTGTCTACCTCTAAATAGCCAACTAATTCCTGTTTGTGTTGTTGACTCACCTTAAACACTACTTTATTTGATGCAATATTCTATCCGGTAATTGTTTTTGGATATAGCAACAGTTAAGGTTGATCCTATGCTTTATGCGGGTATTTATCTGCGTTGCCGTTCAAACATTGGCTGTTTGTTGTAAATGATAGATGGCCTATAATGTACTCGGAATATTTCAGGAATCAAAGCATGAATTATTCCAACATGTGCACAACTGACTGCCCACAAATCTCAGCCGTCCCAATGCTACATTTTAATTTCACTGCCTCTTTTACTGTGTTGTTGAAGGCAAAATAAAACAAAATGCTTGGGGAAAAGACAGTGCTGCTTTCATACTCTCTGCATGCCGTTGCCAGAAACCTGTAGTGTAATAGCTGAAAGAGCACCTCTGTTCACCTGGGATGATAAAAGCATGAATCACTTATTTCAACACCACTCTCTGCCTTACATGTTCCCTCGGGGGGCGGGATTCCATTTAGCTCTGGCCTGGTCATCCTACCACCACCAGCACCTGCGGTCTTCCCCCACCTCAATCACTACATTTAAATGCACGCCAGGAAAGACGAATAACTGGTCTATTCCAATTTAACGAGAATTTTCAAAATGCATATAAAACTGGAAACTACGATTTGAATCTTCCAGATCTCAAGAAACAAATCTGGAGACCTCTGTATGAACTAGATTTTCACGCTGAACAAACTGAGAAGCATTCAACTGCACGCCGTAAGAATCAATCAGGAAAATGTGTTTGAATATACTCTGTCGTTTCAGATCAACAACAATGACAAACAACAGTCCTGGGCTAGTTTGATCTTTCATTGTTTTGGTCCACCGCGTTAAAGTGAAAGTAAAAAACTACTTGCGCTTCAATGTGTTCATGTGCGCTGCCGAGAACAAATGACTTCGCAGTTCGTAACATGTCGGAAAATCAAATTCTCAACGTCAACAAGTCCTCGCTGAAAATGTGGTTTTATATATGCTAACTGTTTTTATTAGCATTTGTAGCTGCATCATTTTATTGCTAATGCTGAAGTACTAGAAGCCCCGGAATGTCTCTTAGGCCCCCTCTTCGCAATTGTTTGATTCTTTGACTTGCATGTAGACTGGGACAAGAGCGGTCTGACTAGTTCTCTGGAGAAACGAGAAAATAATCGGATCAAGAGTGCATTTGACGTTACCTGTGCATGTAAACATAGTGAATGTTGTCTCTGAGCCAAAAACCCGGCCATCTCCACTCTGGTGTAATGATATCGCCGAGCCTTTCTCTGCGCCACTAATGCGTGTTGTATCCTTTGAGGGGAGTGCACGCGTGGTTTGAGCCGCCACTGATACAGAGGTGAATGGTGTGGAGAGTAGAAGGTGGATAAGTGTGCGCGCGCATGCATGTCCTCCCCGGGGTCCTCTCCTCTTCCCCGAGTCGCCTTTATGAAAAGACAGGTTCAGAGGGAACAGCAGATGTCGAAGCACTGACCTTTATGGCGGGCTAGAGTTAAAAGGAATCCCTCAGAGGCGCCCCGTCCATCCACGCACGCACACGGCTAGCCCAAAACTAACAGATATGAAAAGATAACTCTTCAGGTTTTTAGCCGACTTATTCATTTATAATTGCACTCTCCATCACACATATGAAGGGCAGATGTTTCAGTCTGTATCTAACTTCTGGACAGATATTCTTTTAAAAATGTTATTATCCCAGAGAATGGAATGTTTTGTAGACATTACACACATTTACACACATTACACACATTAGTCTGCTTTTGAATGCGGCTAAACATGAGACCATTTCAATAAACTGCAGTTAAGCGAATGCGGCAGATGAATGATACACGCTATTGATCCGTTTTCTGTTGATCTCTTCTCATATTTTGGAACCTTTAGTGTGTCTTTTGAATGGGATTAAATTGTCATATTTGATCAAATCACTAAAGGGAAGATCCAAGCTACATGATCAGTCACCTTCAGAGCTGCTTCGCGTCCACTCAGAGCTGTGAAAACCTTCAAAGTGTGCCGGCATCACGCCAGAGGGGAAGTATAGCACCAACTCAAATGTGCCCGTGCCAGACATCTTGAAGGGGTCTGAATCTCCTGTGTACAGTAGCCCATTGTTGGAAGTCTGCACATATATCCATTACTTCACGTGATTGAACTATCCCCTGAAGCCTACAGTTTCATATTCAACTTGTTCTGCAGTGACGAGTTGCCTGCTTGTGTCTGTCCTTCTCAAGGGAACGGCCACACGAGACTCCTCAGGGCAAAGAGACTGCATTTCTTATTGGTTTAAGAAGGCAAATTTGGACCCACTCCAAACCAGCCTTCTTTTTTGTATTCGTGCTAAGCCACGTTGTGAAAACGAGATACAACATCGCAGGATGTGCTTTTGTTTTTACATTCCCTTCATGCAAAACTGGAGAAGGTGGGAGATTTAGGCCAAGTCAACATGGATGTTTTTGTGAATGAGTGTCTGAACAAAGCTTTTCACACAAATTATGCAGTCTTTGTATGAAGCCAAACTCCAATCATCATTTTTGTCACCCATGTAACAAAAATGTTGGCAATTTAAACAGTGTCTGAACTGTAAGCTATTTAAATGCACGTGACCCACTTTTTCGTGTTAATTGAACTAAGTAGTTGAGAATCTGCTACATGAAGAATGACAAACCATGATGATATTGAACAATTGCAAAGTCCAACATTTTAAGAAATTTGTCCTACAGGCATGTTGACATTTTAGCACCATCCAGTAAAATTCAGAAAAACACTAGTTTTAGACTAGTAGAAATGTTTGAAACAATCCATTTTGCTCTGGCTCTGTCTGTAGTCTTGGATTTCCGATTCAATAGCTGTTATGTTACCTATTATTTACTTGGAGCACATTAGGCTGAGCTCATAGTTGGTTTAATACCCCAATAGACACTACTGTTCCGCTGCTCAGTCCACAGCACAGAGCATTTTAATGTAAATTTAAAGCCAGTGTGGTTTTGAAAACAAGCCTGGCGTCATGTTTGATACAAGTCCAAGCACTCTTAGTGGTGTTGTTGGCCCGACCTTTGATAGGCAGTGGACAAAGCGTTAATACAAGCTATTCATGACAAGTGCTGGAAGAAAGTTGCCTGTTCACTTACTTATTTTGGAACCATGTTGCCGTTTGGAACAGTATCCTAAAGAATTGTGGCTTGTATGTCAGCAGTTTTACCCCCAATGTCCCTCTGCGTTCAGACTGTTTCATTCAGAAAATGTTTTTTCCATCCTGTTCACTTTCATTCAACTTCACAGAGCCTTGCTACTTCTTAACTCATGGAAAGCATGTTTCTTTACAGTAGAGCTACATAATTGTATTTTTCATCACCATGTGTACTTCGGCAAAACATGAAATACAAATTCATTTTATGTTGTGTCATGGTTTGTTAGCTTGTCAGCAAAATGACATATATATATTAAATAATTGCTTTATACTGAAACTTTTTTTTCTTGGCAAATCGACTAATCACTGTATTATTTAGCACAATCTTTGCCATTGAAGGGAGAAATTACCCTTGGACTGAATTCGATCTTAGCCGAACCAAAAACGACATGTCAATCGAAATATTAGGCTTGATTTTCTTGATTTCCAACCAGTGTGCCGGGGAACATTGTGTGTCTTGAGTAATGCCAGGTGTGTCTTGAAGATAATTTGACCTCGAGTAAAGTGGTTCACGTATTTCATTAAATATTTTATGTTTTGGAGTGGCCAGCTCTGAACCAGAACTAAAACTAAACAATCACCTTTGCCAAATTCAAAGAACAGACGTAGAAACAGACGTACACAAGGCCTGCTCTATTTTTTTTCCCCTGAATAGAGGAATTTTTGTAATGTAATGTTTTTCTGGCCATCATGATCTAATCCTGGTATCGGTATTGACCGCCGTCTTTGGTATTTTTAGAGTAGGGGCTTGTATCGGTTGTAGTGAATAAGTCTTATCAAGCACACTGAAACATTATTAATGAGAGATTGTATTTGTTTTGTCACTGTGATGTCACTGAACCTCAAGAGAGAAATCTAAATTTGGCCAGATCGGCAGAGCAGGGTTGAATGGGGACACAGATAGGTCATGTTTATGAAATTTAAAATCACAATCTACACACTGCTCTATTGGTATTGTAATTTGCAAACATAAAGAGCTCTGTATAGTATCGGGAACAGACTGGACCGGGACATCACTAGTGTTGCCTTCTAGCCTTTTTATTAGAGATGACGAGTGTAAATCTATATTTTGCTGTTGTTAATTCCCAGCGGTATTGCGGTTAATAATCTCAGTGATACAAGAGCAGAATGTGCTGCCTAAGCTCGGAAGAGAATCCACCAGAGAGGCCGGCTTAGAGAGAGGAAAGTGTTGTTTTCCTATTCCGCCGGCCCAGATAATTGCCTTATTATTCTCAGCAGCGCTCGTGCAAGCCCAGATCTATTGTCGAAGCCCCGAGCCGCTGTCAGAACACTCATCTGCTCTACCGCCACAGCACCAGGCCGCCTCGTCCAGCGGAGGAAGGTGGCTAATGTACACAGGATCGCCCCTGTTGGGAAAGCCCCTAACGACACCACCGCCGCAGCAGCCTCCCACCACTGTAAGCAACCGCCGCTATTGCTGTAATAGATAAGCAGGGAGTGGCAGGCAATAAGGCAGTCTGTAGTAAAGCTTCCTGGAAGAGCCCTCACAGTGGCCTTGGGATTTTAAGCGCTGCCATAAAACTGAATACACACTCTCAACACTAAAACATAGCTCTGATTTTTGTGTGTGTTTGTGTGAGCTCAAGCATGCAGGTTAAAATGAAGCTAGCTGCTTTGTTGTCTGATTTTTCATCCAGCTCCTAATTGCTGTTTACTTACAAATATGTACTCTGCTCCAACAATGACATAGTATTAGTGGTGGGCAATATATCAACATTTCGATGATATCATGAATGTTTTGAAGATATGCAAAATTTGAAAAACAAGGAAGAAATTATGCGAAAAGAGCTGATTTAAAATAAAAATGGAAGTTGTGTTATAAACAATGAGGTGATATTTCTGCACTTTTGATTAATGATTAGTGATTCAATTTGACAGACATTACACCTTTGTCTGATCATTAGACCTCAACTAATATGTTTAAAGACATGTTTTAACACATTTCTGTTTGATTGACGTAATATTGTTTAATATCGTTATTGAGATACTCCAAAATACTAATACTAAACTCCTTCTAAATATTTTAATAGTTTATAGCAGTTTACAAGATACAAATTGCACTCTCAAATTAAAATGAACAAAACATGAAATGCTGCAAATATATCACATGACCTCACAGCATTTATGTCCCATGTGAACAAAACAATTCAGTAAGTTAAAATATAAAAAGCAAGCTGAATCTACAAAGTTACATTTAATTCAGAAAGCCCGTTCATCATAAAACAGTTTTCCTTGATTTGACACTTTTTGTCATATCATTGAATATAGGATTGCTTTGTGGTTTGTTTCTTCCCTGACCTATGTGTGCACAAACCGAGGTCGCTTCTATTTGCTCTATTTCACTTATCACAAGTAAATCTTCGGGGAGGACCACTGCCGCTGTTTGCCCGGACAAGACGACTGATGTCCGCAGAGGTAATGACACGGCGAGAGGGATGTGTCGGGGAAAGGGGCCGCCAGACGAGTCATGGACTGCCAGGAAAACAAGCACACGGGGAGCGCAGAGACAGACGCTCAGAAGAGGTCGGAAAACCAGGAAGGGCCTCTTATCTGCAAGCTCCTCTGCATTGTCTGCTTGTTTGACTAGGGCTGCTCTGAGCTCCGTCGAAGAATCCGCCTGGTGGCATTCCTGTGGCTCTTGACGTCAGGCAACTCTAGCCTTCGCTTGGAATCACAATGAAGTAATAGGCATGTGTGTCATTTTATGGAACAGTTCAATTGATTGTGGTTAAGGAAACAATGTGCTTTCTCTCTTTTCACTCTAAAGAGAAGCTTTTTACTTGTTGTGGTTGATCATTTCGCCCTTGTGGCTGCAGATTCATGAACCCTGCTAGTGCCATTGTTTTGGAAGCGCTGCTGAAGAATGTACGTGAGGTTTGACATGAGCTCACTGTGGAAACCCATTTGTTTTCTGTGCAAAAGTGACCGAGAGTCTAGCCGTTCATCATTATGCAGACAAGGTTCGGATCACAACCTAGATTCGAGCCGTTATTTTGGCTGTTATTGAAGTTGCATCATTTCTGAAAGAGGGCAAGTGTCAAGAACCTCAGCCCCCTTCCTCATCAGATCAAAAACAGTGAAACCAGACAAGCCTAGTGCTGACACAGTCTTTGCTAAACGCGTGGCAGTCCCCATTTCGTTGGGGTTTGCTGAGGATCGTCTCGCAGCATGTGGGCTAAAGGTCATGCTTCTCTCTTTCTCTTTCTGCCAGGAATTCTATTTTCTCTTTGCTTGCAGCACACCAAGGCCTTTTGGTGGCTTTGAGGGCTGGCTGAAAGTGAGGTTAGTTTGAAGCTGACACATGCCCAAGGATTTTACAAGAAACACTCGTAGAAAGAATTCATTGGTTGAATTTATGGGATTTTATCTTTTTGAGTCAAACACCTTTTCAGTTTTGTTGGTCTTACACAAAGTAAAATCACCACTTTTAAAAAACTATTTTGACTGTTTTGGCTCTCTCTGACTGTCGGCTGTAAAATATTAATGATCATATGCCATATACTGGGTTTTTAGAGGAGACCTAGCTTCTGTGCAAATAATTTTAATGGGTTACACATGATATGCAACATGTGGTTGATGAAATGAATTACCCATTCATCTATTAAAACAGTCTGTGCCTTGACATATGGTCTGGCCAGTCATTTTCCATACTCCAGCCCAGTTATACTCCATAAGATGTAGTCTGGAGCCTTTTTGGTTGAATTTTGGTTCCATGGCTAGACTTAATTTCTATCCAACCTATACTAATACACATTTTTAACATTCAAGAGTGCAGATGCAAAAAAAAAACACACAAGATGGAAATAGATTAACAATATTTCGTTCATTTTGACTTTCCAGGTTTCCAAATTGTGGATCAGAGTTTGAATAAAAAGTAGGTCATAGGCTAACACTTATTTTAGATGACAATTACATAGTGAATGTACTAGAAAAGTGATTGACAACAGTAATGTGCACTCACCTTTAGGCTTGCTTGTTATTTGCTTGTCTGTCAGGTGTAGCTTGTGCGATGCTTAATCAGAAATTTAAGCTCAGCTCAGACCTTGAACTATATGTGTAATATAGACTTTAAGTATTGACTCACCAAACAGAAAAGGTTCCCTCATTTGGCACCAGGTAAGGGTTAACTTGGGACTCCACTATCAGGCTTTTGTTGTCTGTAGATACACACATTTATCTTCCTAACACACACTGGTTTACCTGGCACACAACTTGACCCGCATCAATGTATCAAAATGAAAAGGCCGCTAACCACAAACCCAGTCGGAGTTATATGAGGCTTACGCAAGGCTTTGTAATAAATCGCCTGGTGTATTGAAGTTGTCAAAGGCTGCGCAGAGTGTTGCTGACAGTTGAGGGTTCGTTTTGGTAATCAAGGTAAAAATACGGTGGCACCGCTGTGTTCAGGGGGATAAATGTCGTCTGAAGATGAATGGGAGTGAAATTCAGGAAGAAGGCCGCAACAAGGTGGGATAGTTTAGAGCAAGACCACCTTTAAGGAAATGGACTGTTTATGGCAAGCATCTGCTCAGTGCAGACATACAAATGCACTGTGGTGAAAATAGGACGTCACGCCATTTACAAAATTGCTTAGCTTTTGTTTGATATAACACAATGTTGTTAATGTCATGTTTTTGGAATTGTAAACCACAGTCTGCTAAGAATTATGACTAATATTTTCCCTTGTTTTCACATGTTTTTGAAAGCAGCATGATGATCTTACACGACGACCAGAACGAGTTATTGAAGTTCAGAGTGTGTGGTTGCTGTGGTTTGTTAACAACAATGGCCATTTGACTTGCTAAGCTCATCATGCCAGGATCCAGAATATCTGTCTTCCCCATCATCCCTAACTTACTGACATGCTAATTTATCTTGTAGTTAACTTTGCTTTTTGAAAGTGGAACTGTAAAAGAAAAGTATTTTATTTTATATACGTGTATTCTGTGTATTTACTGTTTAAAATTAGCGTCGGCATATTTGAAGCCCATTTTGTATTTAATAAATAACTTGAATCCATGGTTTATAAACCACGTTTATAGACAGCGATCAACACATAAATGAGTTTTGCCGCTGACTCGCTGGTGTGGCATAAATGGGACACATTGCCCTTGAGCTTTACATCACTTTTCAGCTGTGGGTGTCACTGCTGTACCTCCTCCCCAAAATACTACCTGTTTTCTACCTCAGGGCAATTATTGCAGTAAACATATCTGCAGACGATGAATGTCTCCCGTCACGATGTTTCCCCCTTGGGTCTTTACTCTGGTTCCAGCAGTGACTCATCAGCCCGGCAGTGTTAAGACGGGGCGGGGGTGCACCTAAAAGCGTGGTTCATTCAGGGTTCACGGCACACACTCTCCTGACAGTTTCCCCCAGCGCATGACATCTTTACCCTCAAACCCAAGCCGCTCTCCAGTCAGCTTGTCACTTCACCAGACTGTTTCCTGTTTGATCACCAACGTCTAATTCAGTGGGGTCACTCCGGTCTCAGCATATCTCAATTCCCGCCGTGGCTGTATTTATTTAAAACAGTCCACCCCATGTCTTCTCCCGTCGCTCACTTTCATCTCTCTGCATTGCTAATGTGAGATTTGCAATCAGTGCGAGCTGTTCAGGATTCAAGAGCCTCACTGACAGGTATTTTTTTAACCTTTGCGCTCATTCAAAACAAAGTACAGTTGTAGAGAATCGTTGACCCAATTAAACACACTTCCCCAAATTATTTCTGGAAGATACTTGCAATGGCGTTTATTTCATTTAGAAAGGGAACAAATAATACATTGGTTTGGTGCCAGGGTTGTGGGACGAGAGCAAATTTAAGCGGAAATTGCACCCACATATCAACCAGCGGCTTGTTTTGGCAGCGTTTGGTGAGTGACTGTCTTTGCAAATTGCTAACACTTTTCTGAGGTGTGGGAAGCCGTGTATTCATTTTGAAATTAGTCTCCTTGTAAAACAGTGCACCATTGAAAATTTGATTTGGTAGTCATCCCAAAAAACTGCGATTTTGGATTTAGTTCCATAGTTGACATGGAGATGAAAAGATTGCAAATGTAATAAACCGTGTGCCGGATTTTGACTTATTAAGGTCACTCTCAAAAAGTTCTGAATTCTGAGTCATATGTAGAATACTTAGTTTTTCCCCTTCTGATTGATGTTTGATCACAAGCAAATTGAAATATGTGATAACAACTAGATATAGGTTGTTGTAGTTTCACAATTTTAGTAAACAACGTTTGGCTCCTGTAACAATTTTGATATTATCACAAATTAATAGCTAGATTTATATACAGCATATATAAAGATTACTATAAACCTTTAAGATGTTATTTACATATTTCACTGTGAATTATTTTAAATTGAGCTGTTACTAAAACCACTGAGCTGCGTTACACTGAAAGCTACTGAATCACAATATGATTTTCACCAAAATAGCAAAGCGTCACGAGGTTTAGATCGTAATTTGATCGCAGTCATCATTGTCAATCACCCAGCCCTTGGGCAAAGTGTGCACAAACACTTCCAATACCTTGGTATAAAATTAGAACTCTTAATGTCAGTTAATTCAAAGATACACCTCAATTGATTCCTCTTCTGCGGCGCAGGCTCTGTAATGCATGTTCAAAGTGTTGTGTGTGCCGCCTCTCCCTGTAGGACCCCTGTTATCTGAGGCTTGAATGGAGCCAGGTGGCAGGCAGTGTGGAGAAAACAGGATTCACAAAGGAGACTTCATTAAAGATAGAACAAGCATCAAGGGAGCGTGTCTGTGCGCCCGGGTCGGCTCCAAACTGCGTCCTGGAAATTTCATTATTCACTACATTTGAGACGTATAATATATTGTAGTGCAATAGAGGATAGACTGAGCTCTCTTCTTGCCAGAGTATAGATGTCTGTATTGATTGTGTGCCAGGCCAAAAAGTAGTTTTTATGGAGTTTGTCCATATGGAGCATTGATGTTGGTGCGGTCAAGAAGGGAAGGGAGGGAGACCCGACATGGACGCCTTTTCTTTGGCTTTTCTGCCTCTGTCATTAAGCTCTCCCATGTCAAAGACAGATGGAGCGGGTGCTCTCAGAGTGTGTGTGTGTGTGTGTGTGTGTGTGTATGTGTGTGGGGTAGCCATTTTACACACTGATGTGATCCACCCAGCCGAGCGCACACACACCCACCCTGCCCTTGATTCTGCCCCCAGCGGGACATAAAGGGGCAGATACCAGACCTCTGCCATCTGTACTCAGTCAGCCTCCAGGGTTGGACAGCTCATCAACAGACAGCCAACTTGTGCGAGTCGTTTCCCCTCATGGTTCAAATTCTACATTACTGTGATATTTCCCATTGGTATTTTTAAGATGCCCATTAGTGACTGGAATGCACAGTTTATTACTAAAGCAGTACGGCCCTGTTTACCTATCTAAAGACTTTTCATTGCAACAATAGCAAATTGGCCTACAATGGAAGAGATAGTTTCAAACTGCTTCACAGATCTCTGGTTCTGCCCGTACTGTGATTGGCTGTCAGAAGGTGACATTTAATCGCAAAATGCAATGCCTCATTCGTTGTAGTCAAGAAACCGCTGGTAAAATGGGTTGCTTGTTAAAATATAAACAAACTGTCTTAAAGTACTGTACTGGTGGTAAGATTTATGCTGCTGTATATTGCAGCACACACAGCAACATTTACCGGACGTGTGTGTGTACTGCAGCTTTTCCTTTAAAAGAAAAAAAAAATCTAGAAGATTTTTTAGAAATTAATTTTATTTATTCATTCATTTGAACTGGGACATTGCACATTAACACTGCTGTAAATGTGCCTGTATTAGCTATTTAAGCTAGTTTCCAACTGTGGTCCCAGCAGGCAAGACGTTAAAAAGCCAGCAGCGCATTTACATTATGCACAACAAAATGACAAATACAATTAAGGTTAGAGAAAAAGTTATAAAACATTAAGAGTCCACATAAAAACAGAATAAGTGGATGGAATATATACATTATTCTGCAAGAGACATACAACGTCAATATGTACAACACAAACATGACACAGACGCACAGCAGCACAAGAGCAGCAGAGGGAAGTTGTTATTACTATTTTAACTGTAATTTTACATGATTTTTAAATAACCACACGTTCAACATATTTTTAAAACTTCTGTGTGTGCCAGTATTGCATAAACTTGATATTGATCATTGACTCTGCAGAGTAACCAGCACCTCAATTTTTTTAAAGCTTGATTGAATTTGTCAGATAAAGCATTTACCCCTGAACTAAACGACGACTGTTCTTTAAGTTTTCAATTTTTTCTCTATTTTATCACAGTTTCCCTGTTGCTTCTCCCTTTTGACCTCTGGCTGTTGCGCTGAATTACGTCACTTTGTCTTGGGTTGCTGTGATTTAATGGGACCTGGGGGGACACGGTTTGGTTTCATGCCAAGAAGAGAAGGAGAGCCCTGTAAATCTGGAGGTGAATCTGAAGAAATACGACAAAAACGCACCAATGTCACGTCGGAGTCAAAAACAAAAGTTACCACCACGATCAATCATCACCAAAAGATCATGGCTGCTTGTACGATGTTGTGCAGCAGCTTTTCAGGCATACATTTGTTTGTCCTCTGCAGCTGTTTGCTATAAATGTTGTGAACGAAATGGTAATTGCCAGGATACATCGGAAAGCCAGACTCTGAGAGAATCATACGCCATAACTTTCTATTGTCGTACATGTTGTCAAGGATTCCCCCTTTCTTGTGCTTCCGCTCCAAGGTTGATTTAGGATACAAGCTTTAGTGCCCAAACTTGGCTGGCTTATGTACCTGCAGTTTCTCTCAATGATTAAATATGTACTTGAAAGATGTGTGCGTAATGGAAGCCACACACAGAATTGCACAACGCTCCGAGGAAGTGAGCATGTCCCAAAGCCAGCAAACCCCTTGGCGTCGCGCTTGTGACATCAGTATGCAGGTATTTTTTTTCAACAGGCTGCCAGTGCAAATGCTGCTAGCGGGCACACTTTTCCAGATTTCTCTCGGTGAGAATCATGTCCCCTCAAACATGCTGCCTGGTGAGACTTGTTTTTTCCACCCTTTTTTTCTTTGTCTGGTCTTGAATAGATTCTAATGTACCTTTGGGTAGGTACTTTTTAATAAGGAGCTCTGGAGTAGGTGAATTAAAAATCGTATCTAAAAAAGGATAGCACAGTTGGTATGTTTGTAAAATTCAGATATTGATGAAATATTCAAGGCAAAAAAGTTGTTTCCCTGAATTATTGAGACCACTGCAAAGACAAAATACCAACTCCGGCCACTAGGTGTGAGTAATGTAACAACTGATTCAATTTAGTGGAACATGGCGTGAACTACTGTAAGTTTCGATGGAGAAAGCATTTTCAAATAAAGAACATTATCAAGACACTTAGTACTTGGTGAAGAGCCTATGATACTTTATTTTTTATTCGTCATTACACAGCTCCATTGTGCTTAAGGCATTCAGGTGTCTGATTCCTGGAATTAACTGACAATTTCTTCCAACACACTTAATATATTGGACAAATTTGTCCCCTGAAACAAGCTTTTTTAAAACCAATTGGCTTTATTTAGGTTAGGTGCATGTGTTTGATGTTACTGGAGTGGCCTTGGGCAATGCTAGGCCAGTGGAAGCACCAGGGAGCACCAGTGTTGATAATGAGGTGTACAGCCACTCTATGAGCTGTGATATCAGCCATCCGCCCTCAGGCGGAGAAACCAGACACCTTTTTATAGGCCTAATCCTTCACTCTGCCGTTTGTGAGCTGTGCTCTGTCTCGGGGCTGTGTGTCTATGTGCTGTCAGTCACTCAATGAAGCAACCAAATCGCTGTAAAGTCCTGGGAGCAAAGACATGGAGATGCTACTATACTATTGTAGATTCAATTCAATTTATATTTCTAAATTAGCATTACCCTCTTTCCACTTCAGTAGGTAAATGGTGACATGGTTCTTTAGTTAGTCCAGAGGGGGCAAACTAAGGCTCGGGGGCCACATGTGGCCCTTTTGGCGTTTTGATCCGTCCCGCAAAGCATTTAATAAAAAAAAACATTGAGTTAAGTATGGAGCATTTTTCTTTTTATAATTGTCTGAGGCTGCAGTTGCTTGTTCATTTAAGATCAGTTTTGAGAGTAACCACCACTAGAATGACACCAAACTTTGCTATGGCTAAAAAGACCGACCAACAGCACTGTTCCCACTAAATAAATGAAGGTGCTGATTTTTGCTATTCTGTGTTTTAGGCATAGTCTTCGTGCAATAGTATGTGTATAATATACTGTAGTTAACAACATCCAAAAAGCCAATGTGGCCCTTGAGTCAAAAATTTTGCCCATACCTCAATTAACCGACCACCTTTTTCTAGTCAGTTTAATCTGCCGTTTCATGAAGATGCTGTGTACTTGTACTTCTCTGTGTGTAGTTGTTTTTCTGCAATATTTTGAAAGTGCCATACCATGTCCCCTTTTAGTCAATTAATCGGTGTACTGGGCATGGCTTTAGTTGACCAAGAAGTTCTTTAGTTGGTGTTACGTCAATGGGCAGGCAGCCCATGATGCTATCACAAGTATTGAGTGTAAAATGGTAAACACTCATCTGTTCCACTCCACGTGACTCCCTGCTCCCACCGCTTGACCCCGGAGGTCAAAGCCTAACCCTTGACCTTGAGCATATGAATGAAGGGGGTCTGGCATCTGTGGGTGTTGTGTTTTGGCCTCCTGGGGATTTATGCTTATGTCTGTTTATTTTTCAGTCATGGAGATATAATAAAACATGACTGCAATAATCCTCCTGCCTTCTTTTTATTTTTTAGTATGAAGTTCCGCTTAAGGGAATTAATAAAAGGCTTGCCGTGCACATAATTACAAAGTCCTGTGTGGTGTCTCCCTGTTCCAGTAAAGAGTTTGGTGCGGTGGTTGTAGCGGTTGGTGTTCCCTCAGGTTGAACGCCAGATGAGCGCTCCGATTGGACGTTTGGTGGTGGCTCAAAAACACCGTGGCCGTGTCAGGTAAGAGTGTGAGAGCGGTGGACATGTTTACAGTCGGGCGTGTGTGCGATTGATCGGCCTCAGCAGATTTGCGGCTCTTTCTCTGGCCGTAGATGTTAATTGACGGCGGAGGATACACAAAGCAATTGGAAAAAGAGCTCATTCATGTCCATTCATTTTAGCGGCTGTTCAGTTGTTGTGTTTGTTGTACTTCTCATCAGCAACTGCATACTGCATTAAATTGTATAACGCGCCTGTGTTTATTACCCACTACTCACAAATACTACGCTTGTTTCTGCAGTCAATACTACTGAACGTTTGCTGAAAAATGTTTGTTAGTTTTCTGCGTTTTCTTAGCCCAGTGAGTCTCTTATGGGCAGCTGTACACAGAAATTTGCATGTTCTCCTCGATCTGGTTGTATTCATGGCTTCCAGTCACGTGACTTATTTGTTGTCGTCGACATTTTGTGTCCAGATGGATAACAGTCTGATCCTAAAACACCTGGACAGTAGGAAAAGGGTCAAGTCTGCAAGTAGGCTAACAACAATTATTAGCATAGCTCAATAGTTCAATGTGTAAACAAAGTTCTCACCCCACAGTCTGGAAGGATCTCTTAAAATCTTCTTTAGACTTTTTGTTGGAAGTTTGAAAATTGTTGTCAACTAATAAAGAAATCGAGCAGAAATTGTTAACTGGTTTACAGAGACTCCAATACATGCCATGAGCTGAGAGAAGAGGTTTTATGAATCGAACAATGCAGAAATCACTCAATGACACTGGAAATCACCCCTTCATCTTTAAATATTTTCCACCAGGATGTCTTCAAACAGCTTCACTTCAGCTTTTTCTGAGTAAATTTGGGGGAAAAATCTCATAATCCTGGGCCTTTTGCGTAAATTTATCGTAGAAAAGGTATCAAAGGTCGCCATCTGGACCCTGTTTCTATTTCCATCCATCTCTTTCTACGATGGAACACTCTTGGACAAATGAGAGATAACACAGACTAATTATTTAATCCAAAGAATGATCTAAGAAGACGACCAATAAATTATCAAATTAATCGTTAGTTGCAGTCCTAACTGGAACAACGCAGCAAGCAGCTTCCGACCTCAAGATGGCAGTAGCAACGAGTGTGCCATGTGACCTCAGACCCATGAATAGATCGTTTTTTCTTTCGTTTTTTTTATGATGGGAAACAACTGAGACATTGTGCATGCTCTTCAACTTGACATGACACACTTGAATTCCCATTCATGTAATTGCTTAGCTTTTACGGACTCGCGAATTCGAGGAAGTTGCTTTTGTGAGTTATAAGACACCTGTCGGAGCACAAGAGTGACTAGTGCAGGTTTGCCGAAGTTTGCGTCAGACGTGCCACGGACCCATCGAGGTGTGTATTTTGGTCGAGGGGAGCCTTCGGGGCTTTGATGCCTCATTTTCCCCCGTGTGCTGTTTG
The DNA here is from genome assembly GCA_019453435.1 of Rhinogobius similis. Taxonomy (NCBI): domain Eukaryota; kingdom Metazoa; phylum Chordata; class Actinopteri; order Gobiiformes; family Gobiidae; genus Rhinogobius; species Rhinogobius similis. The sequence goes on from CM033640.1 coordinate 9,272,696, forward strand.
GACTGTCAGTCACAACCGTCAGACGCTCGGGCTACTCAACTGCAGTTCACACTCTCTCAATCAGCCCCCCATCGCCGTGCACTAACATGGCAGCAGTGGGAGGTGCGTGTGTGGTCTGGACTCTATCCATAGATCCTGCCGTCTCGGCCCTGTCACACCACTAAAGCTGGGACAATAAACTATAATATCGTAATTGCGATTAAAAGGGAAGACACCAGCTAATGCCAAAAAAGCGTCTTATCCATGATGCTTTCTTCTAAATCACAATTACAATTCCATTATAGCCTGCCCTATTCATAATTATGTATTGTGTATTTAACATAAAAGTACTTGATGACGTTTATAGTCATTTAATTTAGGGCTGCACGATATTGGGAATAATTGCTGTGATAACGATATTATTGTGATATTTAGATACACTGTTTGACTAAGGCTGAAACTAACGATTATTTTAGTCGGTGATTATTTCTATTGTAGATTGAGACTTAGAATAAACTAAAATCTTTAACCAAATACATGTTGAAATTACTGAAGGCTTCAAGATAGAGAATATTTATTAATAAAGTGTAAAATTAAAGAAATTGCTGTTACCATTTTTCTTTAATAATGTCACTGGTTTTGTTATAAAAGTCTTTAAGTTTGTGTTTTAGAGTCTGTTTAGTCCAGAGAATGATGACCATCATCAAAATACGACGCAATTAGTTTATAGTCGACGAGTCTACTACTACTTATTCTACTAATTGTTGCTGCCCTATTTTTGATGCAATAATGTCTGTCATATTAAAATAAAAACCAACAAATAGAAAACCGAGGCTAATTTAGTTTGAAAAAGCTAGATTTTATTCATTCATTCATTTTAAAAACAGAACATTTCTATCAGATGAAGACTTACTGCGATATATTTTGTTTGTTGTGATATCGTTATTGCGCCGGCCAATAATGCGATATCGATACTTTTGCGATATATTGTGCAGCTCCAATTTCTTTATATGTCTATGTTCAACCATTTGAATAATTATTGTGATTTTATGGCGATATTTTACCCATGCTAATCATGACTCATATGCTACAGTACAGTGGTTCTCAAACCGTGGTACGTGAGCTTCTTCTGGTTCTTCAGACTCTCCTTTAGTTCTTGTGCTAACTTCATTTAAAGCCAATCTTATTCACCTTTTCTCCTCTTTTGGATCAGTCCTTGTTTAGGACTTGTGTTGCAATGGTTTAGTTCTAGTTCAGACTTGTTTTGGCCCTATGTTAGACAACTTTAAATATCAAATTACACATCGGTGTCTGCTCAAAGTATCAAATTAGTTCAGACAACACTTGCGCACCCAATCTAAAACGATGAGAGGCGAGTTTGCGTAATACAGTACACATTGCGCAAACACATCCTGCCATGCTTATTAGATAATACAACCTTTCATTTAACTGATACTTTTCAGGGGGATACGGACCGGGAGACAAAACGTGACATAAACCAGATCAGCATAAAAAAAAATATGATGTAAATGTTATTCCGAAGCGTGAGCGTAGAACATGTCAAGTTTCGCCATGTAAAACGAAAAGAATTCCCCTCAGATTTCATGATTTGACAAGCAGATTTAGTATTTCTCGAGATGCTCTTCTGACTGCGGAGCTTGTGGTTGCATGTGTGGGTTTTTTTCTTTTTTTTACGGGCCTGCGGGTAAGCTGGGTGTGGAGTTTTGCTCTGTCAAAAAGTTGTATCAGCTTGTTTTTAGAGGTGCTAATACAAATATGACTTCATACGTGTTTGACGACTGAATATTTCTTCTTTTCCAGAATTACTGCTGTTCTTACATGGTTTAAATGCTAATCTTCATAGTAACAATACGTTTTTTGTGAAATACCAGTCCTTTACCAGTTTCCAATAGATTTTTTTAGATGTTGAAAGCGTCAAAGAAAAAAAAAGTAAATAATCTGTGATCGATACTCATCATCTTACAAAAAGGTGCAAACATCGCCCCACGAACCGCTGTTCCTGTCAGACATGTTCTGTTGACAGGGCATGAGTGGGATTCCTCGACTTTTCAGAATCCTGTCAGAAACTTAAGCTCACACTCGCTGCGGTTATATTTGGAGCGTTCTTCTGTCAGTCACAAACCAGTCAAGCTTCCGACAAAAAGAGGTGCTTCTGCTGCCCAGGGGCGTGAAATTAAATGGAAAGGAACAGGCAGTTTAGATCTGATCGACTGGGGAAGCAAATAGACCGGGCTTATTGAACAGAAATAAAACACAATGTAAGGTAGAGGTGGAGATATAACACAAAATGGATAATGTCGCAGTTGTTGTACGAGTGTAGAGATGCGAAATCAGAAGTATATCTACTAAAATGATCTCAGAAAGAGCTGTCTATACATAAAATGAACAGAAATGTCTTGTGTATATTCCAAACAAAGGTATAATCTAATATGTTTGTGCTTTTCGGGTAAATTTTCTGGTTCATTCATGTTTTGTATGATACTTGAACCTCAACCAAGACATTTAGAGGCACATTTTAGCACATCCTTCTTGCTTTCTGAAAATGAGTATCGTTATCAAGATCATTTTTGTCAATGTCGCCCATCCCTAATGGAAAGTTTGATTGTTTATAGTAAAATCCCTGCATATTAGAGTATTAGCAAAGTAAATTTTTCATACTTGTCATACTATGATGCATGAGTAATGAGTGATGAGTGTTGCACTTTGTCTCGTGAGACGTTCCTCCGTGCAACAAAAATCCCCTACTCATACTCAAAAAGTTTAGAAGGTTGTCATCTGGACAGTGTTTTAAAAATCAAGACCTTTGACTTCCATCCAAGTTATTTTCAATTTAAGGCTCGACTTGATGCTGCTCTGAGCTGACTAAGCCCTGACCCCTGGGAGAAGTTTCACCTGAAATGAACCTGCCTTTGTTTACCTCCCGTCTCTTCTTGTCTCGCCCAGATGACTACCGTTTGAAACTTTTGCTACAGTGGATCACTCTAGGACGATTGGGGGATTACGCTGAGCTTTATTAGGCTCCTAAGTGTTTTGTCCGATGGCACAACAACACAGCAGCTTTGGTTAACTCTGAGCAAAGATGTGGTCTGCCAAACCTGGGCAATATGCTTAACCAGGGCTGAGCGATACGGTGATAAAAATGGAATCGTGAGCTCGTCCCTGTGACAATCTGCTATTTTTGTGAAATCGACGTATCGTGATTCATTGTTTTTCTGTCTTTGATGCAGCTGTCTGTTCAAACACACATTTTCTCCTGTTGTTTAGCCTCTGAAGCCTCTGAGCAGATGACTTTATTTACCTCTTATAGACATGGGCTGCACAATTCAAAGAAATCGACACAAAAAGCAAAAAAAAAAAGCACGACCAAAAGCAATAAAAATGCGCTCAAACTCAACCAAAACACGCCTGCAAACAAGAAACACGACTCAAGAGCGACAAAAACGTGAAAAAAACGATAAAGACTCATTTAAATATGACAAACACAGCTGAACATAACAAAAACCTATTCAAACCTAAATCGCAAATCTATAATCTTAATTTCACTGATCAGAAAAATCATAATTAGATATTTTTCCTAAATCGTGCTGCTCTATTAAAGGCAACAGAAAAATACAAAGTTAACATGAATCGTGATAAAAGCAAAATCATGATCTTTTTGTCCTATCGCCCAGCTCTAGGCTTAACACCACTGGCGACATTCTTTCAGTTCACATTTGACTTTCCTGTGTCTCTGAGCGAAAGTCCAGAGCTCCTCGCACTCCTCTGACAAGCGGCAGACTGTCCCGGCTCAGACCCGCTCTCTGGCCTTGTCCCATTTACAGACTCGTAATAACACCAGGATAAGCTACCGCCGCCGCTGTTTGTTTTAATAACCCTATCAGATTCCCAGAAGATGGTTGCCAAATGTAAAGGACTCATTCATGAACCAGGCACATAAAACTTGATGTTCCCTCCTGAACTCATGAATAGGATTCCAGAGTTTAAAAGGGACATATTATGCTAAATCAACTTCAGTGAGCGTTTAACCTTGTTACAACTGTGTTTCCTCATCATTATCTCTTACTCAGAGTCGTCCTTTGATTGATGCATGCTTGAATAATCCTGTATTGTCGCGCAACCGAGGCTCAAGATAGACAGCGGACAATCTAAAATATGCATGACGCAATTATCAAGGCCAAAAAAATAGCAAGTATCAATAACGTTATGATAATACGTGAAATTATTCAAGTTGTTGATTGTTTAAACATTTTATGGATATTAATGTTTAGCGTTTTATTATGAATACGTTTCATGTATTACTATTATAACTATACAACTATTATAGAATTATTATAAAACCACAGCAGTCTAAACAAGAACATATTTGATAAGTAGCTTCTTTCTGCACAATCTGGTTGCATAATGATGATGAATTGTGATGATGAATTATCTTTGTAGGTGATTATCGCAATTTGACAAATAGTTTAAACTATTATTTTCTACCCTTTTCAACACAATTGTGTTATTTATTCACATTTTATTACTCCTGTTTTTCCTTAACCCCACATCCCTGTTCATATTTGCAACTATTTGAAAAGTTAAAACACCCAAGTGAAAAATGTTGGGTTCCGAATTGTGAATATAACCACTTTTCAAAAATAAAAACATCCAGTGACAATCAGCTGCCTGATAAAGTGAAATGTGCAATGAAGAGGCCACCTTATCAGTTCTGAAGTTTTGAACAGGAAGTTATTAGACCTGTTGCTAAGCCATTTTTACATCTATTCTGCGGTTTGCGATGAACGAATCGTAAAATGATGACCTGCTTATGTTATAGTTCAATACAAAGCACCTGAAAAAGCATAATATCTCCTTTAAACCGTGACAAATGACCTCACTGACCTAACAGTGTTTACCCTCTGATCTCATTTCTCCTGCTAAAATCCATTTCACTTTAGAGCTTCCTTTTCCCTCCAGCGACCCTGACCCGGAACAACTGACCACCCCACGGAGGTTCAAAGTTTTGGGTTGCGCGCTCATTCAGATATGGCCCACTGTAGTGCGACAAGAAGCGGCCCCAGAGGCAGATGCAGCAGGATCCGCATGCACCGACGCATGGCTGTGGTTTTCCTGTGTTGTCTTGTTGGTGTTTGTTTGCTGAAGTTGTGAAGGTGTGACTTCTCAGAGGTGAAGAAGACGGCGGTTTTTCACAGAAGCCTCTCGCACCTGGGACCTCCACTATTTGTAGCCCGGCTTCTGAAAATCTGAAATTGTGGTTTACTGATTTTAGAAGCATGCAGTGCAACATAAAGGGGGATGAGGTTTGTGTTATGTTAGGGATTTGTCTAGTGCTGCTACTAATTATTGTTTTAGTGGTCTGCGATATTTTTCTAGTCAAATTATTATTTCTGTTCGATAATGAGGCGTTTTAAATACATTATCAACCAAATAAAGGTTGAAATATGGTGACTGAAGGCTTCTGGATAGAGAATATTTATAGATAAACTGTATTATTATTAAAAAACAGAAATTGTCTATTCTTTTTTGGCATTTTTACCACTGTCTTAATTTTAAAAAGATATTTTCGTATGTGATAACGATTCTGATTATCAATTTATGACTACAGTTATTATTTTTGTAGTCGACAGGTCAAGATTAGTTGATTAATTGTTCCAGCCCTAGATTGGTGGCACGATGTGTATCGCTTTTAATCCTAGAGTTTTTATCTGCACACACGGTTTTTTTGTGTGTGTGTTTTTTACCTGTTAGGAATTGCCTTTAACCATGTTGTGAAATGGTAAATTATATGATGCAGCTCTACATTGGGCTTGGACAGTAAAAATGGATAATATTGTGAATGTGGTTTTGACGTTATGCAAAATTTCAATATCGTTTATGTAGAAATGCAGCGTTTTTTAAAAAGTTGTGATGTAAAAAGAGTATAAAGTAATATTTATTCACATTTAAGGGGCATTTTACAGTCCATTCATGTTTGTCGGATACTTAAAACTCAACTAATACATTTCAAGATACGTTTGGACACATCTCTGTTGAATTGACAAGCAAGACTAAACTAGACAAGACTAAAACAGGACTAAACCAAGACTAAAACAGGACTCAGCAAGTGACAAAACCAGGACTAGCACTGGACTAGCACTGTACTAGCACTGGACTAGCACTGGACTAGAACTGGACTAGAACTGGACTAGAACTGGACTAGAACTGGACTAGAACTGGACTAGAACTGGACTAGAACTGGACTAGAACTGGACTAGAACTGGACTAGAACTGGACTAGAACTGGACTAAAGCTGGACTAAAGCTGGACTAAAGCTGGACTAAAGCTGGACTAAAGCTGGTCTAAATACAGGAATAAAGCAAGACTAAAACAAGACTAAACCAGGGACCAAAACCAAGACAAAAAATTAGTAAAACAAGGACTAATATCATAACACAAAATATGGTCAAATGAATGTTTATCGAGATTTTCAAAAAAAGTGTCCCGACATACATTTTTTTATAATATTGCCCAGCCCTGCACTGAAATCCACACATACAATCAACCAAACGCATTTCTAGCCTTTTCTTCCTTAACATTTGAAAATATTTTCTACAAATCCTGATTCAAACAGGGTAATCGCACCAAGCCCCTTCACACAGCCCATCCTCATTGCACCACCGTTGTCTCCATCTTTCTTCCTTGGTCTAAATTCCGGCTTCCCGCAGTATCCTTCCTCCCGCGCGGCCCGTTAGCATCGGAGGGGGCTAAGGTTTAACAGAAGGAGCAGGCGGGGGAGAGGAGAGCCGTCTGGAATCCATTAGCTATCCCAGGCATCGCTGTTTCACTGTGGGAACCTTATCGATTGCCCTGCTTCATAATTATTCCACCTCCACCAGCTCTTTCTGCCTCTTGCACCAATCACGCATCCACTTTCTCTCACTTTCGCTTGCCCTCGGCATCTTCCCAGCCATTTGTATGCCTTTATTTGTTTCCATGCCTCTTTCCTCTATATTTCACAGCATGTCCACGCACTAACGCCTTAATCGACAGCGTGGCATACTATCTGTGTGTTTATTGATGGCATGTAAGATGTTCTGACACACTTATCAGCAGCAGGCGCAGCTTCCACTTCCTCCACATGAGGAAAATCTGTCCATCACTGCTGCCATTAGGAAGGAACATGACTAAAGAGTTTGCAACAGCAATGCTCAAGAATACCCAGGAAAAATGGATCTGCTGCGATGGCTGTAGAAGTTGATGTAATTGATATGCAACTTAAATTATGTTATGAGTATGTTCTTAAATTGTATTATGCATTTTTAAAAAATGTTTTTAGCCTTTAAACATGCTCTTGAGTATCTTTTTAATTTGCGATTTCATGTTTTGAAACAAACAAAAACATTTATTATTAAATAAGTCATGTTTTCCTCAGCAGTCTGAGAAGACACTTACTTCATGCGTCTAGCCAGTAGATGGCACCAAGCGCTTAGCTATATTATTTCTTGAAGTGAATGTGCTCAAGGCAATTATCAAGCTAAAAGCAGCAGTTATTGTGTTTAGACGGAAGGAATTCTCAGAACAAATCTGCAGATGATTTAAGGACTTAAAACAGCAGAAGATTCTCAGATAACGGATGTAGATGATCCGATAATACACCTGAAACTTCAGGAAGTTGAGCAGGAAGTTTGTTTGACGCTCAGAGGGGGAGGATTTTGTAATAAACATTCCTCAAAACAGTGTGATGCTTTTGATGATGGAACATTGTTAGAACATGGTTAAAAGCTCCAAAAAGTCAATGTAGCAGAATATGTCCTTTTAGACACTACAATTTGGTTATTCACAATCAACCTCTTTTTTCCAGCTTCATGGTGAACATGTGGCATTATTGAGCGTCTTTGAGTGTCAAAAAAACCAACCCAAAAGTTATAACTTTTTTGCTAGTCAGGTTAAAAGCCTTGGCAGAGGACTTTAATTTAATTAACTTTGTTTCTGTGCTGATTTCAACGCTCATCTAATTATAGCCATGTTTCGACTGGCCCTGACCCCTTGGACTGGTTCACTTAAGACTGGTTTGGAATGGTTTATAGTGTGGTGCGTCTCCACGCTCAGGGCCTGGCTTGCTGCTATGTGAGCACCTGATGTCACCCAAACGTAACACAGTTTATCTTAAATAAAATCTAAATTGAAAATATATAAATACCTGAATCATACTGTTTCTGTATGTAATCAGTCATTCACAAAAAGATCCAAGTTTGTAGCATTGTGAGATGTGGCTAAAGCAAGAGTAAACAAACTCCTTTCGTTTTATCATCAGCTTTTTCTACATTTTGTTCACTTTGCACCTCTACACTGCATTTTAACATCTCTTTATGTAATACGTTAGCGTTAGTTGCATTATGCATTGGAAATATAATATTTTTGCTCTAGACGGGGTGCTGTGCATCGATAAACAGGAAACTGCTGATGCTAAGGTGTGCTAGCTTTGTTTTGCTGTTAGTTGAACAAGTAAAGTTATCATACTGTGATTTATCGGAGGCTCAAGGCAGCGTATCTGTGTTTTTCCATCTTGTTTTTGCCTTAGTGCATTCTCTCTCTGAGAGTCAAAATCCAGCCAGACTGCTTTGGAAGCTAGACCTCTCATGGCTCCCTTTGGATGGCTTAAACACATTCTATAATACTCTGTACAGTTCACTTACCACAGTGGCAACACTTTCCAGACCGTCCCAGTCTGCTCCAAAGTGAACCAGTCGAAACGTGGTTTAAGTTCATTCAAAGGTAGCTTAAACTGTTCAAACAATTATTTTTTTTTTTTTGCGTCAAATATTCACCTGGAAGTTGCCGTGGGCATCGCCATCTTTTTTCCGTTGTATTAGTTTACATGGGGCAGACCAGCTCAACAGAAAATAAGTTCTACATGGACTAAAAAGCCGTTTTCAGGCCGCCCAGGACTTGTGACTTGTTGTTATACGTGAACATTAAAGATTTTACACAAATCAAACTATTTTATATATTTGTTTGCCATTGGCGTGAACAGGGTTCTCGTCTACTGGAGTGCAGATCTGTGGCAAAAGTGGGCGGGGCGGAATAAGGTCAATAGAGCGAAAAATAATGGCTTACTAGAAATATCCTATGGAAATGAACAAAGTTAAAATGTTAAATTCCCGGAGTGGTCCAATGTGTGGTGGCTTCTCTTGTCATGTCCCTCTGCTCAGATTAACTTCGTCCTTTCTGGTTAAAAAAGGTCAAAGGCCGTCTCACAGCTATTACATCAGTCACTGGCACTCAGTCAACAAAACAGACACATCCTGCATTAATAACATTTCTTCCTGTTTTGTCCTTGTCTGGGTCACAGCGAAAAGAACGAAAACTCAAATTGGCGTTCTGTTGCAGATAAATCGAAGTTCCAAGTGAGTTGTGAAAGTCTCCATCTCATTAACTTTGAACAACAGTAACCACTTAGTCAGAGTGTCTTCTGAGGATATGAGAATGGAAATTATGACTGCACTCAGCAAAAGCTATGAGCTCAAAGACGTCAGTGAAGAACAAAAAGCAGAACTTAAACCAAAAAAGAACTTTTATTGTTGTTTGATGTGTCACATCATGCATGTTATTGCATGCTATTTTTGTATATTGTGGGTTTCCTCTGCACACGTGTGTGGAAGTGGGGCAGTATGACTCAAACTAGAATAGTCTTGACAAAACATTTCAAGTAATTATCACTTTTTTGTCTCTAGTTAAAAGATGTTAAAACGATGTCAGGAAAAGAAGATACTTCTGGGAGAACTAACCTCTATTCCACAATGTGGAATAAATCCAAATAAACAAAATACTTCTTTTAATGTTGAATGTTCAGTAATTAACTCTGTTGGGGTGTGTCAGTGGCATTTAAAGAGTAATGCCCATGTGTATGCATGCTCCACCATTTATGTAAATTGTCCACGTGCTTTTGTGGTTTCAATTTAAACTGTTTTGACAGGTTATTAACTTTTGGCAATCTGAGTTAAGAACTTGTGTTTGAGGTCATAATGTACATTATATTGCCTTGTTTTCTTACAATATGCAAGTGTATAAAGCTGATAAAAGGAAATGTATTTCCCTCATACAAAAAATGTGTAGTACTTAGCTTTGCTAAGCTTTTCAGCATCATTTAAACAATTTTAAATAATAGTTTACCAAAGAACATTGGTTGAGCAGGACACCACTGACAAGTCAACAAAAAAACATATTTGAGAGATGAGAAGATTAATGTCCAGTGACTTGATGACATCATCCGGTGTTACAGATGGAACCTTTTGAGCTCATGAAAGTGAACATGCAGATTACTCAAACACATGAAACAAAACACAACTCTGAGGCATGATATGGGCCCTTTTAATATTTCACACTTTTTATCACAGCTGCATGTTGGGCCTAAAGTCACATTTCACAAGTCTCCTGTCTCTTGTTGTGTGCTCTTTCTTCATTACAGTTCTGTGCTAAAATACAGAAGCTCTTTTCAACTTGCTCCAGTCATTTCTACCCCCGAGCTACAGCATTATGCACTGTCGAACTGGCAGCAGCACCGGCAAATTATCAAGTCAAACAGTCCCACTTTTACAATTCAGATCGCCCCTCGTGAAGCCAGAACACTTACTGTATCTGTTCCATATTTTATGAGCGCGCTACTTAAAAGTTACAGAGCCACAGTCAACAGTAGTGCCTGAATCGTAACCACATGTTGAGCTTAGTTGACCTTTTAAAACAGCGGGTTGTAAAATCCTAGATAACAGAGATGGATGGGTGTTGACAGTCGCTCTATTTACGCGCTGTAAATCAACTGAGGCCTATTGTTTTCTGTTAGATTTCTCATCTCAGCAACACAAATAGTGGCAAAGTGGGGGTTTCTATTGGCGATTCGACATGTGTGCACGTGTGGTGGCGAACCTCTTGCTAAGAAAGCTGGCTGTTTAAGTGAGCGGGTGGCAGAGAAGACAGTGGTCCTTGGCTTCGTGCTAGACCAAGAGCTCTGTTGAAGGCTCACTTGCAAAATTTGGTTTGAAAATTGAAAATAAAGCTTTTGTTTTTTGTTTTCGTAAAAAATCCTGCGTCACTCTTTAAGCCAGCAATTGTCTGGTATCTGCTACAGTTTTACGTCTGTACTCTGGAACATTGTCTGGTTTTGTGCCGACCTATCTGTGCGCCCTTGTGACGAGAGCTGAAGGTCACTGTCCTGCGCTCACGTGACATTTATGGCTTGTCTGTCCCTTGAACATCTGATTGGGGAAAGCGAGCCTTTTGTTATGCTGCTCCCACAGTTTGGAACTCTCCAAAATCTGAACTGAGGCTGTGTGAGCTGGTTTCACTGACGGGATTTTAAAAAAACAAAGAGCGATAAGCCAATGAAATCCTATGAAAATGTAGTTTCTTCAATTTTTCTGTGTGCTTCACTTTGGCCCAGGTCGCAGTTGAAAAAAGAGTTTCGATCTCAATGTCTTTTTTTTGCCTAGTTAAAAAGATTAACAACTAAATAATAAAAGCTCTGTCAGGGCCGTGGCAATAAGCGCGCTAGAGTTCCAGAGTGCACTTGTGTAAGTCCGTGTTTACTCTGTGTGTTTGTGGTCGATAAACAGCCCACTCATGTTGTTCTTGTTGCTTGTGTGTCTTTGCAGGAAGTTCGGGGAGCGCCCTCAGCCACAACGCCTAACAAGGTGAGTCCACACACACAACGCACAGCCCGCCAGTGTATTGGCTGGCTGTGCGATATTTCCTGTTTTCATGATGTCAAAATAAATTTTAAAACGAGAATATCAAAATTGGGTCACCGTGTAAAAATGGGTCCCAAAATAAGACCAGCTCAATACCACTGGCCTAGATATGATTTGAACAGGCTTTTGTGAAGCGTCAAGGCAAGTTTATTATTCCATGTGATGGATGTTTGTGCTAAAATAGCATTTGCATCTGCAATTCAAGCTGCAATTAAGTGTTATTTTATTATTTTAATAAATGTTTGGATTAATCGACTAGTCAAACAATCATTTTTTTCTAATTTCATTTTAAATGCATTATATGGTAACTGAAGATGAGCTGAGAATATTTACAGATGAAGTGTATTATTGATGAAAATGAAGTTTTTCTGGAAAATGTTCTTTTTTGACATTTTCATTTAATAACGCCACTGTAATAAAGGTCTTTTTGCATGTGTTTTAGGGTGTGTTCACATATAATTTGGTCCTGGTTTTAGCCAACTTTAGTCCTGATGTAGATTTGGTTTTGTCCTATTCTAGTCTTGGTTTATCCTTGTCTAATTCGGATTTGCAACGAAACTGGAACTAAAGCTAGTTTTGATGTTTATGTGTGTGAATGCACCCTGAGTCTGTATTGTCCAGGTAAAAATTAGGCTCATCTCTTCATCTCTGATTGTTTTAAAAAACATTATTATTATTGTTATATTTTTTTGCAGATTAGTTGATTAATTGTTGCAGAAATTAGTTGTGCAAACTATTTCCACTTTAATCCTTGACCATTTTTATAATTGCAAAGACATTAATAAACTGTAGTTAATTGTATATCCAGTATTTGTAAAATTGTATTCAGAAATGATCAACCAAAAGTTGTAATACTGGGGTAATACTGTGATACTACAGCAGTTTATTGGCTTAATATGAAACATGCTGTCAAACTGGACACTGCAATAAATGGGACACTTACTAAAACAGAGTATGATTTGGCATTACTCGGGTAATACTTGTGCTTCCAGAAAATATAGCTAATATTAAACTTCTTTTACACTCTGTTGCATCAAACCCAAATCCCTGTGTCCTGGTGGTGCTGCGTGAACTCTCTCTGCCTTGTACTGTCAGACCGGCCTCCTGCACGTTTTTGATTAGGCACACTTCTCTTGTGGTGTTCACAGTCAGTGGCAGCAGAGCTGGATGAACGCTGAATGTTGATGGATGGTTGCGGCTTTGCTTCTGGAAGCCTCTGCACGTACTTGTTTGCATGTTGGTGTTTGTCATTGTTTCTGGGAAGCGGCTAGCCTCTTTTTTTTTTTTTTTACGCGTGGCTCTCTGTGGGGAAAATGAATGGTTGCATATTGTCTAGATTTGGATAGAGGGGCCCCGAGCTTCTTTTGATGTGTTGCTGCTTCATTCATGTCCTGCCAGTCGGACGGGCTCGATGGCCAGAAATATGACAGTCACCCAACACTGTGGCTAAAAGGCACACAACACATCTCCTCAGTGCATCATGTTACTCTTTGTCCTCTCCTGAGCCCGCTTGTTCACTCACACTCCCTCGACTCTACTCATTCAACGTCTTCCACCATTTTCTGTCCAGCAGCAGTGTAGGCAGTCCTTCTGGGGCTTTTTAGGGCAGCTAAAGCTCGGGGTCCTGCAGGGCCGCCCTGTCAGGGAGGTTACTCGACTGGAAATACAATACAGAGACACACAACCAGTGAAAGAAGTGCACACACTGGCACACACTAAGACACAGGTCCAGGGAGTGCAGCACTTCCACATTCTGTGCACATGAGGACAAGATGCTTTCTGCCTTTGGGCTCTCTCTCCCAAATGCACTGGAAAGCCCAGCGTGGAAGGCTTCTCACATCAACAGTATTTTACAAAATGTGAACTTTCTGATCCTAAAATCTGTTATATCTAAAAGTTAAGGAACGTGTGATTCAAAAAAAAAATCCATGATCTGCTTGAAGACTCATGAAATCTAACCACTGACCTTATTTATTGAAAGCTAACATTGAATTAAGAGGCCTAATGTTCCCACTGGCAGGACCATGGCTGATGGTGAAGGTAGGGACGTCATGACGGCCGGCGTGTCTTTGCTGACACATACATGTGATGGACTTGCTGAGACTTACCTCTGAACATCATTACAACTATTACAGTGTAAATGATTTAGTTGGGTGTTGTTATTAGATTAGATGTGTGTCTCCAGATGAAGCATGATTGAATCAACACAATGACAGTCTCATCCTCATATGGCTCATGGCCTTCACATCAGTGGGTCTGAATAGTGAGTTTTTCTCGTCACACTTCTAAATTATGCTCCCCGGTGTTCCCCAAGGAACTAATAATCCTATTGTTTATGTGAAAGATGCAGTTCTTCTGCTTCATGGGATTAAATTTGATATGACGTGTAGAAATGAAACACTTTGGCTCAACTTGGTAAAACTCCTGTCACTGTTGTTTCTGCCGGGCGGCCCTGGTTTTCAATGGTGCGTGCAGTGCCACACTCTCTGTGTTCATAGTGCTCTTGTGTCAGGCGCTGTGCTGTGCTGTAGACCAGTGGCAGATGTACTGGACAGATGTTGCATCTGTAGCACTTTCACACATTCTCACAATAGTTAAGTGACTGCTCATACACACTACATGACTTCCCTTTTCAGCTATTTAAACTTACTTTACACTGCTTAGGTACAAATACACACACATTGGAGACCTTTGGAGTGTTAGAACCTGGCGTTACTTTGTCCATTACTCTGCAAACCATAAAAATACATTACTCTGGCATTTTAAACATTTCAGACATTTTATTCACCTTCATTTATGTGCATATGAAATAGTGAAAAAATGTTTGAGGATTTTGAAGCAAGAACTTAAATAATAAAACAGCCGTTTCTAGTCTTAGCAAGACAGCACTTTTGGGGATGAACATTTAAGGGTGCGTCTGATTGGTCAAAAGTAAAAACAAGCTCGGACGTGCAAGAAACGCAATATTAATACATTTAACCATTTGAAATTACCGCGATAACAGTGCGATAATGATTTTTTAAAATATATTGTACAGCCCTACTTTTACTAATGTGCGGCAATGTACAATGGTTCTCAAACTGTGATACGTGGGCCTCTTCAATTCAAATATTTGCTGATAAGATAAAGGTAAAGCCAATTGAATCCACGTTTTTGTCCTCCTTTGGGTTTGTCTGTAGAACTAGAAGAGCAATTATGACTATTTCAGACTCCTCTCACTTCTCACTTTCACTACACCCTTCCACTCAATCAGCCCTGTTTTTTATTTCTGTGGTGTGTGTATATATATATATATACCACAGATTTTTGATTTGATCTGGTACCAAGTAATTCTAAGGCAAATATTGCAATATCGATCCAATACCGATGTCATATATTTTTGTACTAAAAAACTTTATTACTATGAATAAAAGTCTTTCAACCTCTGCTTGAGCGAATATGAAAAGTACATATATGTGCAGAAAACTTAAACTATATTGAAGTACTTTTTTTTTTTAAAACAACATTTATTTAAAAAACATTTTAGGTTATGAATATTTTTGCACGAGGCAAGGCAAGTCTATTTGTAGAGCACAATTTGTACACAAGGCAATTCAAAGTGCTTTACCCAACAAGAAGAAATATTGCATCAGAATCACAAAACAGACCAAGACATACAACATTATTATAAAAATTACTTTAAAAGGGAAGAGTGCAGATAAAATCCACTTTCACTCCTGAGTAACAATACTTTTCGATACCTGGGTCAGTGTCGATACATGAATATTGTGTATTGATCTGCCCATCACAACATCACATTTAGGAAAGGGCCCTCTTGTCCTGTTTTACACCTGGTTTAGATTTGGGTGCTACTTCATGGTGTGAACATGTTTAGACCTACTGGTGTGTAGCACATAATAACCACATGACCTTACAGGAAATCACAGTTTGTGTTGCCTGGGAGATGCGCTGTCCTTTCTCACTTCTTGTGTCATGTAACCTCATTTGTAGTGAGGGCGACCAGCGTTTCCCCTTGTTTATGACTCACAACTGTATTTAAATGTATTGGTGTATGTAAATGATTGGCCCAATTCTACTTCTCGGCTCCACTAATTTGATTTTACTCAACGTGTATTTTTATGTCTTCAACAATGCATCCGCCTCTTGCCAGTCATGCTGCTCTATTACACAGCTGTTAATTCTGCATTTAACGCTCCTGCGGCTTTGTTGCGGGTCATGCGCTTGACACAAGTGAGAGGACTGTTCTGTGGGTGTCGGACTCTCTCTTTCTTCATAAAGAACTGTCTGTATTTTATGGCAATTTTATAGCTTTTGCTTGTTTTTACAACATACATTTATCTTCACACTTAGCACTTTCTAACCGGTGGTGTCCATTAGTGGTCACCAGGATAAATCTGTACGTAAATAGCTCTTATATTAAATGTCAGGGGGGAAATTCCCTGTGTATTTCCCCTCTATTTTTTTTTTTTTTCAATTTATCTGGCAAATAACACTTTGTCTAAACAATATGACACTATGGCATGTCTAATTTTAAAGTTATCTGGTCAGATTGTGGCCAGAATCTTTCATGATGGTTTATGGTGTTATACATTTTGATGATTGAGAAGTATTATCGTTTGTATTTCCTCAAAATTCAGCTTGACATGTAGAGTATCTGTTGTAACCATTAGGTTTTCCACTATAATTTAATCAGAATTCTGTGTTTTTTTATGGAATTGACAGACCAATATTGAATTTTTGTTTAAAAGATTGCATTGTGTCCATTTGTTATCAAATGCATAGCCTATTTCTAAAGATCAGTTAAGGGAAACGTCAGATTCGAGTCAGAGTTCAAAAGGACAACGCTAATAATACATGAAGTGGCTTTGTCTGAGTTTAAAGGTTTGAGGTAGAGCAGAGGGGCTTATTCCCTCTCACTCTGGCTGGTCTGCAGGGACTGTTAGTTCCCCCTTTTGTGCACTCCTGAGGCTCCTAGTTTTCCAAGTGAAAATGTTGTCCTCCTTTCTCTGTTGACCTTCCACAGCTTCTGACTTCAAATCCCTTTATGTAATCATTAAAAAAAAAGTCATGGTCCATCATTCAAATACAAAGATCAATTTGCAAAAATATATAAATTTCAAATGGTGGGAAATCAAACTAAGTTGAAATCAAAGTAAAGTGGTGTCCCTTGCTCTGTTTCAATACTGGTTGCATTCAGGAGTGTTTTAACTTACCTTTTGAGAGTCTTAAATTAATGGTAGCATACACACTGCATACCCAAAAAGAAAAGAACTTTATTAAACCTTGTTAAAAGTCTTGAGTTTTGAGTTTCAATCTTTGTCTGATATACTCCACATTCAGCTTTTCATCTCAATATTACTGTTTCAACCGAGCCTATGAGTGAAATAATACTTCTCTTTCTGTGAAGATCTCCTGATATTCTTGTTGTGTGGCTGGATATTCTATTTACTCAACTATTGAGATATTGTGTGCATTCCTCTCTTCATCATGTCTGTGGAGTTCCCCAGGGATCACTAATAGTCCCTCTGTTTTTTTGACACTAAGTTCTTGTTTCACTTGAGCCCTGGAGGAAGCGGCCAAGCATCAAGTGTTCTTTACTTAATGCGTCTCATATTTCCTTTTAACTAGTGCAATTGTGTGCACCTTTTTTCAGGCTTGGCTTAGGGAAACAAAGTGATTTTCTCCATGTGGTGAATTGATGCTATCGTGTTACTTTATAATGGCCTCAAGTGTTTGGAATTCAAAAATTGCGCATTCCTTCTCGTGTTTAGCTGGTGATGTGTGGTTGAAAAATGCCAAGTCTAAACAGCGTAATTGCATTTTTCCGTGTCATCTCAGTCTAAAGTGAGAAATCAGAGCCAGTTGGTTATGAAATCAAACTCTTCCGACCCCCGCCTGCACACCCCCCTAACACAGACCCTCACGACGGAGGCCCCACACTTTTCATAACAAAGACTGTCCAGAGTGAGCGTGCGGAGGGAGAGTGCGTGGTGAGTGGGACGCCCTGTACACAGCTCGCGTGTCAGGTGTCATGGACATATGTGCTTCAGCTCCTTTTGATAACGCATGCATATGCGGCGTGTGCGTCTTAATTAGACTTTGTTGTTTGAGCTTTGACCTGGCTTTCTTTTTTTTCTTTTTTTTTTTGTTAAACTGCTGTGGTGCTGTGAATATTTGTAAGGAAAGATCAGAATTTGTACAATTTGTGGCAAACTTCCCTGTTTTTCTGCACATTTTCAGTTTGGAGATGCAGACAGGAGCACCACAGCTAAATTAAGTTCTGCTTTAAATGAGGGTATTTACCCCCCAAAGCTGTTCATCCAGACAAGAAGTGACAAGCCAGTGTAGAATGTAGGTTTTTAGTCACACATGTTTCAAGAAGTTGGTATTGGCTGATGATAACCAATTTTTACCGATATCTGTCTTGCCCGATATGGGAAAAAAACGGCTGATATTTTCGCCTGTATTTTTTTGCTGCCATCCAGTCTGTGTATGTGTCATTCCCAGATCGTCCTCATTAAATCTTTTTTTTTTCTTTTAGAACAGCAATTAGAGTAAAAATATGGCTGTATGTTTACAGATCCATACCACGAATGATTCTATGTCCCAAATAGATAAATGGATTCCAAAGGAAATTCAAAGTAAGCAGCGAAATTAAAAGATAATTTAGTTAACAGTTCATCCTCTTGCACTTGTCAGTTACTCATATCGTGAATTTGTCATGGATTGCTGGATTTTAAAATTTAATTGGTTATCGACACAGCCCCAACATTTTGGACCGTCCTCATAAGACATTTCCCACATTTTATTTATCCAAAGCTAACATCATTTGCCATTTGTCTTTAGTTTACCCATAGATAGTTTTCTTTGTAAATTAATGTATAAAAACACAATTTTAATATTGTACGTTCAGAATTATGGGTACAAGTGTAATCTAAAACTATCGATTTTTGGCGAATTATGAAAAGGGATGTTGCACTTGAGTTAATTGTAGTTCAGATTTTGCAACATTCTGACCCCAGCGGAGAACTCTTTGCTGGTGAGCTCAGCTGAATTTTTTTCTGCTGTTTTCTTTTCCCCTTTCCCTCCCTCTCCTGAACCTCCGCGCTCCCTCACGTTGCTTCCCCTTTGCACCTCGCTGTCCCTCTGAGCCGGTCATTTATGGTTCAGCCCGGTCCGTCGAGATGTGGCTTTTTTGGCTTATAGCTTACACAAGCCTTCCAGAGGTCATTGCAAGTGTACAATCCATCTGCTATGTGTTCTTGTGTTTTCTTTGAATCGTCCTGTGCTCAATCAACACCTTTTTCATTATCGCATAAGGTGTCTACTGATCACAAAATGAACTAACGACGACCCCTTTTTTGTGCATTTTTATTTACAGAGAAGCAATGCGGAATTACCTAAAGGAGCGGGGCGACCAAACTGTCATGATCCTGCATGCGAAAGTTGCACAGAAATCCTACGGCAATGAAAAAAGGTGAGTGAAAGGCAAGACGCAGCTGCTTTTGAGTGAGATATCAAGAACTTGGCCCTGGACTAATCCCCATCCACCTCGCAAAGGAAGGTCACCAAATCCACGGCAGAGCAAGAGGGCCAGAGAGGTATATTCAAGAAAACAGCCTGCTTGTAACTGAAGTAAAAGGGCACAGGTGACCAGAAGTGTTTCACTTCAGCATTGTAGGCTTCTCGGAGTTTTTATCCTCATCATCTTTGTGTGCAGTATAATGTTGACATTCTGCTGAATGTAAGGTGACAGTTAGAAATGTCTATATATATCTATTGTAGGATTTTATTTATTAACCTTTATTTAACCAGGTAAGAACCCACTGAGAACGAGACCTCTTTTTCAAGGATGATCAGGGACAAAATGACCAATCCAGCAGTACACAAATCATAAAAACATCTGCACAATTAAGAGATACTTACGAAAAAAAAACAACAGAAATGTAAATTGAAAAGCACAGACAATTTTTGTAGGATTTAGATAAACACGTGAACTTCTATCTCTGTAAACTGATATTCTGGCTTGCAATTGTAGCATTTAGCCGCATCGAGTAATGCCATGGTCTCAACCGGCAGCTGTTTATTTCTGATGCAACTGTGGCATAGTTCACATATGCAGAAGGGGAACTACAGCGTCTCCCTCTTCACTCTCCTCTCCAGACACCTTTTCACCACTTCCTCCTCCATCATCCCCTCTCACCTCCGGCCCTCTCTGTCTGTTTTCTTGGCCGCGTAGCACAGCGCTGCTTGCAATCTCATCAGGCCTATCTCAGGGCGAATCGATGAGCGCGGGCCAGTCCGGAGACACCTCAGAGAGTTGTAGCTCACCGGCGCAGAGAGACGCAGAGACGCAGGGAGGGGAAGCGGAATTCCTCGTATGTTTAGTTTAGAGCGACACAGTTGAGTTGCAGTACAAACGGTGCAGCATGTGCCTGCTACTACAGGTTTGTCCAGCTTTTGTCGTACACTTATACAATGTGTTTACAGCAGAGTTGGAGGGAGGACACCAGACTGACACACTTTACTCTTACACCACTCAGACGGCACAACTTGGCTGCATTGTCAAGTCATGGCTGTTATTCCCTGTCACTTGTTAGGGCTGCACGATGTATCAAAATTGAAATGAAGGTGCACTTATCGAGATTGCAATTATTTCAATAATTGAATTGAAAGTGCACTCACCAAGATTGCAATTATTTCGTTAATAGAATCTCCTTGTAGTATATAGCATATTCTGGTTGTATCTATAAGTTAGACCCTTACCTAAATGCATGGGATTCTTGTAGTTTATGGGTTCATACTTAAGTCTTCTCTCAAATGTTAATACTTCTTTCAATTAACTTTATTTAACAGTAGCTTTCTAGACACCCAAGGACACTTTACAATGGATTACAAGAGATAATACAATACAATACGAACACATAAAAACAGCAATACAGAAAAAATAACAGTCGAATCAGAGGCAAAGAGCTATCCTGACTGAAATGTGCTAAAACAAGATTTTAAACATGTTCGTAAAAGTATTAAGTATCAGACAAATGTGAAATGACTGTAAATTGACCCTCAAAAGCACAGAGACATCAGCCTTTATACCCTTTAAATGTAAAGTGACAGGTTCTCATTTGTTTCTAATTATTATTTTGCTTGGTGGGATAGAACATGTTTTATATTGGTCAAGTTTCAGTTTGTGAAGAATTTATTTTTTAAGTTGAATGTTACAGGAATTAGAGCTCTAAAACAGAATCCCTCCGTCTATCATCAATAAGCGACAGTCCATCGGAAATGCAGGACAATTTACACACAACCCACACAATTCTGACAGTTTAAACAATCATTTAACTAAATCAATATGTAATCGGCTATTAAGATATGACAAATCATAACTATTGTGTAATTTAAATGGATTTTGGCCCTTGTTTACAATACGGTTGCCCAGTAACAGTTGTGTTATTTCCTCTACCATGGTCACATCTGCTGCTCCTGTCAAACCAGGATGTACAAATATAAACGTCACAAAAATTGTCAAAGTGCGGAAAAAAAGCATGTGTAATCTAACCTGCTGTATGCACTTTACGCTTTTTTTTCCATTTTGAATCCAGCTTTTTTTTTCTTCATGAAATAAAGACGATAAAGGATAAACTCAATATTAAAATTTTGCCTTAAAAATCTTCAAAACCACCACAATATTATCAGTATTTCAATGATCTGCCTATGTTTAACTACTGTTATTGTCCCAACCCACTCTTATTCTGCAGCCACAATTAATACTAAGGACAGTGTAACTTGTAACCACTGGTGCCACTATTTTAACCACCACTATAGGCTGAGTGGGTGAGTTGTCCACACCACACAGCAGTGCATGTCACTTCAGTAAAGAAAAGAAATGTGTTTTTATTAGCTTCACTAAAACACTTTCTACCCAATGCCACAACTACGCAGCCATGCACGCCGCAAAGGGACTTCTGTCAATTATATCCCTTTATTTAAAAAAACACTAACACACACATGCTGTCTGGCACTTCTGATGTCTTGTCTGCATCTTGTAATAAGAGGCATTGAAGTAAGCTAAAAATGCAAATGCGTTGGTCTGTCTGGTCTTTTTTTCAGGAGGTGAAAGTAGACAAACACCCGCAGTCAGGCAAACACAACATTTATGTGAAAAAGGCCTCGTTCCTGTTCCACTTGGGCACACATTTCACCCAAGAGCGACTCATTGATAAATGCAATTTTCACTTTATATTGCAAATGTTTCCCACAAAAGAAAATAAGTATAGTGTGTTTGCATACCTGATGTAAGAGCAGTAAATCCTGAAATGAAATGTTTAGCTTAGGATGAAGTCTTAGTCATGTCAGCCTCAGAGTTGGACAGATCCAGTGTATTTGTGAAGGATATTTTCTGTCCTGGTACAAGTCTGCCCTCTTCTGGTGTGAAACGACACATTCAGAATAATGCAATAATTTACAGTGGTCATTGAAGAGGAAAAATATGCAAGGCTTTCTTTCATTTTACAATGAGTATTAAAGTCCTTCAGACTGTTATTCCAGTCAGAAGTTAACTGTGGTTGTCATACCAGCATCCCATGTTAAAATTTTCTTTTCTGTTTTAGTGCGATTCCGCTGATAATAAACTTGCACTTTTGCCCCTGATGCAGGTTCTTCTGCCCTCCTCCCTGTGTCTATCTGATGGGCAGTGGCTGGAAGAAAAAGAAGGAGCAGATGGAGCGGGACGGCTGCTCTGAACAAGAGTCTCAACCCTGTGCCTTCATCGGCATCGGCAACAGCGACCAGGAGATGCAGCAGCTCAACTTAGAGGGAAAGGTATTTCTCAGAAAACATACTTCCTTTTAGTCAGAGTTTTGAGACCTGACTTTGTTGACTGTGTATTTTCCCAGAACTATTGCACAGCCAAAACCTTGTACATATCCGACTCCGACAAGAGAAAGCACTTCATGTTGTCTGTGAAAATGTTCTATGGCAACAGCGCAGACATCGGCGTCTTCCTCAGCAAGAGGATCAAAGTCATCTCCAAGCCCTCCAAAAAGAAGCAGTCCCTCAAGAATGCTGACTGTAAGTTGGTTTACATAGTAATGGTCATTTTATTTTTATGATACAACTAATAATATTCTGATAATGTGATCATGAGTATTCAGTATTCAACTTGGACGACTATCACATAAATCACATTAAAGCACTAACACATTAAAAATGCTGAACACATCTTGACCTGGTGCCGCCAAAACAAATAGCAGAAATGTCTATCATCTAATAAAAGACTTGCTTGTGTTTCTTCCAAACTGCTCCATGACATTTCCTATTGTTGTTGATAAAATGTCTAACACCCATACAGTACTGAACTGAACATAGAATATGAAAGTCACAATGATGATTCTTTATATTGCCTGTCATCTTGTGTCCACACGAGGGCGCTGTAGCCCCTGTGCTCACTGACCCAGTTGTGTCACTGTGGATCCCCTGTAGTGCTTTCAGTCGGCTTCATGCCCGCGCTGCCTCTTTCCTCCTCCCAGGTTTGACTTTATACATTACGTAAGTGTCTTCGTGTTTGTTTTGTTGACAGTGTGCATCGCATCAGGGACAAAAGTGGCCCTGTTCAACCGGCTGCGCTCCCAGACAGTCAGCACCCGTTATCTGCATGTGGAAGGGGGCAACTTCCACGCCAGCTCACAGCAGTGGGGCGCCTTCTACATCCATTTATGTGAGTCTGCAAGTACCTCAAAGTCTAGTTGTCCTTCTGATCTGTACTTCTTTTAAAATGTTTAAATTACCAAAAAAACTGGTCCTGACCACCCTGTCAGCACCACCCTCACATCAATCCTCAACACCCCGGGCCTGTAGCTAGAATCCAGTTGAACTCAGTAACTTGTGAGTTCATGCAAACTGAGCAGCTTCAGGTCCATGTGTTGCCTAAAGCTAAAACTATTTGTAACCAAACTGAAATATCCTAAACTTCTGCATTTGCCTGTTTAGAGGTGAAAATTATCAACACAAATTAAATGTAAATTATTTCATTTACAATATTGACGATAATCAAATGATAAATATGATGCAATCTCACAGTAGGATCAGTGAAAATATAGATGAGATCAAACATACTCAAATGTATTAAATACACACATTGATCTTTAATAAAATGAGTGTCACATGTCACTGTGCTCACAGCTCATCCATATTGGTCCATATTGGTTTTTCTAACTCTTAACCAGATCTGACCCTGGTCCAGAGCAGGAGGCGGGTTGAGTCTGTTACTGTGGTGATTTACACTGAACTAAACCAAGATTTCTTTTCAGTGATAAAAAGTTTTTGCTGTTTGCTGTTTTTGAGTTTGCTGAAACTAAACTGGCTTCTAGCGATGGCTGTTTAGATCAATTATTTGGTCAGATCATTGTGATTCTTTTGAGAGCTTTTTTCGGTCTCTTGTGGCCCAACTTCATGCTCCCCTCCAGTACTACTGTTGCTATTACTACTCATGCAACAGGGGTGTTCATTTTTCCTTCATTTGTGACCACTGGATTGAAACAAATGGTTTTAAATGAAAAAAAAAATCCTTAGAAATAGATTTGCTTCATTAGAATTTTCCTTTTAATTTGGCAGAATCTCAAACAAATGGGCACAAGGACTCAATCAAATATCTTTGTTCACACATTGTGCTTGTGCGCATTCATTTTATTGTAAGGGTTGCTCGTTAAAAATATTCCTTCTCTACATCCTTTTCAGACCAGGCAGTTTTTCCGCCATATTAAAAATATGTCAATGCCGTCTAATGAGTTATTTCATGAATCAGAAAAGTGGCGAAAGAAAAAGTCCTTTGGGTCTTGCATGGGGTCAGGAATGGCACTAAAGCTGTTCTCTTTGTGTCTTGTTTGTGTCCAGTGGATGATGAGGAGTCTGAGGGAGAGGAGTTCACTGTGAGAGACGGTTACATCCACTACGGACAGACGGTCAAGCTTGTGTGCTCCGTCACCGGCATGGCCCTGCCCAGACTGGTAAGTGCGGGGATATTAGGACAAGTTATTGGTCCTTGTAGGAAATTATACAGTTGATGCCTTTTTTGAGAATTCAAATTGCATTGTACACTAAATAAAGCTGTTCAAATATATGCATCACACAACAACCTGACAGTTGTGCCGCTAGGAAGATTTGAGAAAGAACATGGGGATGTTAAAGATTTTGAGACGACATATTGTTGGTGGTAATGGTATGTTTGTTTGTGTTGTTGTGGTTTTGCCTTACTCCATGTTTCTTCCTTCTCAGATCATCCGTAAGGTGGATAAGCAGACTGCGCTCCTGGACGCTGACGACCCAGTCTCCCAGCTCCACAAGTGTGCCTTCTACCTGAAGGACACCGAGCGCATGTACCTGTGCCTTTCCCAAGAAAGGATCATTCAGTTTCAAGTCTGTCTCAGCTCAAAGTACAATCAGCAAAATCCCTTCTGTAGCTTTGCTCTTAACTGTGTTTCTTACTTACTTCAGGCAACTCCATGCCCAAAGGAACCAAACAAGGAGATGATCAACGATGGCGCCTCCTGGACAATCATCAGCACAGATAAAGCTGAATACACTTTCTATGAGGGAATGGGCCCAGTCCACTCTCCTGTCACCCCTGTGCCTGTGGTGGAGAGCTTACAGGTACTTACATTTGCATCTAAACAACACTAAATATCATCCGGAGCTCTGACTCAAGCGCTTTTGTTTTCAGCTAAATGGTGGTGGAGACGTCGCCATGTTGGAGCTGACGGGGCAGAACTTCACTCCACAGCTGCGGGTCTGGTTTGGAGACGTGGAGGCGGAGACCATGTACAGGTGAGTCTTCTGTCCAATCATGTCAAACGTTACAGCTCAGCAATGGACCAGGCTTGTGATAAAGAGCCCCAGAGTCAGACTTTGTGGGTGACAACACGTAGCCCAACAGTACTGTTTGAATCATTTAAAGGGGCTTTAAAAATGTAGTGAAAAATGTTTAAAAAGTCAAATCTGTTTGGTTAAGTACAGATCTATTGTAAAAGCATTTATTAGGGTGAAAAAGAGACCACTATGTTCTGTTTGGTTTTATGTACCGTGAAGCAGGAAGTGCACTGTTAGCGTGCTAGTTTCTGTTAGCTTTACTGCAAAACTCACTCTAGGCTCAGAAAGGTGTGAAAAACGCTCATAAACTCATTGTGTTGAATAATTCTGATGCTAGGACTGCATTAGGTAATTAAATAAATGTGAACTGCTGCAGAGAGCTGTTTTTCCACACTTTTAAGACTGTGAAAATAAAAATGAAGACGTATGCATTTGTTCCTAAATGTGACTTTCCACACTGTTCGCTGCAGGTGTGCGGAGAGCATGCTGTGCGTGGTGCCTGACATCTCGGCGTTCCGTGAGGGCTGGCGCTGGGTGAGGCAGCCCGTGCAGGTGCCCGTCACGCTGGTGCGGAACGACGGCATCATCTACTCCACCACACTCACCTTCACCTACACCCCCGAGCCCGGGCCCCGGCCGCACTGCAGCGCCGCGGGGGCCATCCTGCGCGCGGGGAACTCCAGCCTCCTGAACAGCAGCAGTCAGGACCCTCCCAACGTGTACGGCCCCGCAGGCACCAACCCGGGGGTCACGTCCACGTCCTCCACCGCCGCGGCCGTGGTCTCCTAACGCACAACTCAGCACACACAGACTGCAAAAGACTAACGGACTCCCTTAAAGTGCTGAATATTTGGATGCAAAGAAAAGGCGGGGCAGAAGAGCAGGAGCGGCCTGAAAGAAGTCCCGCTCCTGCCCATCCACTTCCTGTTGGGAGGGCGGGCTCAGAGCACCAGCACCTTTCTACAGCTGTGAGAACATCTGCCGCCAAAAAGATCCGACGTGTTGGGAATGCCGCTTTAGACCCGCCAACCACTTGTTTTTTACTGTTCCCATTGTGGTTTCCCAAGCAGGTGGATGCAATGTTGTCAGATGCAGAAGGACACACAAACGTGCCGATTGCATAGTTTTTATGGACCAAGGATCTTGTATAAGCTTTAGTAAAGGTACATTTTTCTCCATACCTTTTTTGTATTAAACATATAGTACACTTTTGTTACCAAATAGTTTCTACTCTTCCTCTGAGCTTGGGCGCTGTGTTCCCTGGTCCAGAATCCCAGCCTGTATTTTATGTGAACTTCCAAACGCCTGCTCTTCAGTCTTCAGAAGTTCACTTTTCTTTTTGATATTCTCTTCTTCTGTTGGGAAATTTCAAGTCTTGGTTGTGTATTTACATAAGCGAAGGTTGTTTTGTTTGTTTTATAATTGGGGAATAACCTCAGAGGGCCTATTTTTATCATTGGTTTTTATGAAGTCTTTAAAAGAAAAGCTTTAAGCAATGCCTTTGCCTTGCCTGCAATACTCTTACGTGGCTATGTCTCGAAGTACTGTCCATCTGACAGGAGCCATAGCAGAACCCAAGACTTCCATGGCTACGAGACATGTTCAAACTAATGTAATAAGTAGTCATTGACTCAAACTAGCCTTAGTACTGTATATTGACTGTGTACACAGTGGACCCAATCACATATCTAATGGCCTGTGTCTGTCGCTCTATTGGTCACTGTACACGCATCAATAACATGGAGGACTGCAGGGCTCTTCCAGTGTGCTCCACTTCAGCCGCTCTAACTCCAAAAAGTGGGGTGTGATGAACAGACACTTTTCAATTTGATGTGGCCTTACCGATAACTTCAATTTCCAAATGTGTCACCTTCTATCTGCTGTTTACTCACCGTGGAAGAACCTGTGCATAGCACAGAGCCGCTGTGGCCTGGCCTCTTCTCAGCGCTGTTGTGCCGAGCAGCCTTCTTTCTCTTCAGTGTAAAGTCCAAACCTGTTTTTATGACCATGTGGTGCCCGGCACCTTCACTTTGGTACAGTATGTGTGAGCGCTGTAAGCTCTGTGCGCCTTCTAGCCTTTACAAAGCTCCTGTGGTTTTCTCTTCTCTCAAACTTACACTATATGTACATGTAACGTCACTGTTCCGTAGTTGCACTCACAGCGCCTCCTGTTGGAGTAAAAAGGCCTTCTAACTGTATTGTTGAATATTGCATTTCCAACAGCAATACTGTACAGGTCATTTGTGTTTTCATTGTTTGTCCGCCTGAGCACTAGTTCACCAGCCAGCAAATATAAATATCAAATATATATATGTATGTGTGCGTATGCGTGTGTCTTGCATAGTTGCTGTAATGGAAAAATGAGTCAGACTCGCTCCATTTCAAATTGTGAATCCCAAAAACAAACTTGAGGTTTATGTCTTCCACCAGAACCCAAATGTCTGCTCAAGGCAAACACACATGCAGAGGCCACAGTATTTTGTCCGTCTGCCCTCCGATGGGACAAGATCTGCTGTCACGTGAATTGTCTGTTTAATCAAATGTTTCAGTATGTCTTCAAATAAGAGAAAGAACAAACTGGATTTGCTTGTAAAAAAAAAAAAGTCTGATTAAGTTATGCCCCACAGGTTGATTATTAATGTTAAATGTTTTATATTGTATATTTTTAAATTATTGGTACTCCCCTTTTTCCCTTGACTTATGTCACAAAGAAGTGCATTATGGCCCTTGCTGCCTCGTTTGGCCTGGGAGTTCATTACGTTGACCACTCCAGTCGGTGCTGCAGTACGAGTGTAGCATCCTTAAACAAAAAGTCTTCACGGCGACCTTTTACAACGAGGCCAACCATTTAAACCCTTTACTCTCCAAACCTTAAACAAACTAATGTCTTTTGTTTCATTCAGACTCGATTTGAACCACTTCCCTCCTGTTTACATGTGGAGCAGTGTTTTTGGGGCCACGTCTCCCCATCCTTCACACTTATTTCGGACACATGGTTACATTGGCTCTCCGAGGGGCGATGTCGTTCGAAGTGCGTCGCCCTGACAATCCGAGCTGGTTTACAGTTTGAAATAAAGGAAATGAGCTCTGTGCACAGCAGCGCCCCCAGCTAGCTCAGTGTTAGCGTCACTACTTCCTGTCCAACCCTAACTCTAGGACGCATCCTTTTTTTCTACAGCGCAGTTCACCAAATCCCTTAACATAACCAAATAATCTGTTCCTAACTTGTCCCTAATTGTGGAAAAATATTGTAAAAGATAATGTAAAGTGTCGTCGTTTGGAATAAATGGGTTGGAAAAAATTTTAAACCTCTATGACATTTCTGTGTTGGTGTTTGTAGGCCAATGCTAACGCTAATGCTAATTTTGGTGCTTAATATTTAAATAAAACAAATAATAAACTAAAATAATCTATAAAAAACAACCAGGTGGTTTTTACTTTACATTTTAATCGGTTGTTTCTTTATATTTTGCCTTTTAGTTAAGGTTAGCATTAGCTGTGAGACACGGTTTGCTAGCTATTACGCCGCTGTGCACAGAGTCCATTGTTCTAAAGAAAAAAGGGGGTGATTATGTTACAATGCCTTTTGCTGAATTCTTTACAACACTTCTCTGGCTTTCTCCATACGTCTGGTTTTATCAAGTACTCTTCTTCCAAAAGCAGCTGTTCATTTGTGTTATTGTTTTTTTAATGAGCTCTGAACAATGTATGTATCCTCTAATATGCCAAATGTCTTTTTTATAATGTAGTTTTCATGCACTGCTAAACGAACAGGGCCGAGTGAGTGGCAGCTTTAAACTATTAAAAAAACTAAAGAGTGTGGAGCCCTTTTGTCGCACTCAGCCTTACTTCTCCTTAAAGACTTTTCGTGGCTGTTTGCACTACTAGACGCTACCATTAACTTTTTTCCAGACTTTTCAACAGTATTTTCATGTGTACATTTGGGATATTATTCTCGCTTCTTTACTTCCTATACTTCAGATCCTGTCTTGCATAGCTTGGATTCACCTTGACTTATCGGGCGCGGCAGGGTCGTTTGTAGATGAAGGGAAAACGGAACAAAAGCGGATGATATTTTTGAGTTTGAACGTGCAAATCTGCCTCAAAAAGTAGCTATTTTGGACAAAAAAAAATGCAAATTTGTGATAAAAACATGCAAATTTACAAGATTTTAAACGTGCAAATCTGCTAGGGGAAGAAAAGTTTCAGGTTGCAAGAAAAAACATGCACATTTTTTACTTTTTTTTCTTATTATTTTTAATATCATTCCAGATCCCATAGCCCAGTGCAGACTTGAGAACGAAACAATCCTCCTTGTCATATTGGGCTATTATAATGTGATGTATCAGTTTATTATAGGACACAAAGTTGGTCTGTAGTTTCTCCAGATTGTGTGTCTGGGCTATGTCTTTCCAGTTTCGGTGCCAGTATCTGTATTGCAATTTGTATCCAGAAGAAAAAAAGAAAAAAAAGAGGAAGATATATATAGAGATTTTATTTTCCCCCCAATTTTCTTTCTTCTTTCTTTTCTTTTTTTAGCAGGATAATGAATAAAAATTGAAATACAAGCGCAGTTAGGCTAAAAATATGTCCATATGCTTAGACAATTATGCAAAAAAGTATTTAGTAGTAATCTCAGCTAAATACATTGTTATTTTTGTTGTTTGTATTATTTATTCATACGTGAAAAGTTAATTTGTGAACTTTACTCCAACTTAAAATAGATATATTGGCCTTGTTATAGTATTAAAAATTGAAATATCTGTATCTTCAAATTTCAGTTATCGGCAACAGTAGCAAGGCTAATATCGGGAATCGTATCGACCCGTATAGTGTTCTTATTGTGGCTTTACAGTGCAGTGCATACAGACAAATGTCCACACAAGAGAGGACGCTGTTTGGAAATTGTCCATCTCCTCGAGTCACATACTTTCGACTCGGTTAGATTCAGTCTAGATCTTCCACACAGCTAGCGCCTACCGTCAAATTTCTCATCAAAGTTCAAAGACGAGCTCAAATTTGTCATAAATTATAGCCTTGTAGTTTATCCAAGACAAAAGTCATCCAAAGTTTGACCTAGTTTGTCATTATTCCTCCTGTAAATGCCTCCAAAACAAATTCCTCCAATACACTTTTCGGGCAATTTTGCTTGTTATTTTTGCATGTTTTTTCTTGCAAATGTGTTACTTCATTCTAGCAAATTTGCATGTTTAAAATCTCACATATTTGCTCCTTTTTCGTCAGATTTGCTTGTTGAAATCTGAAAATATACCATGGTATTTCCCCCCCCTCATCCACAAACGACCGTCCTGCGCCCTCGTACTTCCTACACTCTTCACTGTAATAATGTATTGAACTAGTAAAAGTGGTGCGCAGAGGTGTCATTGTGGTAGATATACTCAAAAGGGTTGCTGATGGTAGAAACCTGTGCCGTTTGTTAACATTTAGCAATAAATAAACAAAAGGGGATGTTTTTTTTATATAACATTAGTTTGTTTTTTGTACATATTGCAGCTCCAGATCATGCTCAAATCTGTATGTCATTAAAAGAAGAAAAAAATTAGAAAAAAAACTTGGCATAAAAATGAGAATAAAAACGTGATATAAAATTTGAACTGTGTAATTGTTTTTTTTTTTAATTGATATTTACATTTACACAACTTTACACAGACTTCCAGGTAAACTTCATTTGAGTGTTTTAAAGGGACGGGACAGTTTTTAACAAGTCGATGCAGAGAAACGGTACATCAAAATGCCACAAAAGCCTTAAAATTTTGGACAAACTGGAAAGATGTGGACAACAAACAAACAAATCGAGTTGTTAAAGAGGCTTGTTTAAACATCCTTCATCGTGGCAGAAACCTTTTGAACAGAATGTCACTTTCGTCCTTGACCTACAGGTCGCCAGTTCTAGGGTCTTTATGTTGTGCTCCAGAAAGAATGCCATGAGGAAAGTCTTGGCCGAAGCTTTTATTAACACTTTGAATGCCGTACGATGCTGTTTTCTTCTTCACATTCTGAAAAGACTCGCTCTATTCAGTGATGGAAAGTAACACATTTTGTTTTAGTTTCTGTACATGACTTAAAGTGCATATAACAGGTTAGACTTCAGTTCGTAAGTTTGTCATTTTTACTTTCTGGTTGGACATGAGCAGTAGGTTTGACATAGACAGAGGCGTTACAGTCTTATTTATATGTCAATGGGTAGAGGGAATTGTACAACTGTTACTTAGCAACGGTGCAGTTTGTTGATGATCGTTTAAACTGTTTTTTTCAATGGAATGTCACTTATAGATGACGTTAAAGGAGGGATTCCATTTTAAACTCAGGAATTCTGACTAATAAACTCAAAATTCTGACTTTTAAACTTGAAATTTTAACTTTTGAACTCCAAATTTGGACTTTCAAACCAAGAATTCTAACGTTAAAACTAAGAATTCTGACTTGCTGTGGGGTTTTGTGTTTTCTTTTGCTTTTTTTTTTTTTTACTGGCTCCATAGGTATCTGCACTTTCTACATTTTTGACTGGACAGGGGGTAGCTTTAAATTCAGGGCCCCGGGTACAAACCTTTTCAGTGGGCCCCTAATACACAATTTTGTGATTTATTCATCCCAGCAAATTCAGTTATTGTATTTTTTGCATTCCCTATCATTAAAATATAAACTCTATGGTTTGTGCTTTACACCTAACAATTATTCGCAGATTTCCTTCCTTATATTGTTCTGTACTGTTTGTTTTTGTAATAGTTACCAGACCAATTTCACAAACATTATTTACACTAAGAAAATACACTATCTGCAAATCATAATCACTTTTTTTTTGTTAACTTTATTAATATGTGAGTTTTCCTCTTTTTAAAGGGGTGATGGGGCCTTAGATGTTAAAGTGCCTCTGACAGGTTGGACTACTCATGCAACTAAAATACAGGTAAGAGTACTATATTTGAAGTTTTGCTACAAAAAAAAAAAAAAAAAAGGGTTAATTTTATCACAATTTAAATGTTTTGTTTTTGTTTTGTAATATCACTTCCCGGTTGTAACTGAAGACATTACACAAGGAAATGTCACATACTTTTGAATCTGACAGATCAAAATGTATTGTGAACACCTTTATTTTGTTGAATTTATGTTTTAAGGGTAAAAAAAAGTTGTTTATTGTGGGTAAATTAAGCATAAACTTTCAATTTTTAAATCACTACTCGATTGGTATAAAACTAGATTTTTTGAAATGTACAATAGGTATTAATACACCAAATAAAATCAGAATGACAAAATCGTTAAAAGCTAATATGTTAATATGTCATATACACTTTAAGGACTTTACTCAACCAAAATGCATTTCATTTAAACAAAAATACAAAGTAGAATAATGGAACTGGCCCTTGATTTAGTACCTTTTGTTGACCAAAAATCAGCACAGTTTTTACATTACATTTGACCCTTTAACAGTTCTCAAGTACGTGTGAAATATTCAGAATGTTTTTACATGGCTACTTCAATATTTTCGCTCAAATTTATTTTTTACGTGATACTTTTACTTTAATTGTGTCATTTTTGTGCCCCTGCATCTGTACTTTTACTTTAGTAACAAAACTGAGTACTTCTTCCACCACTGCATCTACTTTAAGAACA
Source organism: Rhinogobius similis (assembly GCA_019453435.1). Classification (NCBI taxonomy): domain Eukaryota; kingdom Metazoa; phylum Chordata; class Actinopteri; order Gobiiformes; family Gobiidae; genus Rhinogobius; species Rhinogobius similis. The sequence goes on from CM033640.1 coordinate 9,305,914, forward strand.
CATAAAACAACAATGTACCATCCCTTTAAAGTTCATATAGGCACACACTAGATCCAAGGATTTCTTACATATTCAATTAAGGCTATACTAATAACACAGATCCATTAAGACGTATACAAAAAGCGTTTAAAATGGCTGCTATTCTTTTACATTCAAGACGAGATGACACGAGCTTAACGTCCGTCCGCCGTCATCGCGCTTTTATCACATACCGCCCGCAGGTTAAATATGTCGCAATAGGCACATGCACAAAATGTATAGAATCCATTCAACACAACGAGAGTAAAACGGCATTCACCGAACAAGAAAAAAAAAAACATGGTTGCTACATTTACGCTGCTATTTTTAAACCCCGGCGAGTGGAAATCGGATGGCGATGCCGGGAATCTGCTTTTTGAAGTGGAGAGTGCAGGTGTTGCGAGTCCCACGACGAGATAAGGCTGCTCCAGTTTCTCATAACAGAAAGTGGGCAAAACACACATAAGGTCAAGGGCGACGGCTGAATTCTAGATGCGCTTCAGCGAGACTGTTTTGAAGCTACTGAGTAATGGGAATGACCGAATGCCTTTAGGAAGCATGACTTAAGACCTCGTGCACAACATTTGACATTGGGTCTCTCCACATGCTCAAAAGCGACCCTCCAGGATTATGTTCAAACTTGGAGTCACACATTATCGTTATAAAGAAATGCACGCTTTAAAGCTGGGGTACCTGATATTCATTCTGCGAAACCAGAAGATAAAATCTGTTTAACTAGTTCCTGGCTCTCACGAATCGTTAATATTCACGTGGATTCGTTTTGAGGCGCGTGCACGGCTTTAGAGCAGCTTTTTCTCAGACGGAGAAGTGAAACTGGGGTGGTCCGCCCAAGCACGGCCAATCAGAGCACTGCTTTCGGCTCTTACTTCCTGGTTGACAAGAAATAAAATGCTTTGTTGTTAGCCGTAAAACAACGCAAAACAGTCTGATTTTGTCAATAAGTGCTGCTTTTACGAGATACTCTAAGGTGGAAAATACAAAATGTACTAATTTACAACAAAAAAAGTCAGGTACACCAGCTTTAAGTTAAAGGTAAAGGTCAAAATCTGGCTTTAAGATTTATGATGCTTTATGAAACACACATTTAGTTTCTGGAAAAAAGGTAACACTTCAAAATAAGGTTCCTTAGTAAACAATTTATAAGGCATTAAGAAGCATAGTTATTTGTTTATGAGCAGTTATAAATTAGCCTTTATCACTTGGTTATTGAAAATGATTTAATTCGCAGCTTATTAATGGTCTTAAAACATTTTGTACAGCGTTTATGAACACACACATGCTTTTTGTTACTGGCCTTTTAGCATTTTTACAGATTAAAGCCATCTACAAATGCTAGTAATCGTTTTTTAAGTGCATTAACTAGAGCTTAATATTGCCTTAAAAATAGTTCACGATCAAACCTTATTTTAAAGGTGCTGTACCTGATTTTAAAACAGAACTAGTTCATGTACCCAATTTTTTGCATGTAATAAACTAAAATCTGTTTTTCCACATTACAGACATATTGTAAAAGCATCTACTCGGGTGAAAATGAGTCCACAGCGTTTTTTCTGCATCGATTTATAGTGCATTTTATTCTACGAGACGATGGAAGTGCTCTGTTAGAATGCTAATGTTTGTTAGCTTTACCACAACGACAAAGAGGGGCACAGAAACTCATGAAAAGAACTTGTAAACCCGCCGTGGGGAATATTTAGGGAGCTGGGACTGCGTTAGTGATATATATGGACTGCTGTACAGACTTTAAAACAAACCAGTCCTGTTTTTCATGTTTCAGAACAGTAAAAATCAGGTACAGCACCTTTAAAGCATTACAAAATAAAGTCCTTCTCATACTAACTTGTGTTGTAACCAGTGGATAAGTAAGTAATGTAAGTTATATTGACCAGTGGAGATCAAGAATTGTAAAATTGGTTAATATTCTTTAAGACTGTAACCCTGATTTGATCCAGATAAGGCAAGTAAATATCACATGGACCAAACAATGGGCCAGTGAATTGAGAAAGTTTCAATTAAAATGACACTGTTCGGCTATGATATATTGTAAGTGCTATCTATGAAGCATATAAATATAAAATGTTTAGCAAATTATAAAACAAAATGCAAAGCTGACTTCAAGGTTTTACCGAGTGCCTAAAAAAAAAAACTGGTCTCACTGGTTTTGCTAACGTTGACACCTTTAAACGACTTTTTGAACCACAGAGGCAACATTCACTTTCAGCTGCTTACAAGAACAACATCCTGATTTTGTAATCCTTAAAGTAAACACCCCACTTTTACACAACCTTCCATTTTCACTGACATTTCGTGAGATGCCCGTCCTTCACGAGGCCCGTACAATCTTAACATACGCGATCCCCACTTGCTTAAAAGTCATTTGTCGGATCGATAAAACGCCTCAAGTCATCTCGTTCCAGGTGGACGTTCGAACCCCGGTGTACGTAAACTTTGTTGTTGCCCCACTTGGCGGCGTGTGACCGTTTTGCTCGGCTTTGGCCCGTATCATCCCCTCCCCTTTGACGGACCTGACCAGAGAGCTACCGCCTTGCTTCTTGGCGCAGCAGCTGAACGTGGAGAGCATCCCTTTGCGAAACCTCTTGTTCATGAAGCAGTAGATGATGGGGTTGACGCAGGCCGACGTGTACGACAGGAGGTGGATGAAGGAGATGGGCGCCCCCGTCAGCTGGTAGGCCGAGCGCCGGTCGAAGGCCTGCCAGGCGTTGACCACGAAGACGGGGGTCCAGCAGACGAAGAACAGGAACACTATGACCAGGAGCATTCGGATGACGCGTTTCTTGGCCATCAGGTTGGCTGTGGGGCTGCTGCTGCTGCACACTCGCCCCACCGCGGACTTGTTGCCGGAGAAGGGCCCGGAGCTCTTCTTTTTGTTGGACGGCTGGAGGTAGCAACCGTCGCTGTCGCCGGGTTTGATGCTGCCAGAGCTGGACTGGCGTTCTGTGAGGAGGACAGGATAAGATTTAACTTTCTTGAACTACATCCTTTGCAAAGAAAAGATAGAAATGCGTGTTTAGATACGTTACAACCAGTGGCGGACATACCTTACGGGATTGCCTTGGGTCCCCAACTTGAAGGGGCCCCCAAAAAGATACCCTTCCCGATCGTCAAAGAAACAGTTCTATCAATATCTCAATAAAGTGGTGCAGTGTACTTTTAAACAAGAAAAAGACCTAACAAAATAGTCTGGGATTGTCAAATAAATGAATTCTGCGCAAGCCTAAACATATATAACATTTTAAAATTACACAAATGAAAACTATGTATTTAAATCAGCTGGAACATGTGTTTGAATGCACTAACATGTGGGAAATATGGTCTGATTTCCTAAATATTTTTCTGGGGAAGGACCTCCAAACCCCCCCATTTAAAGCTTTCAATAGTTCCCTTACCATCTCGAATTCATAAACCTGTTCGACCACCACAACAAAACAACAAAAAAATAAAAGCGTCCTTCAAGAAGAATTGAAGAGACATGACGTTAAATTTATTAAAAAAATCCCACTTGATGAGGAGGAGCCTGGACTCAATTTTGCCTTGGGCCCCCAAATTCCTCGGTCCGCCCCTGGTTACAACAGAGCTTGTCTTGAGACGTTGCCTCGCTCTTTTCACCCTCGCGTGTCAATATAAAATGCATGAACGTCAGCTTTTGGAATGAGCCTATAGTTCTGCAGCTGTCAGTCGGTCGTGAAGGGTATGAGGAACATATGAGGTAGGCTTCCAGAAGTATTGGAATTGCCCCCGGGAAACAAACTAGTTAAGTGGAAATCATGCTCTGTCGCTGTCTATATAGGTTTTGCATTCTACATGAAACTTAAAGTGGCCTTCAGGGTTTCAGAATGGTCCAAAATTATCATCGTTGCCATAGTAATTATCAATTTAAAACAGAATATTACATCTTTTGAGTGGTGAAAAGTCCTAAAATTTTGTCTAAACAGGAAGTTGAAAGACACTGATGCAATACATTCTAGAATTTCAGTGGTTTTACGTAGCTCTATGGGAGATTTTCTGTTTTTGAAAGAAATATCAAATATATAAATCAAAATAGAACCTTAACATTATTAGTTTGGGATTGACTCTACAAACTAGTCATTTTATTCTCATGGCTTTAAGTCCTTTCAACTGACAACAACCAGTCTTCGGAGTTAAATAATGTCATCACTTTCTGAGGCTATTGTGAAAAAATTATGAATCATTTATTCACTCATATTGACAGAGAAGATATTGAACTTTGTGCCAACGTTTGTAATGTGGATAACCTCAGTAATTACAGAGGTATGAATCATAAACCAGGTCAACAAATCTGCAATCTGACAGTTACAGTCGGTGAATTCTACCTTACAATCATATAAAGGATGTAATCTAATCTGATTCTGACCCGACCAAAAAAGTTATAGACATTATAGAAAGTTGTGACGTCAACCTATTACTGTGTTTCAGAAAACCTCAAACAGCCAATCAAAGTAAAGAGGAGCTTTAAGAAAACTTGTTGAAGTGGCGGCAACAACAACACGCTTGAATAAAATACAAATTTAAATGAAGAACATCCCAACATCCAATAGGCCAATAGTATTTAATACAGATGTGGGGCAGCTACAAACAGTATTGTTAAAATGTAGAGCGTTTTGAGAAAAATATCTAATTGCAATTTTATGCAGGTTTAAGAAATTCCACATTTCAAGATTTTAAATATGTACTCAACGTTTTACGCTCATATCATGTCACATGCTTGTAACCATTCCATTGGGCAGCAGAATGACCAGAATATGATAAACTACTTTATAATATTCAAAAGGAAAATTTACATGAAATTTAAAACCAACCAAAGAAATTTATGTTTGAACCCTATCTTTTACTTTTTAGATGATTTAATCTCAGCTATTAACATTTAGATTCAATAAATTCAGTACATTATTTTTTTCCCTCAATATTTTTATTAGCCACACCCCCCAGTTGAATTCAGTACATTATTAAATTTAAAAATAAAAATCACTGTCATGGATCCCCAAAGGATACATTTCTTTTCAAAATGGTTTTTAGATTTAATGTCAGTGGGATGGAATTTCGTGATTTTTAATGCATTTTAAGGCCTTATTTTTGCAAAAATTAATTTAATGAATTTCAATGCTTTTCAATGCCCTGTTGGAACCCTGTGAGAACTGTGATTATGATTAGATTTACGATTTCTGTTTCAAAGTTCAAACTTTACACATCCAGGAGAATTGACAGAAACGTTGAAATATGTGTATTTCAAAAAGTGTTTGTAGAGATCTAAACCACAAGTAGCGATTTCTATTCAATTTTCATTCGTCTTGCAGCCCTATTAAAATGCATGTTTTTGCTGCATTACAGTAAGTTCTTGGGTTTATTCACTGATAGAAAAGATCAAGTTTATATTTCATGGCAAAAAACAATAAGTAAACCACCAACTGGCTGTTTTCAGATTCTACAACTTGACGACGATGACGCTGAACCGTATCATTCATCGTGACTCGACTAGACAAAAATATGCTTTCCAACAATATTTATGATCTCCTCTCCAAACTGTAAAACGATTGGCTTATTAAAGTTTGTCATTTCCTCGGAAAGCCAGCAAGTACACGCATGTCTGAAGCAACTGTGACTCACTTAAATTCACTCCTGGCGTCTTTCACCAAGCCTCAGACGCTGGTCCTGGCCTGAACGGGATCTCACTCGTTAAATGTGTTGTTGTCGTCTTATAACAGGTGCAGTCTCAACAACAGAAATCTTAAACAAGCCAAAGATTTCTCGGGGAACACTACAATCGTCCATACACTGCATTCCTTAATCCCTGCCCGTCCGCCCATATGTTTCTCTCACTAGATGCGTTACACAATTTGGCCACGGGACACGATATGTAGGTCGTGCACTTAGAGACCGTGCTGTGGCCGTTATGAGTGTGTTTCATTTTCATACCCCGACTCGCCTTCCTGCTCGACAGCTCGAACCTGATGCCCCTGTAGAGTTCCACGGAGATGAGGCCGTACGCAGTCATCATCACTATGCCCGGGATGAGGAAGAGGAGCAGCAGCAGGGACACGTACCTGCAGGGGAGCGGGGTCAGGAAATGGACAATGCAGTGAGAAAATGGACGAATGTGTTGATGATTTGGCCCCAACTCAGGAGACATGTTATAAGATAAGATAAGATAAGAGATCCTTTATTTGTCCCACAATGGGGAAATTCCACTGTTGCAACACACAGTTTAGGACAGGAATGAAAGAAATAGGCGCATGCAATAAAAATAGGATAAATAAACATGGTAGTAAAAAATACAATATAAAGTATAAGGTATAAAGTGCACACTCTTATTTACAGTTTACAACAATGGTAACTAAAGTGGCTTAAGTGTATTGTTATATACAGTAAGAGACTATGGTGAGGTAAAGTGTATTAATAGTATGTTAAATTATATTGCACATGATTATCACAGGTGACTGACACATGTTACAGTATTGCACATGATTATAGCGGGTGAATGGCACATGCTTTTTTTCTGTTACTTCATATTGAACTATAACATAAGCAGATCATTATTTAGCATTTTGTTAACTGCAATATTGATCTAAAACGCTAAGACAGGTTCACTGACTTCCAGTTTAAAACTGTAGAACTGATATTTCACAGTTTATCTGACATTTTGCCGTAACAGCGGTTTGTCATTTGCACATTTTTGTTTCTTAAAAGTGGCTATGTGACATTTTAAAATCCATTTATCATTCAAGGAGATAAGGGGTAGGTGAAAATTGATATTTTCTAAGCACTCAAGCCGCAGTTGCAGTACATACAGAATTGTACATGCATTGCTCTATCAGAATACGACTTTGACTACACTAATAATGTAGAAACACTGTTGTGACAAGGTTGAGGCTCATTAAAGTTGATTTTGTTGATTTTGCATAATATGTCCCCTTAAACATCATTATTTACCTTTATAGATGCTCAAAATTAAACGGGCTGTACCTTATTTTTTTTTTTTTTTTTTTACATTATAAAGAAAAAACTGTTTTGCTACGGTGCCAATATGTCGTAAAAGCATCTATTCAGGTAAAAATTAGTTCATTGTGCGCTCTTTGCATTTAATTATAGCATTATGTTCTCCACAAAGCAGGAAGTGCCCTGTTAGCATGCTAGTTGTTGTTAGCTTTACCCTGAAGGCAAAACTGACTTTCTGCAAGTTGCGAAAAGTGTATATAAACTCATCGTGGTGAATATTTCCGACGCTCAGGAGGCATTAGGTGACTGATTTAAAGATTTGAAAATGAACTCATTCTGTATTTCATGTTTTAAGACCGTACAAATCAGGTCCGGCGCCTTTAAGTGACGCGTCGATGTTTGTTCCAGCTTCACAGTTAGCTGTAAACCTCCTCAGAGCACGCTAAAGGTCCTGGCCTGATGGAGGCAACAAGACCTCTATGAATCCCAAAACTGGACCCCATTTGCCCGTCAGCCGTCATTTTATGGTGGATACTACATTTGAGAGCAAGTATCTGTACTTTTTACTACATTTTTAACTAGACTGAAAAGTTGAAAGTACTTCATTTTGTTTTAGGGTTATCTCTAGCTCATTGATGATGACGTTGTGCCTGAAAGTTTTGCGTTCAAGCTCAACAACAAGCAAACAAAAATAGACACATAAAATTCATTAATTCAAATGAATCGAATAGACCTTTCTTGAGCAAAATTAAACACAATTCTTTGCCAAAATTATGACATTCATTACATAAAACTGGTCTCATAATCTGCATGAAATACTTACTTTTTACTCTTAAAGTACATTTTCAAGCAGATACTTTAACACGTTTACTTAAGTAGATTTTTGAATGTGATACGTTTACTTTTACAGCCCGGTTGGACTGCAACATCACTTTGGGAACAGGTCTGATCCAATGCTAATTCCAGGTCATCCAGGACCCGGACAGTCCTTCACAGAGGGCCCCGGACCCCATTCACCTGGACCACCAACCACAGGCTACCACAAGGGATCAAATGCTTTCTCCAGATCCACAAAACACATGTGGACAGGTTGGACAAACATCTATTTATGCAACCAGAAAGTAGAGCTGAGCCAGTTCTTTCATTTTAAATTTGAGCCTTAAAGATGCTGTACCTTATTTTTACTGCCTTAAAAAAAGGACCAAAATCTTTGCAATAGTCGTAGCATCCTAAATATTCACCGCGATGAGTTTAAAAGAGGTAAAGCTGACAAATATTAGCATGCTAACATCACACTTCTTGTCTGCTTTACGGATAATAAAACACTTTATAATTAAATGCAGAGAAAGCGCTGTGATCTCATTCTCACCTAAGTATCTGCTTTTAGAACACATCTGTACTGGGGCAAGACAGATTTTACATATGTACATATGACAGATTTACGTGTTTTTCCAATTATTACTTTGTTTGTACTTTGTTAATTATTTATCATGCCGTAGTTTTGCATCAGTGGAGTGGCAGTTTGTGAAGAAAAGTTGAAAAATTTAAGTTTGAAATTGCAGGTTGATTAGAGTCAAGTCCTAAAACAGAATATCTCTACCTATGTGACCTTTGTCTTTGTCTCATTGGTGTTCTCATTTACTTTTATTAATCTAATCCTAACAATTGAGTCATTTAGATGAGCTTTGGCTATTTGTCAAATCTGCTGCTCATGTCCAACCAGGAAGTGCAATTACAAACGTCACCACAATGACCAAACTATAAGTCATTTTAGTACATTTTAATAATACTCAGGTTGACTATACTTTAGCAAAACCGTTCTAAGCTGTCACATGCACTTTAAAGGAGCTGTATCCAAATCTTGCCTCACCACGACTGCTGGATGATGTCGTTGGGCCACACCAGGCGGCACATGTGCCCCGTGCTGTTGTTGAGGCGCGTGAAGGGCTTGAGCGTGCTGGAGATGGGGTACGGCAACATCAGGACGAACGACGCCGCCCAGGTAGCCGTGATGACCTTAGCCGCGTGAGATTTGGTCTGCCAGGTCCGCGATGTGAGAGGGTTGCAAATGGCACTGTAGCGCTCCAGGGAAATGGCCACCAGGTTGAATGTGGAGACGCTAACGGACACACCTGTGAAATGAGGTGAGACACAAATGCGTTGGCGGCTCTGTCAGGGACTTTTGTAGCTGTTTTTGTCCTCGATGCACCTGGTAAAGTATATTATTACCAGTGCAAAGGAAAGAACATATGTAAGATTTATGTGGCATATAAGTTTAGCCTTAGCATGGCACTGAAATAAACAGCACTATAAAGAAACGCAGGGTCATTTAATAAAACGCAAAGTAGTTAATGAATAGGTTTTTAAGTTCCAGATTTGAAATGCATTTTAAGGCGAGACACCACAGGCAGAACAACAACTTATCGGCTTTCATGCAGAAACAACAAAGTTATCGGTCTGCTCTTAAAGATGTTTTATTATTTCATTTAAAGGCCCTGTACCTGATTTTTATTTACTCGAGTTAAAGTGCGTATGACAGGTTTTAACGATATTCTGATTTTGATTTTATTTGTTGTATTAATATGTATTGTACATAGAAATTATTGTTTTACACCAATCAAGTCATGGTTTGTGGAGAAAAGTTGAAAAATCGGTTTAAAATTACAGGAAGTAAAAAACTGATGACATCACACTAGGGAGACTCATTCTATCCAAAGGTTTTGCATAATTTACCCAAAATAAACAACATATTTTACCCTTAAAACATTAATTCAACAAAATAAAGGTGTTTACATGTGTTTTGATTCGTCGGACAAAAAAATCTCTGACATTAGCTGAGTTTTAGTTTGGCGTTCAAAGTAATTTCCTAGTGTGATGTCATCATTTACAACCAGGAAGTGATATTACGAAACTAAAAAAATTGCTAAAATTGATAAAACGTATAATTATTTTTAGCAAAACTTTAAATATATTTATCTTACCTGTATTTTAGGTACATGGGTAGTCCAACCTGTCATAGGCCCTTTAAGATAAATTCGATTTACATTACGCATTGTTTGATAGAGGCAACTTCATGGACATTGGGTTTGTATTGTATAATCTGTACATTTTAGAGCTAGTGCACAAGTGTTTGTCAGGGTCACGTCTTTTTGGCCAATCGGGCATATCGTACACTATGAATCATGGGAACATTAAGCGCTAAAAGATAATTGTAATGAGTGTTAGAGGGACTATATGGAAACAACTGCATAAGACTATCCCAGACAGTCGTTTCAGAGTCATGGTTCAATGTTGAGTGAAAGGAAGGACTATGTGGGCGGGGCTAACGAAACAAACAACAAACAACCAAACAAACAAACAAAAACATGATCCTGTCTCACGGTTCAAAATCAGGTACAGGCCCTTTAATTCATCCATAGATTACAGAGACATTGTAACTTCAAAGGCAGTTTCTCCAAATGCATTTTTCTCCCTCAGAGACATCATCACTTAAAGTATCACCCACACACACCAAACTTTACAATCTTGTGGGCTGCTTAACAAGATTTTAATGGAACGTACTGCAGGACTGAGAAAGGTCTGGCTGCTCCACATCCTGTTTGGTTTAATACTCAACCATCGACCCCTAACCCTAACCCAAACCGTACTCAACCCTGTAGCAATCGTTAATTAATAAATGACTCGGTTTTTTTGTATTCAATTTTTAGCCACCAGATGTGACGGAGTGAAGTTTTAAGTTAAAAAAATGAGGTGAAATTTGAATTCTTTGCCCAATTTTCAGCTAGATCTAGTTCACTTGAAAACTATATATGAAATCCCCTCTGTATATTTTTTACAACTAATATGTGTACAAAATGAACCCAAAAATTTAAACCTGATTCTGTGCATTTTTTCAGGTTTGAATGTCCAAAATATGCTCAGTTTTGGCTGTTTTTATTCATAAAATGTATTATTTCTTCATGAAAGCATTATATGATAAAAAAAAAACTTTGTAATACATTAAGCAAACACTAAAAGAGGTTTCAAATTGAAATCTTTAAATTTAAGATTTTGTCTTATGTTCATATTTCATGGTTTTCATATTTTTCTATGACTTTGGTGGCGTAGTCCCTGTGGTAAATGGGAAGAAATATGAATTTGAAAAAATAAGTTGAAAATCACAGGAAGTAGTGTTGAGTTGTAGAACAGAAGAGACAGAAACAGGTGTTGTATATACATTTTGTTTTTGTTTACAGTAGGGTTGCTAGGTAACAGTTGTGGAATTACCTCTACCTATGTCACAACTGCAGCTCATGTCCAACCAGGAAGTAACATTATAAACGTAAAACAAAACTGAATAACTGGGTGGAAAAAAGCAGAATTGTTTTGTAAAATACATACATACTAAACAGTCATGTTCACTGTATTTTACAAAAATGTGTAGTTCAACCGGTTATATGCACTTTAACAAAGGCTTATTTATTCATTTTAAGTCAGAAACGTTTTTTTCCCCCATATCTGTTCAAGGTCAAGCTAAAGTCTTATGTTCTGCATTTCAACACGGGACGGTATTAACGTAATCCAAAGCCATAACCTTAACTAAACAAACTGTTCTTTAACCTAACCCTAGCGTTGCCCTAATTGTGAGGTAAAATATTGTCAAAAAAACACACATTTCACAGGGCAGTTAGCACATCGGGAACGGCTTTTCCACGACTTTCCATAGATTTTAACTGGCAAAGACCTTCATCAAAGCTCAAAATCACTTAAAAATCGAATAAATATTTAGTGCAGCTCTATTACCATACACACACACAAGTTTCAGACACAAGCCATATTTCCGTTGTTAGAAGACTTATTAGAGCCCATTATTTTTAACATATATGCTAATCCCTATTACATTTATTAGCATTTTTACCAAACTTGCAGCAGCAAAGCCAAACTTGCGATTAAAAATACAAATATCCTCTTGTATGATGTAATTTGTTCTTGTACAGTAAAGCACAGTAAAGATTTAGAGTTCTGATATTTGTAGAGTTTAAGCTGATTTCCTTTGGAGTTTACATTTGTTAACATTAGAATAAAGATGGCTGTGGGTGGCGCTTAGGTCACAGGCTGAACAGATACAAATAAAGTTTGTTAGTTTAATTGATCGATTACTAAACTAAGCTAAATTTATGTTGTTATTTTTTTCCTTTGTAATTTACTTTATGTAAATATGTCATTTCAGTGCAGAAAATGATTGCGAAAGTTAGATTAGCTGGCAATACGAGCTAACACATCTCATTTCAATGTATGAAAAGGAGGACAATTAGCCTGCAAAGCTAACTCTCATTAATTAACATGTTAATTCATGTGCACCATCCCATATCAAATAACAACAAACATAAATATATTGATAGTTTTGTGTTTTTGTTCCATTTTCAGTGGGATATTCATTTATTAATTAGCCTATGGAAATTGTAAAGTTGTATTCATAATTGTTGACTTATGCATTCCCTCTACTTAACATCCTCATTTGTGTGACAAAAAGCCCGTGCAAGGCCCCGCACGGCAGCGCGGGCTCATTGTTGATGCCAGACTCTGATTTGAATAGAATCCCGTGCTTGTTACTTGCCCCACAGCCCTGGGCCTTGTACCACGTCCCTCTGTGCGGCCTGTCACTGTGTTTACTGTTCTTCACGCTGCTCGGCTCACGTGACCCTAAAACACATCTGCCTGCACCGCACACTTCGTAACAATAACAACATCATCTATAAATATTTTTCAATTATAACCGAGTTCAACCCGCGAGGAACGCCACGTAAACATGCAAACACGAAAACGAATGAGCCAATAACCGCCACGGCAACTTCCTTATCTCATCCCGCTTCAGAGAAAAATTGAACTCGTAATTAGATTTAAAAGAAATATTTAGGACCAAACAGCATTTGTGTTAATGGTTACATATTGCAGAGCTCCAAACAAATTTTCAGAGGTTATAAAATGTGATGTAATGCAGAAAATGCGCTAATCTGTTTAGCATTGATGAGTCGCTACCCCAAAGCAGAGGCTCCACAAGTCATAAGTATCAATGACTGTCAAACCAAAGGAAAAGAAGACGTGATATTTTATGTTTCTAATCAGATCAGTTGAAAATAATAAGCAACTGCTGAAATTTGGTTATTAAACCTCTGTTTGTTGTTTGTGTCATGAAAAACCCTGGTGGCCAATCGAAAAACTGCTCCAGACTTTTTGAAATAGTTTTTGATCAGTTTGGGATCTGAATGAATGTCGTGCTGGCACTGAGTCTTCATATAATGTGAGTACTTCTGCTAATTGGCTTCTGAATTAATGAGAGCCAAACAGTGCCTCGGGGTTTGTTTGTTCTCTACACTTTATGTGTCAAAGTCAGCCTGAGAACCTCCACATCATGGAGCTCACAGATGACTTGTGCCTCATGTGCAGATGTGCTCATGCTCTGGAGCCTGGAGGGAGCTCAAACTCAGGAACCTGGACACTGTTTGCAACGGACAGCGCTGTCACTGAGTCTGAAAGTGAGTTGAAAGTGTGTTATTTTAGATGCACAAAAAATACCCAGACTTTTTTGTTTCTGAACAAAATATACTGTTATTTACACTATTTCTCAAACTGTGGAACTGCGTCTGGTGATACTTCGGGTTCTCTGCAGTTGTAGGCATATATGTTTAAAGTCTATATGGCAGGTTTTTAAAATGTTCTAATTATAACTTAGTTTGGTGGGAGGGCACCTGTGGCAATTATTTACTATAGTGTTGCATCTGTGAGGTTGCAGTTTGTGAAGAAATTTAGAAAAATAAAAGTTTAAAATTACAGGAAGTGATTGAGTTCTAAAACAGAATCCCTCCGCCTGTGATGTCATCAAAAAGCGACAGGCCATGGAAAATACAAAAACAATTTACACACAACGGACACAACTTTCTGATACTTTAAAGTATGATTCAATAATGAAGTTGTTATTGGGTAATATTCTTTGTAAAATCATAACTACTGTGTCATTTATGTGGGTTTTGGCCCTTATTTTGAGAATGGTTGCTAGGTAACAGCTGTAGAATTACCTCTAACTATGTCATATTTGCTGCCCATGACCAACCAGGAAGTAACATTATAAACATTAAAAAAACTGTCAAACTGCGGATAAATGGGCAAAATGTTTAGTAAAATCTTAAATATAATCATGTTCACTACGTTTTAGTGAAATGTGTACCTGTCATATAGACTTTAATTTAGAGGCACGTGTTTTTGTTTTCTTTTGTAGCAATCGATGTAAGAAAATCTAATAATGTCCAATGACGTCCAATAATGTCATAATGTCCAATAACGCCCAACATAATAACATCTAATAGTTTACTATCGGCCAATAACATAATCAGTTTGGCCAATTTGAAATGTATTAAGCCCATAACGTAATCACCGGTCAATAATGCAATAACTTGGGTGAGTCAATAACGTAATAACACCTTGCTGTCAGTTAAATAAGAAACTACACGCTATTGATTTCTTTGCTACTTTAGCCATGGCTTAGTCCAACTTTAAACCAATTTCAGTCTTAATATAGACCTTAAATTGTCCTGTTTTACTTTTGGTTTGGATCTGGGGGTACTCGCCAAATACTTCCTTACGTGAACATTTTGAGACACATTTCCCTAAAACGATTGCTTGACGTCACGTTCGTAGCGTCATTTGGGTGGTATTACACCCAGCAACAGCATCGGGGACTCGTTTCGCTACAGTAATTAGAGTCTTACTTGTTATTAGCCACCAATTACGCGGACATGATTTATTCTATGCAAACTTTTGACAGTGCTTTGGTTACTATTCCTGTCACACATCGGAAAAATGCAGTGCTAATCTTCCGGAAGGGCCTTTTTTAATTATTCGTGCTCCTTAATTTACCATTTTAATTACCACCTGCTGTGCCGCTCTCATTCGAACTCACTTGTATTAGCTTCCACTCAAACTCGCTTCCTCTGCCCGTATTCCCTCAAACAATTTCCCAACGTGACCTGCCGCGATCGCCGGAATTGAGATCACGGATAGACAACCGCGGTGAAGGTGAGCTGCGGACAGAAACAATTCATTAACGTCAACATCGTCCAGATTAGCGCCGCTGTTCTGGACGATTTCCATTAGGTCATATCTATTAGACCGACCTGACATTTTAGTGAACAGTAGAGAATGAAAAGGAAATGAACGCTTTGAACGGCATGGCCCGCGATGACTTCAATTACCTGCCCTCAAACAGAGAGTAGAAACGAATTACTGGTCCAATAAATGCCGTAATGGTCTCATCTATTTGAGTGGAGATGAAGCGGTCCAGAAAGATTTGAGGGGACTATTTGATTGACCCATTTTTGATTACGCTGACCCTTCGCCTTGAATACTCTTTTAAGTATTGATGAAAAGGACTCCAACAGAAACCAATTTCAACTCATTCTGTTAAGAGAGTCGTCCAAAATCATTCTAGTCATGCAGAAAGAAGTTTCCTCCCCACTGTTTGGATTTATCTGCAAATTTTACGCTTTTTTACTTTTCACGCCATTAAGCTTTTGGAATCAACAATGAAGAAATCAGCACAACAAACAGAGTTACCCGGCATGTATTAGTTAGTTCCAAAATGGGATTAAAACCTCTGCACGAGGCCCTTTTTGATGATCCTCAGACAGGAAAAGTGCACTTAAATACAATCAGGCCCTCCAAGGGTTATGGACCGGCCCCTAACCCAACTTACAAAAATATAGAAAATATTTTATCTGTTGTTGTTGGTTTTAGTCCTGGTTTAGACCTGGTTTAGTCCTGGTTTACTTCTGGTTTAGATTTGGTTTAGTTCTGGCTTAGACCTGGTTTAGACCTGATTTAGACCTGGTTTTGGTCTGGTTTAGTCCTGGTTTAGACCTGGTTTAGTCATAGTTTAGTCCTGGTTTAGACCTGGTTTTTTCCTGGTTTAGACCTAGTTGAGTCCTGGTTTAGTCCTAGTTTAGTTCTGATTCAGTCCTGGCTTAGACCTGGTTTAGTCCTGATTTAGTCGTGATTTAGTCCTGGTTTAGTCCTAGTTTAGTTCTGATTCAGCCCTGGTTTAGACCTGGTTTAGACCTGGTTTAGTCCTAGTTTAGTCCTGGTTTAGTCCTGGTTTATAATTGGTTTAGTCCTAGTTTAGTCCTGGTTTAGTCCTGGTTTAGAACTGGTTTAGTCCTAGTTTAGTCCTGGTTTAGTCCTGGTTTAGTCCTGGTTTATTCCTAGTTTAGTCCTGATTCAGTCCTGATTTAGACCTGGTTTAGTCCTGGTTTAGTCCTGGTTCAGTCTTAGTTCAGTTCTGCAGATGTTGTTAAAGTCTTTTATATTACATTTTTTCACATTTCTAAAGCGTTGGACACATTCCTTCCTTCTTCAAGGACAAACCATTGGAGAAAACTGGCTCTGGGTAAATAAAGTTGAATAATCCTGCTGCACATGGTCTACGTCTGGTCCTGCTGTACATGGTCTACGTCTGGTCCTGCTGTGGTCTACGTCTGGTCCTGCTGCACATGGTCTACGTCTGGTCCTGCTGCACATGGTCTACGTCTGGTCCTGCTGCACATGGTCTACGTCTGGTCCTGCTGCACATGGTCTACGTCTGGTCCTGTACATGGTCTACGTCTGGTCCTGTACATGGTCTACGTCTGGTCCTGCTGTACATGGTCTACGTCTGGTCCTGCTGCACATGGTCTACGTCTGGTCCTGCTGTACATGGTCTACGTCTGGTCCTGCTGTGGTCTACGTCTGGTCCTGCTGTACGTGGTCTACGTCTGGTCCTGCTGTACGTGGTCTACGTCTGGTCCTGCTGTACATGGTCTACGTTTGGTCCTGCTGTACATGGTCTATGTCTGGTCCTGCTGCACATGGTCTACGTCTGGTCCTGCTGTGGTCTACGTCTGGTCCTGCTGTGGTCTACGTCTGGTCCTGCTGTACATGGTCTACGTTTGGTCCTGCTGTACATGGTCTATGTCTGGTCCTGCTGCACATGGTCTACATCTGGTCCTGCTGTACATGGTCTACGTCTGGTCCTGCTGCACATGGTCTACGTCTGGTCCTGCTGTACATGGTCTACGTCTGGTCCTGCTGCACATGGTCTACGTCTGGTCCTGCTGTACATGGTCTACGTCTGGTCCTGCTGCACATGGTCTACGTCTGGTCCTGCTGTACATGGTCTACGTCTGGTCCTGCTGCACATGGTCTACGTCTGGTCCTGCTGTACATGGTCTACGTCTGGTCCTGTTGCACATGGTCTACGTCTGGTCCTGCTGCACATGGTCTACGTCTGGTCCTGCTGTGGTCTACATCTGGTCCTGCTGCACATGGTCTACGTCTGGTCCTGCTGTGGTCTACATCTGGTCCTGCTGTGGTCTACGTCTGGTCCTGCTGCACGTGGTCTACGTCTGGTCCTGCTGCACATGGTCTACGTCTGGTCCTGCTGTGGTCTACGTCTGGTCCTGTTGCACATGGTCTACGTCTGGTCCTGCTGCACATGGTCTACGTCTGGTCCTGCTGCACATGGCCTACGTCTGGTCCTGCTGTGGTCTACGTCTGGTCCTGCTGCACATGGTCTACGTCTGGTCCTGCTGCACATGGTCTACGTCTGGTCCTGCTGCACATGGTCTACGTCTGGTCCTGCTGCACATGGTCTACGTCTGGTCCTGCTGTGGTCTACGTCTGGTCCTGTTGCACATGGTCTACGTCTGGTCCTGTTGCACATGGTCTACGTCTGGTCCTGCTGTGGTCTACGTCTGGTCCTGCTGCACATGGTCTACGTCTGGTCCTGTACATGGTCTACGTCTGGTCCTGCTGCACATGGTCTACATCTGGTCCTGCTGTACATGGTCTACGTCTGGTCCTGCTGCACATGGTCTACGTCTGGTCCTGCTGTACATGGTCTACGTTTGGTCCTGCTGTACATGGTCTACGTCTGGTCCTGCTGCACATGGTCTACGTCTGGTCCTGCTGTACATGGTCTACGTCTGGTCCTGCTGCACATGGTCTACGTCTGGTCCTGTACATGGTCTACGTCTGGTCCTGTACATGGTCTACGTCTGGTCCTGCTGTACATGGTCTACGTCTGGTCCTGCTGCACATGGTCTACGTCTGGTCCTGTACATGGTCTACGTCTGGTCCTGTACATGGCCTACGTCTGGTCCTGCTGTACATGGTCTACGTCTGGTCCTGCTGTACATGGTCTACGTCTGGTCCTGCTGTACATGGTCAACGTCTGGTCCTGCACATGGTCTACGTCTGGTCCTGCTGCACATGGTCTACGTCTCACTGATGAAAGGGAAGAGAGTCTGATGTTATGGTTTTTGCCGACTTTAAATGTGTCCAAAGTTGGGCTTACACTTGAGTTGTAGTTAAATCCATTCTTAGGGTCCCGTCTCATTACGAAGTGTTGGGCCTTTTCTGAACTCTCATAACATTTGCTCCTGTTCTTTTCTAGATAAGACACATGCATAAGTTTGCATAATAAAACTTGGGGAAAGCTCTCTGAAGTGTAATGCAGAATGGTGCTATTGTCGTTCCCTTAGAATGATAAGGTTCTGACATTTTTATCTTAATTGAGTTATTCATATATCCTTGTTCCTGGGTCACTTCTGTACACAGTGTCCAAAAGTACAAGGTTTGGTGCAGTTTGGAGGATTTTATGAGCGCTTTCAATGATTCACTTGTCGTTATAAGCTTCTGTCTACCTGACCTTACCTTCAACTGCTTTGGAATAATTAACATTCCATCCTTGTTTTGTTACAGAAGATTGATTTTTTTATGAATAAAAAGGGCATGACATAACTGCAGATTAATCTTTTTAAAAAGTGTTATTCAAAATCTATGTTTACTTGCTATGGCTTCTTTTTTTTATCATATTTGTGGCTTTCAGAGTCTAGAATGTGATTATGTCGATCCCAAATGGGGGTCAAGTTTCTTATTGATTACATTTAACAATTTTCAGAATGTAAAAAAGTTTCTGTTAGTGACTAGACCCGAGAACTTACCATATTACAACAAAAATCAGCATTTTAACAAAATTAATGCTAGCTTCCCCCAGTATTCCCCCAATACTATTGGCTGATAGAATGCTGTGATGTCGTCTGAAACCCAGCAATACACGCAATGCTTAGTTATAAAAAAACAGTATCAAAATGATTCAAATTTGACTTTTAAATTCCATTTCAAATTGACCACAGAAACACAAGTTCTTGTTTTTCGCATGTTTTGTAGATTATCCCTTATAATTCCAAATGAATATTCCATTTTCAGAATTATAAGTTTCTATCTGCAAATGATCACTGCTTATTCCCAAAAATAAATAGATAAATAACGTTTTTTTTTCTTGTTTTAGACCCTCCTGAAGGTGCCATTTACTCCCATACAACAAATACATTTATCCCTCTTTTATTTTTTCTATAAAAGTCGTGTTTTAGTGTTTTAGTAGAAAACAACCAGGCCTTCTGAGTCAATTTGATGTAATTGATAAATGGCACTGGGTGATTTATTAGACCGATTTATCATAATAAATCATTTATGTGGCTGGATTTCATATGGCTGGCTCTAGAAGGTTTTGAGAGGAATTAACTTTTGATGAGAAAACAACCAAAAAAGAACTAATTTCGTCTGCATTCTTCTGCTTCCAGCTTGGTGAGTTTTGGTCCTAAAACAACATTCTTTTCCGCACTTAAGAAGTCGTGCCCCAAGGTCCAGAAGAGAGTCAAGCAGAAAACAGCAACAGCGATCTGGTTATAAAACACACACGGACTGTTCTATGCAAAAACAGACTGACCCATAAAGTACATGACGAGTTTGCAGATGCCGGTGCCGAAGATGAAGTCCCTCATGAGGTTGGGGATGAGGGTGAAGGGGATGCACACCAGGGACACCATCAGGTCGCTCACGGCCAGGGACAGCAGGAACAGGTTGGTGACGGTCCTCATGCGCCGGTTCCTCACCAGCACGGCGACGATCATGCTGTTGCCGACCACGCTCAGGAGGAAGATCAGGCTGTAGAGGACGATCCGCACTGTCTGGTTGATGTCTGACGGGATGAAAGGCAACGCGTTATTGATTTTGGTCTGTGTGAGAAACAATCAGGGTCAACTGGGTTTCGGCGTATTATTTTGAGGATTTTTGCGCTTTTAAAAGAGAGAATGTTTTGTTTTGAATTGGTAGTTAGCAACGGTTAGGGCTGCGCTATATTGGAAAGATTTCAATGGGCTCTGTGCACATGTGGTTGGCTAAGCTAACCGTTTCTCATGCTAACTTTAAAGTGCGCGCGGCAGGTTTTTAAGATTTTCTGGTTTTGACTTTATTTGGCGGATTAAAACCTGTTGGAAATATATATGACAGCTTTACACCAACCAAGTGTCAGTTTGTGAAGAAATGTTGAAAAGTCTGTTGAAAATTACAGGAAGTAGAGTAGAGGAAGTCCAAAACATGATGACGTCACACTAAGGAGACACACTAGGGACAATTTACGTAAAATAAATTCACATTTTCACAAAATAAAGGTGTTGCTATCCATTTTTATTTGTCAAAGAATAATTTCTGTGACATTAGAGGAGTTTTGGCCCAATGCATAACATAGTTGCTAGGTAACAGTTACAGAATTTCCTAGTGTGATGTCATGATTTACAACCAGGAAGTGAAATTTTAAACCTAAAAAATTGCCAAACTGGGATAAAAATGGTTAATTCTTTAGCAGAATCTTAAATATAATGATCTTAACTGTGTTTTAGTAAAATGAGTACTTCAACCTGTCATAGGCACTTTAATTCAAACGTAAATTTAAAAAAAGTTCAAATGGAAAGTAAAGACTACCTATAGATTATATCCGTTTTTATTCTGATTTGTTTTATTTCTATCTTTATTGCGCTTCAGAACTAGCATTAGCATTAGCACTGAGCCATTAACACCTCCATTTATAGCCAACTTAAATTCCCTGCACAGAGCCTTATGCAACATGTCTGATATTATTGTGATATGAAAAAATACCTTTTGACATAATAATAATTTCACAAATTATAATATCGTTAATAAGTTGTGCCTTAATGTATAGTGAAAAATGTAAGAGACGCAGAAGAAGACTAATTTTGACTGGAAAAGAAAAAAAAATCACGAATAGAATCATCCTTTTAAAAACTGTGAATTCTAAAAGCAAAATGTAAATATATTGTGGCTAACGCATCAGCCAATATTATAATTACGATTATTTAAATTTTTTTGCAATTTATTTTTGCAGCTCTAGCAACGGTAACAGTTTTTGATCACTCTGACACCCATGGATGAGGGTCAAGTGTTGGAAAGAACACAATAGTTACAGAACACTGAACATCTGCATTAAAATGTACTTTGTAACATATTCCTGATACATGGTTCAATCAGAGTGCTGGAGTGAATATTTCATGTTGAGTTGCATTATATTATAGTAAAAAAAACATGGTATATGATTGAAAAAGCAAAGTTTATTATGCATTTATTTATAACTAAGTAAAGAAGGAAAAATCACACTCACCACAAGAGCTGTGCTTTCTGTTTTCTCACTAATTCAGAGCAGATTGAAGCCTACACTTCATGATCAAATACCACTGTGTATTCTTTTGGTTTCAGGAAAGTAACTGTAGTCTATTGTTCTGACCATACGGGACATTAGTATTTAGTCAAAGTCTATTTTTGTTTTATTTGAGTGACTCCTGATTTGTATACATGCCTTCATTTATCATTTCTGAATATTTGTATGTTTGTTCAGTTACTTCCCTGGACAAAGGTGTGGACAACATAAGTTAGAGGGGGCTGGTTAAAGAACTGCTGTCACTGGTGCCATTCAACAAAGAGCGACTTTTAAAGAGGAGGGTCAGTCACCTGCTTGTCTCCATGGAGATGTCATTGCTTTGCACTCGACTTTTTCCTGTGAATGTTCCAGATCTATATCTCCATAGAGACGAGCAGTGATGCCCCCAAGTTACAGGCCAGATCTGTGGACCGTACGCATTAAAATGTCCTTGAATAAATGCAAGATACACGAGTTTAATGACAGGTAGCACTCTTTAAAAATAAATTGAATGTTTAACTCTCAGATACATGACTTTGGACATTCTAATTTGCATCTGTTATTTGGCAGTTTCCTTTTGCTTTATCTTTAATCATGAATGGTTTGATGGTTTGGCACGTTGACAATATTGACAAAAACGCTATATTTTCTGGAGTATCCTGGAAACAATAGTCAAGCAATATTTAGTAAATCCAACAGAAATGTGTTAAACATGTCTTTAAACTTATTAATTGTGGGTTGATTATCAGACAAGTGTGAAATGTCTATAAAATTAAACACTACAGTGCAAAAATATTCAAATTGTGTATGTGAAATTTCAATTTATTACCCAACTTTCACACTGTAACTAAGACAAACGGAACTGGAAATGGAACATTCCAGGCAAAACAACGTCATCATGAAGACGAACAGGTGGCAAACTCTCCACTGGAAAAGTTACGTAGTGCACCTTTAATAGCACAAGCCAAAACAATGCAAGGCCAGATTGTGAATGTTACAAAAGTACTCTTCATTTTGTCTGGCCTGCCCTCACTCAAGGATTGCACAAAATAAACAGTTGCTCAATGCGCATCACAGAGATAGCATTTCTGAGGACACTCTTTTTGGTAACCTCATTACAGAAGTTATCTGCTTGTCATTTGAACTTGTGTCCACTGTCGTCTAAATGTTGTTTTATATCTCACAGTGGATTATCCCTCATATCCTCCAAATAACAGATGCAGGAGCTGTTGGAGCATTATGGTGATCTTATTACAAATACATTTACAGGAGATGGCATATGCTCTGCTGTCAACCAGACTTTAATAGTGCAGCGCTGCAAGAAGAGCGTGTTGCGTCAGTAATGTCTACATCTGTAAGGCTATTTATGGATTGTTTTTACTCTACAAATACAAATCACTTATCTGCTTTAAGACTGTTTCAGTTTATGAAAAGCATTCATCTCTGTTGTGGGGAATTACAATATACAGGGCCAAGATAATATTTCATGTCAGGAGAATATTGCCCTCTAAATGTAAAATGTAGGCAACAGACTCATTAACAAAAAAAAAAAAAAGAAAAAGCAAAGGAATGAATCTTGCTGCCCAAGTGCAAAGAGCCACAGCACACTTATTAATGTTAGCATCTGAATGTGTGTACCTTTCTACAAACATTATTATGATGAAGTGCTCTTCCACAGCACTATAAATGTCTTCATTCAGAAGGTTCTGCACGTTGCATGGCCACACTGTGTGCATGCGTTTTCCCTTCACAATAAAACTGTGTGGTGAGAACAGTTTACGCTTTTCTGTTTCTTTTTCTGTTCTTGACGTGTCTTGTCTAAGTTGTATAACAGCGTGTGGCCCTGTATCACTGAATGGCCTGGTGAGTGTCTGAGTGTCCATAGGCACAGCAGATCACACAGCGGTCTGTGCGTAATGCGCGCTGGCGCACACATGCCCAAAGCACAATCCTCTTTTGGTTCAAATTAGACTCAAACCAATGAATCTCAGAATTACGAAAATATAACCACACCACATCTGCTCTTTTAGAGCAGAAACAGAACAAAACTTGATTACCTTTAGGTTCAGGTGAAGGGTCTTCCTGGCTCTCACAGTCTGAAAGATTCTTAATTCCCAAATTACATAAAATCTTGTTCAGATCGGTGGAATTGACGAGCATGTCTTGGATTGTATAGGTCTCCATTTCGCGCTCCTCTTCTTGTAGCAACATGTAAAACCAGGTGAGCTGAGGAAAAAAATCCGTCACATGACAAAATCACCTCAAAGTGAATGTTTTTAAAGTGAACTTTGTTGAAAACGCAGTGCGTTGTGCGCGTCAGGTTGTCCGTGCGCTGCTCGTGCCGTGCGTCCTGGCTCTGGTGTGGTGTCTGACTCTGACAGACAGCGTGTGGAAAGGGCGCATTCTTGAGCGCGCAGCCCGCCTTCAGGCGCAGCACTAGTCAGCATCTGCCTGTCCACATGTACTGAAGTCTATAGGCTGCTCTCTCATCACACACGAGCTCGATGTGGGGGTTTGATTTGACCTCAGCTTCAGCCACATTCATCCAGTCCTTCTGGGATAGTTTTACTTCCTGAACACAAACGCCCTGCTATTGAAACGATGCCATTTGAGTTGGTCGCAGAGGTGTGCTGGAACAGGACCCTAACCCCGTCCTTTTATCCTCTTTCACGTGAAAGCAGCTGGGACTCCCTGCATGTAACTCATAACCAGATCCAGATCTTAGGTCATAGCTCGAAGGAAACTTAATAGTGAAAGCTGTTTTTGTTTATGCCTGCATGGGAGAGTAGTTTATTTTCACAAATAAATAAACTATAGCCTACCATAATAAACAAAACAACACTGGAGGTTATAAATCTATTTCCAAGTCAGTAGTGATGGGATGTGAATCACAGGTTTTCATACCCTCTGTATTGTGCATATGAATGTGAAATACTACAGTCTAGGATGTAGTCATAAACCATAAATAAAGTCATTTAAAAACAAACAAAAGACAAAAAGCTTAGCTTTAGGCCAATAGTCCACTCCTCTCTTGACTTGTGGGGAGGGATTCTTTTTTTAGTTTCCGTTTTAAAATAAAGCGGCGGCAAAGGTTCAGTCAGTCTATTATCAGAATCAGAAACAGTTTATTGCCATTGTCAGTGATCAAAAATTCACAAACATAGGAACTTGCTTCGGCGTGAGGTGCAACATAAAGCAATGAATAAAATATAATAAAATATATAAAAGAGGCACGCATACAATTAAGAATAAAATAGACTAAGATAGATAGACCAAGACTATATACAGAAATGTACAGTTGGCAGATGTGCAGTGTGCAGTGCAATGTGCAAATGTGGCAGTGCAAATAGACAGTTCTTTTATAATATATTGTTAAAGTGGCAGGTGTTACAGAGTGTTCATGAGTCCAACAGCAGAGGGAAAGAAACTGTTCTTGTGGTGGGAGGTTCTGGTCCGGATGGACCGTAGCCTCCTGCCCGAGGGGAGTGGCTCAAATAGTCCGTGTCCAGGTGAGAAGGGTCAGCTGTGATCCGACCTGCTCGTTCCCGAGTCTTGGAGACGTACGGATCTTGGACAGATGGAAGGCTGCAGCCGATGACCTTCTCAGCAGAACACACAATGCGCTGTAGTCTCTGTTTGTCCCTGGCTGTGGCTCCAGCGTACCACACGGTGATATTAGAGGCCTTTAAAAGTTTGTAACAACAATTAATACATTCTGTAATGGAGCCAAAAGCAACAAGAACATGATTTCAATGGAGAAATTGGGATTAACCTCAGTATATCACAAAATGTGATAAATAAAGTGTTATTTGCATTGAAAACCACTCAGATTATGAAAGACACAGCACAGGCAAAAAAGTAGAGTAGCAATTATTGGCCCATGACCCTTTAAAAGTTTGTAAACAAAGTAAATATGAAAAATCAAGGATGATGAGAATGAGAACGAGAACCACTCAGATACATGAGTGTTTTCTGATTTTCTCATAAAGTTATTTTTGCTTTGCCAGGAATGATACAAACTAATCTATCTTTGATTTATCCCGTCAAAAACGTTTTTATTTCCAAAAAAGTACTTGGTTTGCTGCTTATCTCTGTATGGAGATTGTTTGGTTTTATTCCAACTCCAGCAGAATGGAATTGTGGGTAGGGATAGATGTATGAAACTACAGTGCCCTTTAAAGACAATTTAGGTTATTGTATTTTACATCATTTGATCATCTAAGAATAAGGTAGACACTTTTCATACATAGAAACATAGAATTTAATACAAAATGCTTTACAGAGCATTAAAAACATTGCCACATGCCCATTTCCCACCCAACCTCCCCCACCCACAGACTGTCACACGCACACGCACAAACACACACGCACACACGCACACACACGCTCGCACGCACGCACGCACACACACACACACACACACACTCTAAGACACTTACTTACACTTTATTGTAGTGTAGTGTAGTGGTATTGAAGTGGTGACTTGGTCTTGAGTCAGACTTGAGTCAGTATTTTGATGACTTGATAAAATGGACTAAGACTTGGGACTTGACTTGGAGCCTTCTGTTTTGAGATGACTTGCTCCTCCTTCTCAAAAAAAAAAAGTTATTATTTTAGAAACAAACTGGAACATGTCCCTCCACGCTTCTTTATATGTTACTATATTTAAGTATGACAAAAAAACAAAACAAAATTAAAAAAAAAAACATATACACAGCAAAAAACAACAAACAAACAAACAAACAAACAATGACTTGTATTTGACAATGTGGTATGAAGAGGTGAAAAGCTCTTGTGGGTCATTGACTTGGGACTTGACTTGGACTTAAGGCCAACGACTTGAGACCGAATTGAGACTTGCAAAACACTGACTTGGTCCCACCTCTGCACTTTACTGTAAATTGTACTTTCTTGAAGCTCAAATACAATTATTATATTATATTAATAATAATCATATTTGTGATAAACAACACCAACAACAACAACAACAACAACAACAACAACAACAATAATAATAATAATAATTTATTTTGTGTTCGAAAGATTTAAAACCAAAAGCATTTTGATCATATGTCAGTTAAATATTGAAAGTATGTTGAAAGTGGGTCGTGGTCTGCTTCATTTTTTCCCCCGTTCTGGAATTTGACATAGGTTCGATATTATTGATATTCACGGCTTCTTGTAATAAAATATCTCACTGCTACACAGATGATTAAAGCAGGGACATGCCTATAAAACACACCCGGAACCAACTCATCAACGGAACCAATATTCGGCGTTGTTTCCTCTGTACCGTTGCTAGGTAATGTGTGCGAGGGGTTTCTGCTACTGCTCCGCTGGATGCTGCACCATCATTTAAACGTCTTGTAAAACTAAAATAAAGCAGCTTTGTTACCGTAAATAATGAACGAAGGCACCGAGTTATCGTTGACAATTGCTCAAATCGTGCAACGCCTGAAAGGAAGCCATTTACACTCGCAAATAGAGCGACAAGCCAAAGTAAGTAGCGTTAGCATGTGGCTAAGCTAAGATGTGGAGCAGAGCAGGTGCCTGTCAATCAAAGTGCTGCTGCATCTGTTATTACATTCTGCACGGGCTTCTACCAACTGCACAGGCTGAGACATGCTTTAACTTGTTTTTTGTCTTTCTGTTCAGGAATGTTTACATCAACCCGAGATTAAACTGGGCTCCCTTAAAGAAGATGTGCGCACTTTCCTCAAAACGTCAGGTGGGGGCTGCCTTCTAGGCTGAAAGTCAAACTGTGACAGCAAATGAAAGCGTATGAGCTCTGTTTATTGGCAAAATATTGAAAAGTTAATGATAAAGAAAAAAAAAATCATAAGGGACTGTATTTATGCAATTTTAAAGAGTTTAAAAGTTTACATCCTATATGGATAAACAATTGTTGTTAGGTCAATGTGCCACTTTCACCTCAACGCTTGTCACTACACGTTTTAATAAAACGTGGAATAAAGATGTATTATTGATTCATTTCTTTACTCCATACAGGTTGGGAAAGACGGCTTCAGAATGCGGTGTACAGGGAGCTACATGTGTAAGACACCAACATTTTCATCCACTGCATGCACTTATTGTCAATAAAAAAATAATAATAATATTAACATTTGCTGTTGCATGCATTACTAGCTTACTAAACCTTGGCCTGACATTACATCATTACAGAAGACATAACTTCCCTCTACAGTCGCTGTTTGTAATACTAAATGAAAATACCTTCTCAAAAAAGAAAAAAATTGATTATGGATTAATATGTTGTTACAGTAACATATGTGTTCCAAATGTTTCAATTGTATAATGTATGAATGACATAGTGAAAAACTATTGAAACAGCTGAACATTGAAAACAGTAAGGGATTTCTTGTTCTAAATTAAAGATTAATTTAATGAAAGCCATGCACAACATTTACAAAAACCTGTAATTTAAAATTTCACTCTTTTCACAATGCAGAATATGCTCAAAAGTAATTTGATTACCTTTAAACATAAACTAGTTTCCCAAGGTTCTAAAACTAGTTTCTACTGTAAACTATTTGTCCTGACTCCTAACTGAGTTGACACTCAAGTGCTCACTAGGTCAATTTATTTTTCATCTTATTGTCCTTGTCGAACTAGTTTAGCTTAAACTAAGCATTTACATATGTTCTTTACAGTCCACGTATATGTTAGTAACTGCTCAGTCATTGAACACTTACACATACCTTCTGTATCTTAGTGTTAGACTATTTCTGCCCCTTCATGGCTCACTGAGATCAAGTTAGGAGAGGTATATCAATGTAAGTCAATTAAACTTTAACAAGCAGAACAACAACAACCAAAATGTACTAATAGATAAAAAGCATTCATGGCTTTTTATGTTTGAAATACCAGTGCTGTTCATTATTCTCACACCAGTGTATTTTGACTAAATATAAGCAAGACTAATCTCACTCTGAAGTAAATCTTTCATGACACACAACACAAAATAAACCATTTGTCCTAACCAGGTTTTAACCAGTCTGAGCACTGTTGCATGCACTGAATTCCTGTGGGATGCATTGATTTATTGCAGGCTAATTACTTGTGTATAATATTGTCATACCATGCTCTCACAACAAAGACCAAAAAAGCCTTGAGCAAAGTCCTCCATGTTTTGACAGGCTGCAGGCATCAACATTCAGACGTCAAAACGATCGAAGAGGCTATACAGGAGAGTTGTGGAACACTCACTGTTAATTGCTGGGTCACTATATCTAATACACTGTGCTATCATAATGGCATGGTATATTAGTATTTATACAGGGACAATGTACAATAAACGATAAACAAAAAAAGGAAAGATGCCTTGTACCAGGTTACAGCATAAATTGCTATTTTCTACCTGTAGTCCCTGGCAGGTTGATGTTATATTCTAGAAAAACTGAATCCAAATGTAGATGAAAGCTTGACCTTGTCATTGTACATATTTCAATTACAGATTACATATATTTAATTACAAACAAATACCCTTAGATCAATCAGTCAATCAAATAACTCTTATTTGTCCCTGAGGGGCAATTGAAAGGGCAGATCAATCAGTACTTAAACTGCTAGACAGGCTCCTTCACAAGCCCACACACTCGTCTCTTCTCAGACTTCTCACACTTACATACTGTACATAAATTCATTTCTCAAACTTGCCTTTCCAGCAGCGGCAAATGTTTTAAATACAGTACATGTGATAATCTCTGTTGACATTGTGTTCCATTCACTCATTGAGACAAGGCACTTCTAACAAAAGAGGTCCTGCATTTTGGGACACTGCATTCTCCTCCTGAGGTTGATTGAGCAGCTCAAGTCTCACCCGCTTCAGAGATTGCCATGGTTCCAAAAGCAAATATATTTCTCATTATTTTTGCCATAGTTTTACAAGAAATCCAATAATAAGAGTTAAATTAAATGATAGATTCTAATCAGCTATATGCGGTAACTAATGTTCATAAATCGGTAGTTTTCAGTCCAAAAAACAAATGTAAAAAAAAAAATCAGCAAAAATATTTAATAATGTGCGGTTTATAAAGATTAAACAGATTTTAAATAGTATTATATGTTTGTGTGCTCATTACTTACAACACAACTGATTAGCCCAGAGCCAGCTTTAAACAACTTTAAAAAACTTTTAATACTTATGAAAAAAATGGTAAAACTTTATAATAAGGGAAAAATGAATGGAAGCAGTGGGTGGTCACTGTTGAGCTCCATACTTTTGTGGAAACACTAACTCATGCTTTTTGCATCTTAAAATCATTTTGTTGTTTTCTCTGTTGGAAATCATTGTGCTCTGAACTCAAATTTCATACAAATGTTTTTGAACATTTAGAATCCCTGCTCGTGTATCGTGTGAATTGTTCGAAGAAGCCTTTTGTTGGTGAAGCCACGTTGCTGTTCTTCCACACAGTGAAGTAAAGCGCAGTACTCAGACTTCTTACCTGCCTCTCTTGAGGTTAGCTCTTAATGCATTGCTTTTAAAGCATGGCATATAACTGACTAATGCATCTCTTTTAGCCATTAGTCAGCTCTGTGGGCTCTTATACGTGTTTACATTACACTGAATGTGTTTAAGGAACCAGGGCCTTGAGTCATTCAATCTGCCTTAAACATGCTTAAGATGAAGAAGACCGGAGAAAAATGCTACATCTGGTTGTTGGGGACTCTTTTTCAAATAGATTTCTTGTCTTTATGTGGTTTTTATTCCACACAAGGGATTTGAAGATTATTTGGATTAGGTTAGGATAATATACTGAATTTTTGATGTTGTGAATGTTGTTTTGAACATATACAAAATTTGAAAATAAAGTATAGAATTTATAGGGAAAACGCTACAAAGAGAGCTGATTAACAAGAACATTTCAAAATACAGGTAAAAGGTCATACTAATACTACTCATAAAGCTGGTCACATACTAAAAAAGAGAAATGTGTCGTTCTAATACATAGTTTTGTATTAGAATGATAATAGTCATGTATTAGAATGACAGAACATTTAGGATTTCGATATAGTCTCACAATAATCGTAACCCTAAAATTTGATATTGTGACACACTTTAAATGACACAAAAATGGTAAATACAATTATAATCAAATTCAACGTAATTGCACACACATTTCCAGCACACTTTAACACTGTTTTGTTTACGTCCATTCTCCTGCTGGTTGTGGATTGACGCGTCTCTCTGCTGTGCCGTGTTATGTTTGTGCTTCCTGCAGGCAGCAGCCCTCCTGTCACCCCGCGGCCCCCCCGGAGCACCTCAAAGAGCCACTGGCCTATATGCGCAAGGCCCAGGTCAGTCTGTCCGCTCACATCCTCATCACGGCTCCTTCATCACCACCTTCCTCACTCTGCTTCTGTCACCCAACTACAAACACAGCACATTTAGTCACAGCTGTCTACATACCACTGTGGGAGTCAGGATTCTGCTGGATTACATGGCTGAATCATAAATAATACAATTTCACATGAGCAGTGAAAATGGTGAGTAAACGATACTAAGAAAACAGCGTTGATTCTACAAAAACCTCTCTGTGTAGATATATATCTTTTAGTGAAATAGGGTCCAAAAAGATAATAAACTATTCAAATAACCAATATGAAACCTGATTTAACATGCTTTGACACTTAAAATTATTGCTACTGTCATTTTCATTGCACTTTGGGGGTCCTGAGTCCGTTGCATGGCTATTTTGGAAAAGTGTGGGAACCCCTGTCTTAGTCGATCACATTTTTTAGTAGTCGAATAATCTTTTTATTAAGATTAAAATTATATATGTGGCAAAACCGGAAAGATATGGAGTGAGTTAGCTAAAGATTTTGGTGTCTAACCATGGATGTATTAAAAGAACTGGATAAGGCACGCCCCCTCTGTCTGTGGTCCCAGATTGATTTGTGGCCGTGCGAGGTACTGCAGCCTCTTGGAACCAGCCTTTTTCTAAAATTGCACATTATAATTGCAGACAGTACAGAATTATTATCGGTATTTAAATAAAATAGAAGGAAATGTTCTTTTCTACTGTTTCTAAAATCACCGAAATTACCGTTTTTATATGAAGTGGGGGATTGTCGTCACGTGGCGCCCTAAAGCAAAGATGGCAGCCTCCGTATCAGGAAGTAAAACAAAGATGTCAGCCTCCGTATCAGGAAGTAAAACAAAGATGGCAGCCTCCGTATCAGGAAGTAAAACAAAGATGGCAGCCTCCGTATCAGGAAGTAAAACAAAGATGTCAGCCTCCGTATCAGGAAGTAAAACAAAGATGTCAGCCTCCGTATCAGGAAGTAAAACAAAGATGTCAGCCTCCATATCAGGAAGTAAATGCGGAAGTAAGAAACTTTTTTGGGGTCATGCGCCAATGAGCACACTCCATAGGGATAAACAGGGCGGCCATTTTGGATTCATCTTCCAGGTTTTATTATAGTTCTATGTGTCTAACTTACAAATACTCCTAGTTCTTTTCTACATAAATAATTAATAGTTTTAGCATGAACTCCAGTGCAGTTGTGGTCTTTTGAGTGCAGTTTGAGTCAGATACATTGAGATAGTTTAATATATTTTTGCCACACGCCCTTTTTGTCGACTAATCGGTCGATAGGGCTGGTCTTTAGTCGACGACAGCCCTAAGGTTTTCATTTACTTTACAAATCTTGTCAAAACTATATCGATAACTCTGAACGTCTCATGCAAAGTTTCTTCCAGACGTTATCCTAAACCTGTGGCCCCTTGTGAACAGCTGCAGGGAGAACTAGCAGTTATTGTTATGAGAGTCTTTCCTATTATCATTTCCAATTAAATAGAACAGCTTGCACGTAATTGGACTGGATTGGAACATTTGTACTTGAAAGCAAAAGCACATTTTTACAGAACACATTATGCTTTCGTCTGCTATATCGTGCAGGGCTAATAATTGTTTAATCTAGCAATTGTAATTTCAGTTAATCGAGTAGTTGTTTGGTTTGCGTGATGTTTGCGTTTGACATTTTTACTGAACTGATCCCTTATCAAGCTGTAATGATGCCACTTGAGGATGTCCTGAGGGAGAATATAAACAGACAAAATTGTTCTTTATTAAAAACACGGCTGTCTGGGTATTGCTTGGACATACTGTACATGGATGTCACTAAAATCTTTTTCTTAAATAATCTTATCACAATACAATTCATCAGTTCATTCGTTTGAACTCTAAATCTGTTACACCCTTGGATCATCATTTTTTATTTTGGTAATTTGAACTCGCGGTATTGATCTAAAACAACTGACTTCCAGTAGACAACGGCGGTGCTTATTTTAATGTGCGTCACCGTGTGCCAAAATGGTTACGCAACGCTGCTGAATCGTACCTGTATAACTGAGGGGGTGGGGGGAGATCAGAACTAAGTAAGTACAGAGCAGTGTGCTTGTCTGGAGGGCATGGAAAACAAGGATTTATGGAGCAATTGCGTCATGTTTGCAGAAGAATAAAGATTAT
Source organism: Rhinogobius similis (assembly GCA_019453435.1). Classification (NCBI taxonomy): domain Eukaryota; kingdom Metazoa; phylum Chordata; class Actinopteri; order Gobiiformes; family Gobiidae; genus Rhinogobius; species Rhinogobius similis. The sequence continues at coordinate 9,338,977 of CM033640.1, forward strand.
TCAAACGTGCATGAATCACTCTTAATACAACTTCCCTTTAAAAAAATGTTTCAACTCAGACGTACTTTTGAATATTGAAAAAGTCTTAAAATATTGATAGATACACAATTGTAGATTCGACAGTTTGTGGCGATCAAAACACAGTTCACTTTCTGGCCTTGCGTTCAGCTAAAATATTGTAAACACCAAAATAAAATAAATGTTGTAAATCAGTTGGGCCCGTTTCATTCTGCCACCTGTGAATGTCTATAATGTGTTGAGCCAAGTGTCTGTATGGTGTGTTCCCCACAGGCCAGCTGGGAGAAGCGTGTCCTCAAAAGCCTCAACAGCATGAGCACGGAGCTGGGAGTACCGCTGGCTCGAATGGTAACAACATTCTGACTTTTCACTTTACTGGCACGTTGTTTTCTAGTGCCAAGCCCTCTAGGTGGTTTCAGTAATGCGTTGTTCATTTTGTCCACTGATGTACAGTCCTGATCAAAGGTTTAGGACCAGTTGAGTAAATGGCAAAAGTCAACCTTTTTCATGGTTGGAGTTTAACAAGGTTCCAAGTAGAGCTTCAATAAACAACAAGTGAGACATTTTCTTTCATTGAAAACAACAATTGAACTGAAATAGGCTGTTCTGCAGCTGATCAAAAGTTTAGGACCACACCTCAAAAAACCACCTGAAATCCCCTCAAAACAGAAATCAAGTCCCAAACATGAACTCAGTAATAGCCACCGTTATTGTTGATCACTTCAAAAATTGGTTCCAGCATGCTTGATGCGTTTCCAGGAGGTGAGTGGGAACATTTCTCCAAGTGGTAAAGGCAGCCTCAAGAAGGGCATCTGGAACTGCTGTCCATTTTTGTAAATGTCCCATCCCCAAAGGTTCTCAATTGGATTTATATCAGGAGAACACGCAGGATGGTCCAGAAGAGTGACAGTATTCTTCTGGAAGAAGGCCTTTGGGGCTTTGTGAACTGTAGCGTTGCCTTTTTGAAAACCCCAGTGATTACCACAGACGAGGGCCTCAGTCATGAGGGATGCTCTCTGCAACATCTGCACAGAGCCAGTGGCCCTTTGACCTGCACCACCTGGAGCTCCATTGTTCCACTGAAGGAAAAAGTACCTCAGATCATTATGGCGCCCCCTCCCTGCGGCGCATAGAAAGCACCTCAGGTGGATCTGCTTGTCGTGCCAGTAACAATGGAACCCATCAGGACCATCAAGGTTACATTTTTTCTAATCAAAGAAAAAACTTTCTTCCACCTTTCAATGTCCCATGTTTGGCGCTCTCTTGTAAAGTCCAAGCTGCAGTTCTGTGGCGTTCAAGGAGACGAGGCCTTTGAAGACGTTTTTATTTTTGAAGCCCTTCAGTGACAGATGCGTCTGATGGATATTGGGCTGCAGTCGGCACCAGAAACAGCCTTAATTTGGGTCGAGGATCATCCAGTGTCTTGATGGACAGCCAATCTGATACTGTGCCTCGGTGCTGGTATCGTTTTTTGGGGTCTTCCTCTTGACTTTTTTGTTCCATAACCCTCAGGATCTTTTGACAAATATGATAGCTGAAAATTACAGGAAGTAGTTCCAAGTTTTAAAACCGAATTCCTGTCTATGTCAGAAATAAGCAACATTCCAATGAAAATGCAGGAACAATTTAAAAAGACTATTTTCTGACATTTATCAGAATCAGAATCAGAATTACTTTTATTTATCCCCAAAGGGAAATTCTTTTCGTTACATGTGCAACCGATCATTTAACAAAAGATGTTTTCAGGTGTTATCATTTGTCAAATCATAATTATTGTGTGATTTATATGGACTTTGGCCCTTGTGTACAGTCTGGTTGCTAGTTGTGGAATTACCTCCAGGAAGTAAAAGTATAAACTTGTCAAATTGAGGAAAAATAGGAAAATGTTTAGTGAAATCTTATATATAATCCCGTTTACTATGTTTTAGTGAAATGTGTGGTTTACCCTGTCATATGCCCTGAAATTTGTTGTGAAAATGAACATTCTAGTAATGGGTTGCACTTGTAAGTTATGAGAATGTTTGTTAAATTATGGCTAAGGACATTTTGTTATTTGGACTGTTCTTTTTATTATTTGTTTTGACTGCAGAGCGTCTTTTTGTTGAATTCCCTGTCTTTCCACCCACACAGAGGCCTGCAGTGGAGCAGAAGGAGCTGACCAACAAATGGAATGAGATGGGCACAGACGAACCAGGTCTGAAGACAGCGCCCAGGGCTTTGGCTTTGTGCACTCAAGGATTAGTGTTGACTTTTGGACATCAGTCAGACGCAGATGCACTGGTTTAATGTAGTCAGAATCAAACATATTAGGCTTTTTTCCACAGGTATAAAACAATAACGTACGGAGTTCATTATTTTAGATCAGTGTCAACCATGATATTACTATAATACTAAGACAGCTTAATAATAGAAACGGCCCATTAATGTCCCGTGCAAAACTGCAGAGCTAATAGTAACATTTCACTGAAACATTTTAGGCAAGGCAAGTCTATTTGTAGAGCACAATTCATACAGAAAATAATTAGAAGTTCTTTACATAACAGAAAAATGCTTTATTTATAAGAATACAATTAGATACAGACATAAATAATCATTATAAAATCTACATTTAAAAGAAGAGTCTAGATTACAGTCATTTTCAACATGTGTAGTTCTATCTTTATTAAACCCTGTGGTTCATTACTAGGTCTGGGAAAGATGATTCTAAACTATTTTTGATGATGGAAACTGCGTAACATGTCGATTTGACATATGCGTCTCCTGTAAAAAACGTGGTCTATTTTATAGATATAAATATTTTCATACACAGTATATTAGTATACAGTAGAAATACTGTCCAGTTTTTAAAACTGTCTTATATTCAGCCCCATATTGGCAACAGTGACGTATAATGCATACTGTAGGTAATTTATGTATGTATAGTTGACATGAAGCTCTGATGAAGGAGTAAGTATGTAATATTGTTTGCTAAAAGAAATATTGCAACTTTGACTAGGGTCTAGCCTTTAAGAATGTCCATAGCCAACAGACTTGCTATTTGTCTATGCACAATGCTTCTGTCAAATGAATCAAACACAAACTCTCCTTCAGCATCTTAACCTTGCTATTCATATATTTGTACATTATAAACCTTGAACAAAAATTCAAGTAGCCCATGTCCTGAACTTCAAATCCAAATCACTTTGAGTGGGTGTCTAGTACATGTCACTGTGCAAGCACCTGTTGCATAAGTGATTTTATTGAGGAAGAACAAAATGTATATCTTTATCTTCCATGGGAAGGCGCTGTGTAAATCCAGTACAAAGAGCATGGTAACCCTCCGATCCAAACACCACTATCACTCTTAGCAATAACAGTGTGCTCTGTGCTGTCGGCTGACTGTAAACACTGATTTTTTTCAATCTCGAGCCTGTCCAGACATCTTGGACCGAGCAGCACCCTTCCTTCCGTCCAACTCTGATTCTGACCTCGTATACATATGTCTGACACACCACGCCGATTTACTGCCGAGCTCTGGAAGTTCCACTTAGAAGCAGCAGCTCAGGGTGCGTAAAGCCCTACTTCACCGCCGCTTTGACCACAAGACACGGCATTGTTCTCAATACACAAATGATAAAGCGCTCCACATGCCTCAGCGCATTTGTATAGTCTAGATATAAGAACCGTCCCATCTGTCCCGGAGTTGTCGATGTAAACAATAGGTATTTATGTAAGCTATAACTGATGTATCTTGTCGCAGATTTGAGCCGCTTCAGACCCGTCTATGCCCCCAAAGACTTTCTGGAGGTAACTATTCCATTGTTGATTATCTTTAGAAATTCATGTTCTTATCTTGACACTCAGTACAAACTGCCACACTTTGGTTTATACAGGTGCATCCCGCGCTCTGCTTTGTTACCATTCATTTGCGTAAAGCTTAGACGTGTGCCAAAAGACGGCTCTGCAAGCAAGACAGTGTAGATATCCTCGTGTGTGTGTGTGTGTGTGTGTGTGTGTGTGTGTGTGTGTGTGTGTGTGTTTGTGCGTGCGAGACGAGAAGTAGGGCTGCAACTGACGATTATTTTAGTAGCGGACTAGTCAGCGGATATTTTTTACATTCATCGACTTCTCAAACGATTATTTCTATTGTACACTGAGACTTAACAACAACAACAAAATAAAGGTTGAAATATGGTGCTGCATGCTCATAGATAGACAATACTTACAAATAAAGTGTAGTTTTCATTAATATCACTAATTGTTTATTATTTTTTAAGATTTTTGTAACTGTCTGTATGCTTTTTAGAGTCTTTATAGTCCAGATAACAATTACAATAATCAAAATATGACTAGTCAATTAATTGTTGCAGCCCTTATGACTAGTACAAACTGACGGCACACACAGTTACGCCTGTCACGATACTTTTAAAGAGCGATACTTTTAAAGACACTTTTAAAGAGCGATATATTGCTGAAGAATATAGACCATGAACGATAATATTAACACTAATTTATGTTTGATACAATGCTTTGACACCTGCTTTAGGATTGACACAATCCTAAAGCAGGATTAAAATATATATATTTATTAGAAATGTGCAATATCGTAAATGGTTAAGTAAATACCAAAATGTCACCTACAAGTTCAAAGAAATGTACCCATGATACATACTGACCTTCAAAAAGTATTGTTCCATTATTCACCTATTAAACGATAACTCAATATAGTAATTATTGTGACAGGCCTACACACATTCAGCGGCTTTATACCAAAGCTACTTTTAATTAGGCTTGTTCATAACAGTAATTTCTGGTTATATATTGCAAGAATACACTAAAATATGTGCAATTATTTAATCAGGTTGTTGTCAGCTTGAGGAATCCCAACCACGACAATAACGAGGAGGTGAATGTTCGGAGCCACTGGGGTTTGATCCAGATTCCCCTCAATGTCCGGGACATCCCAAAGCTGGTAGGAACTTGTGTGTGTGTCTATGTGTGTGTGTCTATGTGTGTGTATTTGGGAATTTTAAACTTCTCTTTGTTTATTTTCTGCATAATTCCAGAGACAGGCTTTTTCCGAGTTGAACCTGAACACTGGGCAGCTGGGGATTGACGATCACGGACACATTCATCCAGGTACTAATTTACACAAGTTCGTTTTTGCCATAACTGCTAAATCATAACAGTTGATTTCTTCAAAACATGGACTCAAAAGTTAATTGAGGAAAATTTAGAAAAGAAAGATAGAGTAGTAGGGTCATCTAAATATGGGTACAGCTGCAGTGCTCCTGTTGTTTATCTGGTTTTCTACTGTTTTTTTTCTCTTTCAGATACCGAATTCAAACTAAATGTGTAGCTGATTTGTAGACTTTTATATTTATTATCAGACTTTAGCAACTTTTTCACATTTTAGTTGTGGTTTGAGCTCTTAGATTTTAGACAAAATTTCATCACTCACAATTCACTGTGTTCAAGTGTTTTTTGTCACTGCTAAAATTCAGAATGTTGTGATGTCATCTGCGTAACCTCTATACCGTATATGATTTCCTGGGGTTGTTTTAAGCTGACCCTTTGAGGTCTTTAAACTTTCTTCTTTGTTATTGCTATCATAAATCTCGGCGTGTTAATTGTGTACAGAGGGTATTGTGCACATATCTAATGTTTTCCGCTCCTGTGCCTCGCAACGCTCTGGCTTTCCTCAAACTCTATCTCTGTTAAGTTCGGAAATTGACAGTATTATGGTCTCTTTAAATAGTATCTTATCCAGTTCATTTGTGTTTTTTAACTCCTGGAGATGGCATCTGTTTACAAAACTAACCAGATTATTTTATTTGTTTCTTTCTGGTTGCTACGAAGACCTGTTTGAGAACGAATATGTTCAAATCGGGAAGAAAGGTAAGACAGTGGTCACCTCATAATAGTTAAAGATGCAACATAATCTTTTGCTTGTCTCCATGGAGATGTTATTACTTTGCCTGGGATGTTCCACAGTAGGCATTAAATGTATCTGTATTGTATTTATTAAATCAAAGGTGGTTTTCTTGCTAAAAAATACACTCTTCTTGTGAAACTGTTTTAGACAAGATACTTTTGGGTTTTTGCAATAATCATATTTTAGTGTAGATATTTATACCATTCTTTTGTCTATTATTATGATTTATGAAGATTGCTGTCAAAAGTTAAATTTATCCCCTGTCAGTCTTTGAATAAAAATAATTTGAACAAAGGGACAACATAATAATGAAGCTGGATGAAGTGCGCTTGATGAAATGAGTAGACAGCTCTTTGACTCAGCACTGTGCTATTACACTGGTGTAAACAATGGGATTATTATTCCTGAAAACTAAACTGAGCCTCCTGCTGTTCCAGGCCAAAGGCTCAGAGCTCCCAAATAGGACATTTACAAGGAATGTGCGTTTACGTTACAAGTGCCCAGCATCTGAAATCTATGACAGGATGTTTTCACATTTGTGATTTAGGGCAGAATAGAATTGTTCATTTCCCAGTGTTTCCAAGTGTTACTTTTGGAAAGTTATGTAACAATAGTTTGTGTTTTGGGGATGTGTTATTGCAAGTAAAATCATAGACCTAATTCTGTAATTATAATGGTTTGGTGTAATTTGTACTACCCACTGTAACAGGAAAGTTAGAAAATACTCTTCTTCAGTAAAAAAGAAGAGTATTTTCTAAAAAGTTTCCACCGTGAGCAGGGCACACAGATGGGGAGGGCGCTATTAAGTAATTATTCATACATATACAGTCTGCTTTGGGACCCGGGACCCCCACTAATATGACAAATTTCAAATGCACACTGTACATTGCCTTGTAGCTCCACAGAGACATACCTGTGCTTTAGGGTTCATACCTCTCACAGCCACACATTCTGAGTGAATGAATAATGTATGTCTGTGCTCGGCCGCTCACATGTTTTCTGTGTGCAGTGCTGGAGGAGCAGGACAGCGCCGCAGCGCAGCAGTACAGCAGGCAGGGCTGTCCCACCGGGCTCCGAGCAGATCTGTGGGCGCTCGTGCTCAACTCCACCAACCAGCCACAGGTACAACCCCCCTCTTACTCTGTGTGTGTGTGTGTGTGTGTGTGGCTCACCTGTCCCCCCGGGCCGCCTGTCACTTATCATTTGTCGGAGACCTGTCGTGGACATACAGCTGCTGTGATTCCCAAAGTGAGGGCTTTTCTACTGCAGCTTTTTGACACTTATTGGTAAAATGCATAGGTTCAAAGTATATTGGTTTCCTATTCTTTAAGGTCAACTAAAACAAGATATAGTTATTTCATTAAATGGAAATGTCAAGCTGCTTGTGTTTTTCAGAATCTGTACCATTACACGTTAAGTTCAAAATGAAATCTTGAACCGTGGTCTGTGTCTGGCTTTAGGTGTAACTGGGTACTGGGACTGCAACTAACGAACATTTTGGTTTTCAGTTATTCTAGTGATTATTCTTTCGATTAATCAGTTAGTTGTTTAGAATGCAAATGCCACATGCTAATAAAGATTTATACTAAATTTGACTCAGATGAAGTGAAGCTGTTGGTGAAGTACATTATGGACAAAAGAGAATTTTCATCAAATACACAGAATTTACCATTTTTTGTGTAATTTTCATGCAATTGCCCCTGAATTTGAGTCATAAAATGTCTTTTCTCCAGTCATGGCATGTTTTTGAGCCAGTGTACAGGCCAGTTAACGATTATCCGATTACTAAATTAGCTGACAATTATTTCAATAATCGATTAGTTGCTTTTAATTGATTATCTTGTAGCAGCCCTACTGGGTACTAGTAGCTTTGCCAATATGCCTTTTTTAGTAATAGCATAGCCTAATAACTGACTTATTTGTGTGTTGACAATAGATTTGAACTAAACTGTACCAGAATGAAGTGGTAGAAAGTAACAAAGTACAAGTGAAAGTGCTGTGTGTACATTTTACAGTGGATACTTCATTACATTTAAGAGCATGTGTCTGTAGTTTCTCCCTACATTTTTGAACTGGACTAAAATTCACAAGAAAAATGTATGTGGAATTGCTCATGCAGACGAATGATCAGCACAATTCTTTATAAAAATTACAACATTTAACTCTTTAACTAGTCTCTAAATCTGTGTGAAATACTTTTAATTCTGAAAAACATTTTTTAAACTGAAGTAGATTTTTTTATGTGCTGCTTCTATTTTTACTTAAGTATTTTTTCTCCTGTATCTGTACTTTTATTGAAGTAGCAAAACAGATAACTTCTTCCACCTCTGACAGCTTGTTAAAATGATTTGAATTATGCTATTGGGCAATTAAAATGTTTCCTCAAATGCTTGCATACATAAAATAAGCTAATATAGAGCCTTTTTTTTTTTTAAACATATGTAATTTATTCACACTCCAAGGTTTAACAGTTACATAAGAGCTCTGTGTGATTCTCCTGAAGGTGTTTATCGCTGCTCATTGTAGCCTGGTCTGAGTATACTAATGCTTCCGCTAACATAATCAAATGCTGGCGTTTTAACTCTGTGGGTCCAAACAGAGCCGCCTGCTGCTGCTGCTGCTGCTGCTGCTGACGGTGTGGCAGAGGATGTCCGTGTAAAGTACAGTGGAGATCCCTGAGCCTGTTGTGGCCAGGGTCGCTGGAGTTATATTTTTTTCTTTTTGAAACGTCGCTGGTTACTTTTGACAGCCTTTACTTTTTGGGCTTGCTCCTGAGCTGCACCTTTACATCATAAGAGATCATTAAGCCTTTTTCAGTTCTGTTTCACAATAATAGGCCTAGTAATCACTGAAATACACAGTTAATTAACATTTTAAAGCTGTCATAGATGTTAAATATACTATTACAAAATATGCACATCTCGTTAGCGCTTGCTTAGTGGCAAATCATAATATTTAACTATTTGCTTTTTTTAAAACTATTTTTGTATTTTGTACTTGGCTTTCTGTCAAAGGCTTGGTGGCTCTTTGAAAATTAGTTATATAGTTATATAAACATAAGGAAGGAGCCTTGGGGTCCAGGAACCACAATGGGTAGTTTTTACAGCTTAATAATCTTTCTTTCTTTCTTTCTTTCTTTCTTTCTTTCTTTCTTTCTTTCTTTCTTTCTTTCTTTCTTTCTTTCTTTCTTTCTTTCTTTCTTTCTTTCTTTCTTTCTTTCTTTCTTTCTTTCTTTCTTTCTTTCTTTCTTTCTTTCTTTCTTTCTTTCTTTCTTTCTTTCTTTCTTTCTTTCTTTTCTTTCTTTCTTTCTTTCTTTCTTTCTTTCTTTCTTTCTTTCTTTCTTTCTTTCTTTCTTTCTTTCTTTCTTTCTTTCTTTCTTTCTTTCTTTCTTTCTTTCTTTCTTTCTTTCTTTCTTTCTTTCTTTCTTTCTTTCTTTCTTTCTTTCTTTTGCAAAACATTAAAACTCTTATGTACAAAATGTGGCTATGACCATGGTTGTGTACAGTGCAGCACAGAATAAATAGCAGGTAATGTGACTTAAGTGATGATATTGTGTACAATAAGTGGCTATGGTACATCCATGCAGCATATGGACACAGCAATGACAAGTAAATTGACTTTCCCTCGAGATGATTGACATTCTGTTACAGAATTGCACATGATTATACCAGGTGGATAACACATGTACAGGGCTCATTGAAAAGTCTGACAGCAGCAGACTACAAAATATGTAAAACGGAATTACTCTTGCAGCTCATTGTGTGTGTGTGTGTGTTTTTTATCTGTCCTGTAATGTGAATTCAGTAATATATCACTTCCTGAAAATAAAATTCAGCAATTAGTACGGCTTCAATCACCTCCAGTTTGGCACACAAATGGTTTTAAATTCTCCGGTGTCTGTCAGGAGAGCCCTGTGAGCTCCTGCAGCGCTGATCACTTCCAGGCCGCGACTCACATGTCTAACAGGACACTTTCACCGCTCCATCCTCTCGCTGCTCATCTGTAACCACCTGTCTGGGACTGCCGGAGACACTCGGAGTTAAACCATGCTGTCGGAAACACAACATCCATCTGTTAGCACTAGTTTAGTTCTGCTGTCATTACTGTCAAGAACGCTTTAACAGCTTTTCTAATAAGATTTGGGACAATGGTCATCTATAATTGTACATGCATAATTCTAAATAGCTCATATCGCCACAAAGCACAAACTTATATCCAATTCACAACAGTCCTACAGAAATATGTTAAAACATGTCTTACACTTATTAGTTGAGGTTTACTTAACAGAAATGTGTGAAATGTGTCTAAAATGAATCACAAAAGTTCAAAAATATCACTGTAAAACTTATCTGAAAGTGCAACATAACTTTTTTTTTTTTTAATGCGCTCTTTTTGCTGCATTTTTTGTTTGTGCTAAACAATGTATTAGCTATTCAAGTTTTGCACATATTCAAAACAACATACATTTACTGGTGTGCTCTATTTTAACGTCCATGAGCTTTTAGAATTAGCGCTTAAGATTTTTCTGTTGTTTCTGTCATTTGTCACTTGTACTTGTGTTTCAGGATGTGATGTACTATGAGCAGCTGAAGGCCGGAGTCATTCATCACGACCTGCTGGTGGACAACCTCATCTACAAGGCAAGAGCTGACAATACAGTGCAGTTCATTCATTACTCCTCTTTGTTAATGCCGCGTCGGAGATAACATGTTCTCTGCTGTTCTTACAGGATGTCAAACTGACGGCCAGCAACGACGACTACTACTTTGTCTTTGAAGACTTCCTCTATCAGGTACACGGGGCTGTGGCATATGTCTGTGTCGTAATTGTCATCAAAACAACTCTATTCTTAGCGTTTACTATATTAGCTAGCAAAGAAACATTAACATGAAGTAGAAGGTTTTTTTCTTGACTACGTCCTCGGAGATCAGATTTTCTGAATTCCAACTTGTAAATTCTAACTGAAACACTCAATCTAGGCATTCCTACTTGAAATTATTTCCTATAACATTTCAGAACCCCAAGTTACAAAATCCAACATGGCTGCACTCTACGTTTGGACAAAGTTTAATATTCAGCTTCTAAAATATTTATAGTACTGTTATTTTCCCATTAATTGCTCACAACTGTCCATGTGTGAACCAGTTTATGAATCAGTTGAGCCTCTGCAATTGTAAGAGCACAGTTAAGGTCTGTTATGCAAATGGCTACAAAAAACAAACACAGTCAAACATTGAAGTAATAACACCACGAAGTCTGAAATCCATACTCTGAGAACAACATATACCTCACAAAATGTATTGAATCAACTACTTCTAGGTGCTTGTTACTAGACTTGTCCATATTTTGCAAGGAAACATTAAGATCTAAATCAAACTTGCAAAACACGCTTTGAGAGAGGTAAAAGCTGCTCAAGGTCCCAGTTCAATGCGTCGCTTTCTCAATAGAAGTATGTCCTTTTCCTTGCGCCGCTAACGACAGATGGGTCTATATGCTCAAGGTAACTGTTTTATTTGGCAGCTGTGAAAATGTCAGCCTGTAAGACCTTAACTTAATACGCCATTCAGGCAGCAGGAACACTGCTATCTGCGTCAATATTTATAGATGACAAATCTACTAAGCAGTGAAAGAATCGAGTCCTTGTTGGCGTACGGTCAAAAGCATATTATTAGATATGGCACACTGATGATTTGTGAAATGTTTGGTTATTAACTCATGGGTAGGTTTCAATGTGGCAATGGGTTGAGTACAATTTTGTATAGGGGCATTGTAGTGGTTTCTGTTGGCAAAGAGAATTTGAAACGTACTAAGCTTTCTCTACTTCTTTTTCTAGTTACTTAAAGGAGCATTGAGTTAAACAATGCATCTTCTTAACAGACCGAAACTGAGAGCTGTAAAAGAATGACAAAGAGTGTGGACTGTTCAATAATGTCTTGGTGTGAAATGTCAGTGAGGTAAAGACGGAAATGGTATAAGCTTTGAACAATGGCGAACAATTATAACCATGGCCTTCATAATCTTTAAAATTACTGTAAAGAAAGTGGAAAATTATAGGATCCACTATGCAAGCAAACACTCACAAATGTGGATTTACATAGGTCCAATTACACCATCTTAGGCTGCCATCAAACTAGCTTAACCATTATATGTGCTCTGGGCATTTGTAAGACCAGTCCAGTGCCTGCTTAAACCCTATTACATTGATTTTTTATTTATTTATTACATTTTAATGAGAAGCCCCACCTCTTTCATTATGGCATTTCGCTTTAGCAAGCAGCGTTTTCATTTACATGTCTTGTTGTTGAAAAGCTTTGACATTTTTTTAAATCTGCATGTAGGACCCAGAGTCAAATTTCTTTAAATAATTGCAAGTAAGTATAGTGAAGTGTGCAAGGATAGGGGGTAGGTGCAAACAGACATTTCCTGAGCACTATTACTGAGCAATACAGGACAATACAGGATTACTTTTACATTACATGCATAATTGATGTGGGAACATTGTTATAACATGGTCAGACGTTCGTCACCATTTAAACATTCGGAACTATAAACCAGAAAACACATTATTTTCCTAAGCTTAACACAATCTGCTTTTTATATGTCCAACAATTTTAAGATTTGAGCCCATCTAGTGTCACTCTTTTGGCGGAGAATATGCTCTCATTAGCGATCCTGTACCACTCTCATTTTGGGTCGCGGCAGATGATTACCTTCCATATAACTCATCATAAGTGGCTTGGGGAAATGAAATCGCTTCTCAAAAAGGACAGAAATGGCAAAGTAATGGAAAATGGCGACCACTTGAATAACCATCTTGTGAGGAAGAAGAGAGAGCACTTGAGTTTCTTTAGAAAGCTTTGATATACATGACGTCCACATGTTTTCCAGGCTAGTTTTAATAGATATGTCTCCTTATTCGTGGGTTTCAAGCTGCTCGTACCATTCCTTCCGCCTATAATCAGAAAAGCACTATAACATCATGTACTGTATATTTCTGAATGCATGCACCTTTTCCCCTCCAAGGTTTTGCTGTGTTTTTCCCGTGACACCACCGTCCTGGAACACTTCAAGTATAATAGTGCCACTCCGCCCAAATCCTACATCGAAGGTAAGGCTCATATGTCTTGGAAGTGCACTTGTTCTTGTCAAGGCTATAACAAGTGCCAGTCCACCTCACTGACCTTGCAGCCCACGTATGAACAAGTGGGGTTTTTTGAAAAGCTGAACGCTGCTGCTCTTTTATATTAGATTTTGTTTCTATGTTGCAGGGAAAATGGGAGTGGAAGAGTGTGCTGTGGTATATCCTCCCAATGGTGAGCCGGGCTACCAAAAATTCTCTTTAAATGAGACCTATTATGCTATTTTCAGGTACTTGGTATTGAACTATAACATGCGTAGGTCATCATTTTATATTTTGCTAACTGTAACTGCAATATTGAACTAAAATGGCTTAGTAATCCATTGACTTCCTGTTCTTACTTGCTCAAAAAAGAACTCCTAAGCCCCGCATTTTATAGTGACATTTCACCATAACAAGCAGTGGATTGTGATTTACATGTTTTTACTTTTGAATAGTTGCTACATGACATTTCGAACCCTACATTTGTCACTCAGTCTTAGTTTTTCAAATAATCGCAACTAAGTATAAGGATATGGGCGGGGATAGGGGGTAGGTGAAAACAGGAATTGTGGCACTCGAGTCTCAGCTGCAGGACAAGTCAGGATTACTCAAACATGCAGGAATCAATTAAGATACAACTTTGATTAAGATAATGATGCGAAAACACCACATGTAACGGTAAAGGTTAAAAGTTGATTTTGCATAATATGTCGGCTTTAACATAAAAACATAGGCCTTAATAATATAATTACATTTGATCTGAACAGGTGTGATCCCCTTCCATGGCTTCTCGATGTATGGTAAGTATTCAAGTTATGGCTCGGTAACAGGGTAATATGTAGATGTTAGTGCTATTTGGGACATTCTTATATGATTACAAATGTCACTGGCTTATTCTAATATCATAATTCTATTCTGTTCTATTCAAGTGTTCCTTACGGGCTGAGTAAACAAACGAGGAACATGTCCTGGCTCACATTTACCTGTGAACAAGATTACAGTATATCCAATTTGCTATTCGGCATACAAGCAAATTGGGTTTAGAATGCTTTAAGCTTGATATTTGTTTATTTACAGACACCTGGAGGATGGAATTAGCATTTTGCGATTGAAGTAGGGATGAGACGGTGTGAAATGTCCATGGTATGATAACGGTGACCAAAAAATGCTTAACAAATACAACGGCCTTCTTCAAATATGAACATATTTGTATAAGATATGCTTTGCTGTGCAGAGATTTAGGGAAATACACAGCAGTTATCAGGGCAATAGAAGTGTCCAACAGTGATTAGGTCTATATACTAGACATAAAGTGGCATTTAAATACTGTGGTTTACCTTAATATCGGTAATCGTCATGTTTATAAATAGCCATCTAGTTTCCTAGTCTCTAGTTTTGTTTCTATAAAATATATATTCCCTTTTCTTTGCTTCACAGTGGCTCCTTTGTGTTACTTGTACAATGAGCCATCCAAACTCTACAGTGTGTTCAGAGAGATTTACATCCGGTACTTCTTCAGACTACACTCTATTTCCTCTTCACCCTCGGTAAGGTCACCTCACCCCTCATAATGAGCCACCCCCCCATAGTTTGTTTTTGCATTATGTACTTTATAAAAATCCTTAATCTTTATTTATAATGTTAAGTTATTCTGATTAAAAATAACAACAGAGTAACAGCAAACAATTTACAATACTAAACAGTTGCAGTACTTAAGTATAATTTTGCTGAGTACCTAATAATATGACTTCTCCTGCAGGGTATAGTGTCTTTGTGCCTGCAGTTTGAGAGGCTGCTCCAGACCCACCTGCCTCAACTCTTTTACCATCTTCGACAGATTGAAGCACAGCCGTGAGTTCATTCTTAAATTTGCTTTACATTTTTTGGCGATAGAACATTTACATTTTCATCAAAAATACAATACACCATTTATGTAATACTGCCATCTAGTGGTAAAATAACAAAAGCACAATGTTCAGAATATCATCACTTTAACAACCCAAACAAGAAGATATTCCTCGTTAATAAATCTGACGCAAAATCATTTTTTAATGTAGTATTTATTTAATTATTGATGATTATTTGTAAACTGAAATGTTTTCCCATATCAATAATACGGAATCATTGTTGGCCTTTTGAGTTGTCATGCTTCTCCTTTAAAAGTCATTCCATGTTGTTTTTGGCCCAGGTTACGCATAGCCTTCAAGTGGATGGTGCGTGCCTTTTCCGGATACCTCTCCACTGACCAGCTCCTGCTCCTCTGGGACCGCATTCTGGGATACGATTCCTTGGAAATAGTTGCTGGTAAACATCACAACACATAACCGCTCACCTCCATCTTTTATATTCAACCCAACCTATTTGTATCTCATGTCTCCTTCGCTCCAGTATTAGCAGCTGCCGTGTTCGCCTTCCGAGCCGAGAACTTGATGGAAGTGACGTCGCTGGCATCGGCCGAGGTATCTCACATTTTACTTGTGTGCCTGAAACTGTCCCTCGCATAATCTTAGACGGACAGAAATAGCCCCTGATGACCAGCCAGGTCCAGTAACGCCGTCTCCTGCCCGCACATGTCTGAGGAAAAATGGCCGCCCGGACATCTCAGAAACCCCAGCCGTTCACCTTCAGTATGCGCCAAGGCTTGCCACCTTCTCAATCATTATCATTACCCCAAAATCTTTACACAGAATCTTTTGTTTCATCTTAATTTGGTTTTAAACATCACCCAAAACCATATTTGCTTCTGCCACTCATTACAGTAACACCTAATTTATGACTTGTGCATACCTGAACTTTATACCCTGCTCGCATGGCATACCAAAGTGTCGCCTATCATATGACTAAAACCAAGTGTAAACCATATAATGACTTGCTACTCAGACCCTCTTGCCTAATTCTGAGTGCGATCAGGTGTATGGGGAGCGAGGGGTGGTGGGGTCAACTACAATATGACGCATTGGGGCGACAGGCTCTGAAGATGCAAGCCCGCACTATTTGCTTGCTCATGCGCCACCTGCCTCAAACCAAAGAGGAGATATCATAACATGGCGCTCCTTGGTTTTATATATAGAAGCACATGTCCAGTGTTGAAATAGTACCTCTCCTCTTTAACATGATAGCGGCCCTAAATTAGTTCTACCCCTTACGCCCCTAAGAACTGCGTAGGAGGTCGATGGGGGAGTGGCACGTCTCTGGTATTGATTGTTACTTTTTATTCTTTTGCAGTCCCCCTTTGTTATTTTTAGTTGGTTTTTTTAAGTACTATCACATGAAGAAAAAGTTTAGACTAGGGGTGGGTGATATTGACAAAATGACTATCTCAAAGTTCTTTTCGGAGAATCCTGATAACGATATTCAGAGGTTATTATGCCCATCAAACGTAAATGTGCGAAAACATGTCTGCAGGTGTATCTATTAGATTGTTAGATTATTATTCAGACAATGTTATTTTTTTATAAAATTACCCTCAAAATAATATCACTTCATTATACCATTTACTTTATTATAGTTTTTTTTTTTCATTTCTTTTTACAGCTTTTTATTTTATTTTAAACAATGTAACCATTATTAACATTTTGCAAATCTTCTAAACAATATTCACAATATTTTTAATATTCCGATAAGTTGCCCACCTCAAGGTTAGACGTCACAAATCTAATTGCAACTGGATACTTAGATCTAGAACCTCTCCAAATTAGGGCTAGGCGATGAATGTCTAAATATTTTTTTAAGCTTCCTGATAACGATAGTCAGATGATGTTATGTTATGTCTGTAAACTCATTAGTTGAAGTTTAATTATCAGACAAATGTGAAATATCTAACAATTTATCTAAAAAGTCCAGAATACCCTTGTTTGACAGTTTACATTTTGTTTCATTTGTATTTTTAATCCACTATTTTTTTTAGCATTTTTTACTATACATATTCAAATTTTATCTTCAAAACCACACGATGTTTACCTACCTTTTTACTAGTACCACATACTTCTCTAGCCTTATTCCCTGTCCTAACACGCTGAAATGCAGCTTCTACTGTACAAATCACAAAACAAAACTTCATAAGCTCAGTTTAAGATGTTCAGTGCCATTTCAAAACACTTTTTCATGCCATGGTTAACTTTGGGCTTTAACCTCGGCTCACTCTGGACAAGTTTAATTATGAGAAAATAAGATTGCACAAGCTATACAAATATTATTACTCTGTGTTACTTTAAGTCTTCTAAGTGTAATCCGTTAAAAATTGTGTGCTGAAGCAAGATGCCACTTCCCTTTTGGAAGTAAAGTTAGGAATGCTTTGGTCAGGCCTTAATGAGGGAAACAGATCCCGAAAGTAATTTCTACAAGGTGGCTTTCCTACATTTTGCAGGCCGTCCTCGCTGATCTTTCGACACTGAAGGTCATGCCACTCATCCAGATCTTTCTATTTGCCACTGCAATCTGAGGACCACGGTTTATGAGTTGTGGTACGTACTCTGCATACCACCTGGATGGAAGAAGGAACACTCCAAAATGCCAATTGCCACACCTTTAACACACTTGTATACCTCTTATCTGTCCATAACGAATCGAATATCACAGAATTATGCAGACTTGTGAAAGAATACTCACACATTAACATGTCTTGAAGAAAATCTGCATCTCATTTAATACGCTTCATAAATATAGAATAGCCAGTCTCGTGTCATTAGATATTATACTGCCTGTAAGCATAGCCACTGGAGTTGAGTGAACTGCTACTGGCCATATGCTGTGCAGGAAAGCTGATAGGCACAGCGGCGCTCGCATCAGCTGAGAGGCTCATTAGCACGTTGCAGGGAGCAGTAATTGTGATGGCAGCACGTTAGAGAACAACAGTTGTGTTTAATTAACGCTGAGTATTGGTCCAAATGTATCCCCTGCTTCATAATAGATGACGCTTTTGTGCTCAAAATTGTAAGCTGCTATGCATGATACGGAATGGGTTCAAAATGTATTACATAGAAACAGCCAGGATTATCAAGTAAACCTCTTTCAGAAGTTGATTTCAAATGTGGATTCAGGACACATTATTAATTTAGTTGTGAAGATTATGATGAGATAAGATGCAGTACATGTGTGATGACAATGTAGTACACTGTTATACAATTGCAAAACCTAATTTAGCATCTCGCCAGAAGTGCAATGAAAGCAGTTAACTGACGGTACTAATATAATGTCCATTAATATACTACTTTTTAAGACAGCTGACCAAATTGTCAATTATCTACATACTCTAAATCGGTATATTGTATGCATTATGAAGTAATGAGTAATGAAGTTTTGCATAGTACTTATATCACATATTCATTTATGCCTAAAAATGTTCTTGAGAATGTAAAAAGCAATGTATTATTTAAAAAATGTATTTTTTATTTATTTTGGGATATAACAGAAGCACCCCTTCCTTGAACCCTCTGTTTACATGCCCAGTCAATGCCAATATAATTCTTCTTTAATCTACTTAACTGTTCTGCCAAAAATACACATTTTAAATAAAACTTTTTCAATGTGAAATGTTGTGCACCTGTTCTGAAGTTTACTCCCTGACTCTTTGTTAGACCTGCTTTCTTCTGTGTCACTTACTGGATTCTCTGGGTTTTGTGTGACTGGGTAAATATTTCGACAGGGCATGCAGCTTACTGGATGCTAACCTCCACAGGCGTTTGTAGGGACAGCAGTTTGGGTAAGTGACCGATATCTACACTGGGAGACATGCTTCTCCTGTGCACTTGGGGCCTTCCTCCTACACTTAACATCTGCTGTTTCCACGCTTCCCTCTCCACTGCCTTCTCTTTGGGTACATATCGAATTCTGCTGGTCCTCTCCTTCTTTCATGGTGTCTGCTACTGGTGGCACCTGTTTAGTAGCACTGCCATGGCTCACTATTTTATCAGCTTCACCTCCACTGGCTTCTGGAGACCTAGTCCTACAGTTACAGCTACGGCCTACCATCCAACGTGACCATATAGCAGCGCTCCTGGTGGATGCTGAGTGATATTGCAGCAGGGCCGTGTGCCTTGGCTCACTTAACACCATGAGGCCAGCCATCACTGATAGATTTGATTTGACCCAAGGCCACCTCTAGCTCTATTAATTGAACTGTAGGTTGCAGCCTACAGGCGTCTCTGAGATCTCTAATTGCCATAATTACAGAGATAAAAAAATATCTGTTCTGAAAAAGTGTCAACTAGACAAAAAGTAGATAAATGTACAGTGTGCAAAACTTGTAAATAAATTACAAATTAAACAACTATATGTCCGCTAAACCTGTGATTCCCAACATTTTTTCCTTGAACCCCCCTTGTGTGAACTGGAGACTTGTTGAGCCCCCCCAGTCCAAAGCTGTGGCCCAGACAAATGCATTATAAAATGAAAATTATCACTAAGAAGCATTTATTTCTAACAAATACACACCAGTCGTGTTATTTATGTCCCCTCATCCAATTTCCAAGCATTTGTTTGAGATTTTGATTGTTTAATTTCAACAAATTATTACTTTGATGACCTGACCCACTGACTGGGGAGCTCTGGGGACCCCCTGAAATCTCAGGCGCCCCCCCGGGATCCTTGACCCCCATGTTGGGAACAACTGCACTATACAAAAACAACAGCAACAAAACTTTAACAATCTGCTTATTTCTAATCTGCTATTTCCACTTCCATTTCTGTTACTACAACTATTTTTATCGCAAAATCTAACAGCCATGTTTTCTGGTTAAAAGTCTTATGCAACACTGAAGACAGAAGTCCTGAGGCATGGCCTTTGGAAATGAACAGCCTAATTACAGTTACTTGACGTATGTTGTAATATTTAAATAAGTTCAAACGTACAGGATAATATCTCTTCAGTAGAAATATAAATGTATTCATTATAATGCCTCTTTCATTACAAAATAGGATGTGTTTTATACTATATTAAATAATAACAATATGAGATCATGTGTTTATATTTATTTAACGACACATCATGTTAATTAATTGTTTAACATGACGTTGTATATTTTATACAAGTAATTCTACACATCAAATATTCTTAACATGTTTTACATTCATGTGTCTATATATTAGGCATGTCAGTTTCATTATAATGACACATTTATAAATGAGTATTTCTTATTTTTCATAATTGTCCTGCAAGAAAAGTCAGGTACTTAGCCGAACATTTTTCAGTCATGAGATAATGAGACATGGTATCAAACCTAGTGGGATGTCATTATTCGCGGGTTTATCTTTTTAAAACCCAGAAGTGAGCGATGCGTCATTCGTCCAATCACATGGTGCCATGTTGGGACAGGCTAACCAATCCGAGGAAGAAACTTGGTCGTAACCCTCCCAAACCCAGAGTGAGGAAGCAGACAACAATGAATATGGGGAGATCTTCGTTGCCATAAAAATTAAACAGATTCTCGGGACCTCCTTAGTGTGTTCCGGTGCGCAGTGCTGTGGCACATTTGGCCGTGCGTAAAACAGTAATGATCATGCCGTCGTGACAGCGGCACAAAGCCTCTGACTGTCTGGAGGGAAGCAATAAGCATACCCCGCCGGTGTACGACTTCGAGTCCCCCTAAAAGCATGACACAACAAACCCTGCTGGGAAAGTCAGTGAACAAGCAGCGAGAGCCTCGGCGGTTCCCCCTCCCGGTGTCAAAGCATTTTGCATAGTGACTTCCGCCCCCGGTAGCTTTCCTTCTCCAACCAGTCTGCATCAGCCGGGGCAAGAGCAGCTGATACGACATGAGGATCCTGTATCACCCCGAGCTGCCCCTCTCTCCAAACTTCATTTAGAAAGTACGCCGATGTGCCGTCTGACTCATGTAGGTCGCAGAAGGATTAGGAGAACTGTGGAAGACGCGTTTTTTTCTTTCATGAAGCAACTGGATTTGTTACTATCATGTGAAGAGGAGGCGGACCGAGGAGACACTTCTTCAATATGCTGAGGCTGTGGTGTGTGTTTGTATTCTGTACGTGGAAGTACAGAGACAGTTCCCAGCCAGCAAACAGGCCTACGTAAGGATTTAACGGTGCACTTGTTCAATTTCGAAGCGCATCAAGGCATTTTGTGGTGCTGTTTTTACGCTTTGTTTTGGAGAGGGAATTCCTCCACACTGGGCTGCATTTGCGTTCTCGCCAAACCGTTTGCATTCATCACACGCAGCGCGTTTTTCCCAGATATTCGATACATCGTTTCTTATTTGTAACACTGTAGATGAGCGGTATGGGGGGATTGTTCGTCATAGCCAGGCGTCCTTTTCAAACAGTCAGCAATGCGATTAGGGGCCATTAGTTTTTATACCGGAGTCTTCTTTCAAACTAGTTTGCCTTGCCAATGACCCACGATGAACTATTATTTCGTAGGGATCTTTCACGCTCCTGTGCGGTTTTGTGCCAAGATTTATTTATGATATAATTGTGACTGCGTTTTTAAGTTGCTGCATTATTTGTTCGCTAATCTTTCAAAATCTTTGCCCAGCAAGACGTTTTGACTTGTTGAGAAGACTGACCCAATCATACTGTGGTGGGTGCCCAGAGGCTGTTTCTTACCCATCTTCCCGCCCCCACGGATTGGATTTTTCTAGATTTTTGTTATCTTTTCCATCATGAGTTACATCCACACGGTGGTGAACATACTGCTACGTGGACTCGTCATCTATGCGGTACTTGGCTTGGAATGCACTTACTCGAATGATCTACCCAGCCATCCGTCTGATGCTACGAATGTGGCCGTCACAGGTAAGCCCCATCCGGAGTGTCTCCCCACATACTGTATTTACGCATGTACAGCGTTTAGCCCTGTGTTCCCCTCCGTCTCCCCCTCTCCCCTGTGGCTTTCGCGGGGAAAGCCGAGGATTGCCCTGCGCATGGTTCAGTGGCAATGGATGCGGTTTCTTGTCGGCAAACCTTTCCCAGATTACCTCTGTACATCGCAGAGAAATGCGTGACATGAGAGGAATGCAGGAGCTAGGCGCATTTACGCACTGTCGCCAAGGAAGCTTTGCTTTGAAGGTTGCCAAACAAATTGGATCTACATGCCTTACGCATGCTTTATGCAAACAATTTCCCTGAATCTAGTTCGATGTTATCCAACTGCGTATGTCTTTTAAATGTATTTACATAGAAGCACACAAGGGACTCCCCAACGGCTGTCCACTGTCGATAAACCGGTGACTGACAGCAGGATTCCCATCTGCATCCTCCTCAGCTCTCACTATTGATTGACTTCTGTACACCAGGGCTGCCTTTATCAACGCTGTTACATTGAATGTTGGACGCAACAGGTGACAAATAGGCCCAACAATGGATATGCTAGTAGGCCTACAGCCACCACAGGTCACATATAATTCATGCACTTTCATCTTCACAACAGCCTCATCGGGTTTGTCATGTAGAAAGCACATACTTTAAAGCTTTATAAAAACAGCATCACAGATCCTGAAATGGTTAGAATTGTTCACCACTTTTTTTTCTGCATGTAGCCACCAGCTTCACCTGTCACCATCAGTATATGAATCCTCAAACAACATAATTATTACAGACAGATTTTTTCTATGTGAAACAAATATTGGTATTTTAGTTGTGTATGAGCTGGGATTTTCTGGAGTTTTAAAGCAACATCCAACCTTGTTATGAAGCATTTATGCTTTTAAAGGTTCAAAAGTCGAGAAGCAATTGAAAATGAAATAAGACAGTAAATATTTTCTTAATCTTAAGAAATAAAAAAATTCAATAATAACCCATGTGAGTTTTGTACACCACACATCCCAGCAGAGTCCCTGGAAAAGGTCAGCTGTCTCTTGCTTGGACTGCCCTGCACCTGAAGTGAGTGTGTTTGCATAGGAAACATAGCTTGAAATGTAAAATGCCACACAAAGACCACAAGATTTCTTGGTCAATATTGTATACCATAATATTGTAAATATCATTCTGTGTGAAATAGCTTACAGATCTTTGAGAAATGTATCTACTATAGACCCTTCCCACAGTGACGACTTTAGAATAGTTGCGCACACAGCCGTTATATACATTTTATTAAATTTGGCAACAACTATGACTGTCAATATCTTGCGTTGCAACTCCAGTTTCTTAAGTTCACCTATATATTTTAGATTTTTGTTGCTTTAACTAAAATTTTAGTTTCAAACAGTTGTGGCCTGTTGTATTTTTGGTGCATTGCCTTGCCAGTTCCCATCCTCGTTTGTGAGGGTCGGGGATCATGGATATCTTGACCCTTTACCTTTGCCAAGCCTTACCTTTGTCTTCCTCTCATCCTCTTGCCATCAGTATACCCTGCCATATCTCTTGCCATCAGTATACCCTTCCATATCTCTTGCCCTCAATATACCCTTGGTGCATTTCTGTCGACTATAACGGATGCAAGAAATATTGATTACCTGGTCGTTAACATTTATGCACATTTTCGCACTACGTCAGTTAACTACACAAAATAGTGCTACTTGTGGAACTGCTTTCTAACAAGGTTCTAGTGGCTTTTTTTCATGCTTTGTGATATTTGATCGCTAATGCTAACTCTCGGATTGAAAATGCATTGAAGTCAACATATAGAATAGTAATAGCATTTCGAATGAAGGCGTTCTGTTTACAAACCGTCCAAAGGCTGATGCCATTCTGTATGTTGGCTTCAAATCAAAGCATTTTCAATGGGAGATTTTCTGTAACACTTTATAATAACTACACATGTTCCTGCCTTAATAAAGCATGAACAAAGGCTTAATTTATAGTTAACAAATAGTTTGTTAAGGATGATTCAGGATTAGTAACTATTTAACAATCCAACCCCAATTCCTAACCCCAACCCTAACCCTAACCCTAACCTTGATTAAGTAGTTACTAATCTTGAAAGATGCTCAATTAACTATTTGTTCATGATGAGTTAAGTCTTTGTTAATGCTTTGTTAAGGCAAAATAAGGTGTAGTTATAATAAAGTGGTACCAGATTTTCTTTTTTCATTCAAATTGCTTACACAACCATTTTAATTGTATTCTTGTATTATTAAAGGGGACAAATAAAAATGTCATGCAATGTTCCTCATCTTTTATGTTCTCAGTTGTATTTCGATTGATTCATGCTCTGTAATGTGCTGTCTTCAGGCCTTGAATGCTCAGAAAATTCCCAATTTCACCTAACCTCTATGCCTGCTCACAGCACTGTACTTACTTGTGATCATGTTAAAAAGCATACATGTAGGAAAGTAGGGTTCAGAAATGAAAAGCCACTGGTTCCAACAGTGAAATATCACTGAAAAAGTGGTGTTTCTTCATTCTGCAGTTTGGATATCTATTGACATTTGTTATTAAGCAGTTTTAGATCAACCATGTGGTTTACAATAAACAAATTGTAAAATTATGATCTGAGTAAAAGGCGGGACATTTCCGCGTATCCTTGCAGGGGTTTCATATGTTAATTTTACCAAGCCAACCACTAGAAATCCAAAACATTCAACATTTGAAACTATGGTATGCTCTTACTATCACTACAAGGGCATTTACGTGGTTAAGGTTAACTGTTTGAAGTTCAAAGCCGTCACCTGCCACGCTGTGAGTAACCCTTGTCTTTTAGGATCAAACAATTATTTTATTGCTTTACCTTGAATGTTCCACACAATGGTTTAAATATATTTATATCCACGAAAACAAGCAGGTGATTCTATCAGGTCAAGAGTCAGCTCAGAAAGGCAACCCTGCTCACATTATTCTAAATTGTGGAATATTCTAGGCAAAGGAACATCTCCTTTGAGACCAGCAAATCTTCTATCAGAAAAAATACTAATGGCATCTTTAATAATCATGACTAATTGTATAATCAGGATGTTTGGTCTTACATTATTGCAAACTCAGAAATTTGACGTCAATCACTTGTAAATGCTACACGTAATCGTTTGCTGAACTGCTCTAGCTGGAGGAGCAAAAGTTGTGTATTTAGCTTGTTTAGCATTTCAACAAACAGCCCCTTCCTTTTTGGCTGCGAGAAATGCATTTCCTATGTAAGCAGTCTATAAGGTAAGGATTTTGAAATACACACTTTTACATGAGGGAGTGATGTACATATTGATTTAGATTAAAAAACAATATGCCAAGCTTTAAAAGTGTGAAATCTGTAGGCTGCTGCCATTGGTGTATTTTCTTCAGAGTAGCGCACAAACCGAAGCAGCCAAGTCTTTCGCTGTTGTAGCTTTTTAGTAATTTTAAGATCACTACCAACCGAACAGAAAACTGCACAAAAAGACATTTTCATCTTTTTCTAGAATAAGCAGTTCTGGGAAATGCGTTTGAAAGTAAAAAAAAAAAGTCCTAAGTATTGTCACAGTGGTATATTAAAATAATTCTCCAGCTGCCTAGGTCTGGTACATTCTGGTCTTGACCTTTAATAACGTTGACTTTATGGACTAGCATTTAGGATTTGTTGCTTGAATGGCCAGTAGAGTAATCAATGCACATGAGCCTAATATGTGCTTATATTCATCATTATGGACTGGGTGTTAGCCACAACAACCCCTCAGCTGACAATACATCAACACTATAGTTTGTTCATTCTGTCCCAAAGGAGGCCAGAAATCTTTTACATCTGTCTCAGAATGACAGCAACCTGATAGAAGAGCTGCTGGATGGTGAGGATTCTTTGTGCATATTGTTTGCCTTGGTCAAATGGAACTTCCTAAAAAACAAATCCAAACAAAAACTAACTTTCAGTTCTCCACTTTACTTTCACAGAGAACTGTCAAGAGTCTAATGTGTTAACTTTTTGGACTAAAGGTTGTTACTGTCAGAATGAGACTAGGGAATGACATGTAGTAAATGGTCAGAGCCGGATTCTTACTCATAACCCTGCAGCCTGCCCCACACGGCAGGCATATGTGCTATCTACTCAACCATGAGCGGCACATGTAAGAATCTTTGTAATGTTATTACTAACTATATTCTGTCCCTGAAGGTGAGACATATGTCTTTCCATATTTAAGGTGGTACTGTCTCATGGAGCTGAATTTCTGTATACTGTCAGTTATCATGGTGGTTAGACTAGCTTTTGACCTCTGTCTTGAAAGTTACCAAAACCCTAAGCGGATGCAACAAGGACTGTTATCCCCCCGATTAACACGTATGAACAACACCTCAGTCTGTCCTCTGGCCATGCCGACGCCGAAAGTGGACAGCTGCTGTGATCTCCATCTGAGCTTTAGTGTCGTGATCCCCTACGATATCGGGAGACCACAAACACAACAGACTGCTGATGTATTTATACATCTCTGCTATAGTTTTCCATGAAGCCTTTCCACCATGTCTCCCATAACTGTGGTTGACCTCACAGTGACAGGAGGTTATAGTGTTCCTCATTAATACTGGGAGACACTGGGCCGCCCCACACTTGGCTGCTCTCTGGGGAGATGATAAGGTTTTATATAATGGTTTACTGCTCCACTATACTCATTGTCACAGCCAGGGCACAAAGCACAGATTGGATTAAAGAGTCTAACAAGCAATGAGAGTGTCAGTGACCAGGCTGAACCAAAGACATTTGTATTTAGGATGTACTGGTGATAGAGACATGGCTCTTGTGCTATTAGTTATTTTAAGTAAGGCGAGTTTTGAATAGTATGGTATAATAGAACACTGTAGTTTGCTTACTAGAAATGTACATCAGCTTTATCTGCTCTAATTTGTCTTTAATTTGACTTCCAGATCTCACTGCATATTGCACCAGTACAAGCAGTTATGTGGGACCCAGGAAGCATGTTTATGTTTAGAGGTCGATCGTTCATTCTAAGTCGATATTTGTTTGGACCAAACAGACCAACAGACTAATGAAAAGATACAAAGCTTTATTTAAGTATTTAAGTGTGAAGACTAAAGGGCACTGCAAAAAACAAATAAACCTCAACTCCGGAAATTAAGAAACAAAAACTGTTCTCTAATTTAAAAATCTACCTCTGTATGTTTTCATTAGTATGCCATTGTTGGTCCTTGACGAACATAGCTCAAGAAATGTCAGTAATGGAATGGAGTGAGACAAATTAAATAGAAGTCAGAAAAAAGAGCTCCGAAGTAAAATACAGACAGGTTTTATTTTATAATTTTAACATTTTCTTCAGAGATAGTCCAGTCTCTTTGTCTCCCCATTCTGTCTCTGGTGGCCCATGCATGAGGCCCAGATACTTCATTCATGATGAGGAGCAGAGGCACCAGGCTGGCTCAGTCGTGCAGAATGCCTCTGCGTCTGATGTAGGTCACTGTGCTGGGCTCTGGTGCCGTCCTGCTGTGAGTGGCTACTGTAGCAAAGCCCTGTGCCCCTCACCCCTCCCCAGACTGAGCCTATTGTTGTTCTGCCCACTGTGCTGGGCGCTTAAAGGTGTTGATCCCTGAGCTGGCGCTGCATGAACGTGTGGCCTGGTGGGCTCCTCATGACACGGAACTGACATTTGGTTTGTCAACAATAGGCCTATTACTGTTTAACATATTTAAACAAACTGTAAATGAAATTAACCATAGACCTTAGAACATTGAAAAGACTGGAGGCAGTGCTGAAGAAGTAGGGTCCACTACCAGGAGTGACCAGGTTATGGTCATTTCGACCAAATCAGGAGAGACTTGTCTGAGATAGAACAGGAAGAGTTTAGTGAATAAACTGTGTTAGAGACACAGAGTTTG
The DNA here is from genome assembly GCA_019453435.1 of Rhinogobius similis. Taxonomy (NCBI): domain Eukaryota; kingdom Metazoa; phylum Chordata; class Actinopteri; order Gobiiformes; family Gobiidae; genus Rhinogobius; species Rhinogobius similis. The sequence continues at coordinate 9,366,705 of CM033640.1, forward strand.
TGAGGTGTGTGTGTTCTTTTTAGTCCGTTGAACAGTCTCTGAAGTAGTGCAATTAATTACTATTAATTGCACTTCTAGGACATAGCAACATTGGGCTGGACAAATGTCCACAACAATATCCAGACAGGGGTCGCGACCTTGAGCTGTCAGGAGAAAAGGACTCCGTTGTGATAATACTCGTCAGCTTAACACAGGAAGAGCCAATGCCGTGCCCTTCACTGGGGCCTAAAATTATCACTGCGTCTTTGTTGCTTTGAATCTCTTTCCCAAAAATGACATGTGCTTTAGGCTCCATGTGGCGGCTAAAGTCACATTATTTTCTTTCCTCTTTTCTTTTTAACTGCGGTCAAAGTAAACTTTGGAAGTTAAAATGTTCAATGGTGCATAATCAAGATTAAAAACTATAATTTATCCCTTTTGTGATGCAAGTTGGAAGCGAGACGGAAAAGAGAAATTAGTAGCTCTTGAAGTTTATACTTGGATCATTCTAAGATTAGCTCTACCTCATTAAACGCATTGCCAATGTTTGTCCGTGTTTATTTTTGTGTTCACATTATTCATGTTGACAATATTGACATGCCATCTGACCCATCCTTCCAATAAATTACCCCTAATTCACCTTCGCTTCCAGACAGCGCCGAATCTTGTCTACTTTGAATCCCTAATATAAAACAATTACCGGTATACCTACACAATGTTACCTCAAATACAATGGAAGAAATATGCTGTCCTTTGTGGTCAGTTAGATGGAGTTTGAACCATTGAATTTGTGAAGCTGTTGCATTGATTTCAGGGACTTTCCCTCTGAGTTCACGTGATGGTTCGGCCTGGGCAGCAGAGGCTGGACCGGTTTGGATTTCTTTGGTATGTCGTCGCCTCTCAACTCTGTCGCCACTGACCATTTTATTCTGACAGGAGACCATAACAAACTAATTTATAAGCAGCAAAGTAGCAAAGCATATGTAAACAATTAATATGTAAAGTTTCATACACTTGGACTGCAAATGTATTCCTTGTTTTTTCTCTTGACGGATATTTGAAAGTTCTTAGAAGAAACCTGACCTGTGGCCATTTTGGCACTTGAACTATTTGTCCTCGTGCCTAGCATTGTAAGCTAATCAGTGTTTTTGCTAATGCTACTAACTCTTAAACCTGGTCCTGACAGAATGCTTTCTCGTCATCACCATAGCCGTTGTCTAATTGTTTCAACATCGCTTTACTTTAGAAAGTTTAGAAAGCTTGTGGATTCACTTGGGTAGAGTTGGCCTCTGGTGCCACTTTGCTGTTTGTTGAGAAAAAGGCAAATCAAATCAGAATAAAGGTTCCGGGGGGGTTAAGTTCTCAGTAAAAGTTTCATAACCATTTAGTTTTGACACCAACGCCAATAGAAGTGACGTATGCATTAATTACCAAAGTGTAATACGTTTTGCATGGCAGTATAATTTAGCCTCTAGTTACGACTTCGTGGGTCTACAGCCGTGGGTGGTAATATGTTTCTAATTAGGAACACTTTGGATGGCATTAAGTGCTTTATTTTTATGTAATTTAGTTACCTTCTCATTTAATACACTACTTTGTCACATTCACATTGTCTAGACTCTAATAATATTGCAGACCTGACTAATGTTTAATGTTTAACAAGAACCACAAACATAAATCACTTACTCTGTGTTACTGAGTGTTATTCTTAGCTGCCGCCAATAATATTCATAAAAACAAAAGCATCCTGTCAAGCAGGAAGGTGGAAGACACGCAGGAAGTTGGCAGGGACTCCAATGCGTAATCTTGCCTCATTTACAAAGTGTGTCAGTTAGACGTTCCTTTGCAAACACAGAGATGGAAGTGTTCAATGGCATCTACTTCAACTTCCAAAATCTAACTGTTCACTCTGTTTAGTGTGTCCATTGTCAAGGTTAAGGCACTCTTTTTTTATTCTATACAGGAAATTTTTCTTGGTGTTTTCTTTTTCCAAACATTGAAAATTCATCGCGTGACAGTGCCCATGTTCACATGCACCAAAATCTGATTATCTGATTTCTGGACCTTGACGATTATTTAAATGATATGCAAATTGTGAAATTGTATCTGAGTCATCAGAGGGATCATAATCAGATGATTTTACTGTCTAGTCATTTTAATCATCTTTTAACTCCAAAAATCTGATAATAATCATATTTTAAGTGTGCATGTAACCTCAGCCATTGTGATGGTAAAACAGACACTTCACCACTGATGCAAAACATCAGCCACGTATTTGTTAGTCTGCCCCAGATTGCAGTAGCTTTTTGAAAAGAGTTGGGCTAGGACCTTTTGATCTTCTGTACAGTTTTTCAAGGCAAAATACTGAGATTCATCCTCAAATGAATAAAGTTTACGTTCAAAAAGACCTCCCATGCCATGTTACTGAAGTATCACTTAATACATTTTTAAGTGGAAAAGTCTTGGCCCATGGTGATGTTGTATGAGCTCATAATCCCAACCATCATATATGTCTAAGCGGGTTAAGTGCATGCTACAAATTGACATTGTAAATCTGATTGTATAACTCTCCTAGCATGTGATCTCTCACCATTCTCCGTATACTTAAACTCCATTATCTATGGAGCACATCAAAGGCATGGTTCTACCTATTTTTGTCCACTTCCAGCCACATCCATCATGTATCTCGTGTTTGGGCTGTTATTGAGACATTCCAATGAAGCTCGGGCATAAGAAGTGTCTCCTTTTCTGGAAGTTTTTAGGATTCCGAGTTGGTGGGCCTCTACACGTTTTGCTCTACTTGTCTGCTCTTTCCTGAATTTGTGGCCTAAGCAGAGGATTACATTTGCCCATTAAGGAGGAGGGGTGCTCTTGTAGCTGTGGAAGTAGCTGTAGGTCAGAATGCGAGCTCTTTTCAACGCTGAATCAAACAAAAGGAGATAAAAAGCTTTATCTGCTTGGTATTTGAACGTCTTTGTGCATGACATTTGGGACTTTGCATGTGGTTTAATTGAAAATCTTTTCTCGCAGTGATTCATCTTTTTCAGCTTATGAGTCACAACTATGAGCTTTTGCCAGTTCAACAACATTCCTTGTTTGTCATAATGTTAAAGGGGCTGTACCAGATTTGTATTTCATGTAATAAAGTGTTTCTTACAGTATCTGTTTTGTCCCAGTACATTTATCTTGTAAAATCATCTCTTCAAGTGAAAAACAGACCACAGTGCATTGTTTGCATATAATTGTAGAGCTTTTTATTCTCGGCAAAGTGTGCTGCTAGCATGCCAAGGTTTTACTTCACTGCAAAACTTGTTCTGGGCTCAGAGAGTGTGAAAAGCACTTATATTTAGGATGCTTGGTATGCAGTGAGTGAGTGATACACGTGGACTGCAGAGAGTTTAAAATGAACTAGTTCTGTTATTCACATTTTTAAGACTGTAAAAATTGGGTACAGCACTTTTAAGCACTCAGATCAGTACAATTACATCAGTGATCTGTCTGTGAAAAGAAGCACGCATGATATTATATATTGTTACACTGTGATTCACTCTTAGCAATGGGAAACACACACCTCCCGGATTTTACGATTAATCCGGTGGGATTAACCATAAAAAGAAAAATTACAAAATAAAATAACCCATCCATGAATAATTACCATGTAATAATTACCATTTGTACCAGATAGAAAGCTTTGTCCTATTACTGTGCTGCAAAGTAAAGTGCTATCTGGACCTTTATGTCCCTGACCAGGTACTTCACATAAATACCTCACTGACTTGGGTAGCAATTAATCAATGACTGCATGACTTGAGACATATTGTTTGTACATCGGCACAATTGCTAAAACCCACATGCATGTTCATTACTCATTTATTATCCTACTTGCATAACTAATATTCAGACCTCAAAGCTATCTGTGACCTTTGTTTCACAAGAGCATTCGGAACTTTCAAATGCATGTCTGTTTGTTGTTTAGCAGTTTATGCAAACTGAGAATACACTTTGTGTATCTTCTTCTCTTGACTTGCACTCTGTTCCTCTGTCAGCCCTGGTGTTGACATGAAGGCTAAATATGTTTATAAGTCATAATGGGGTTGATGAACTGAACTGAACACTCCGCTGAAGTTTTATTTACTTGTCTTTAATACTGACTCTGCAGGTTGACCTACGATAATGCTCATAAACCCTCATAAAAGACCTCATACCTCATTATCAGTAGTGTTTGATTTAAGAACATTGTTGCATTTGGAAGGGACTAAAACATCCATTTTATCTGATAAGCTGTTGGACAGTAAATATAAACATATGTTTTTCACTTCCCTTTTTACTTAAGTCTTTTACACAAATTAATCAAAACAAGAAGTCAGTCATTGTTGTCTATGAGTCTGTAATCTGCCTTTTAATATGTAAGAGACACTGTATTAGTCTGGTCTAATCAAATGTATGAACGCATAATATTTGAATTCAGCTTATTTTATTTTATTATTATTATTAAACTACACAAAATCACTCTGGTTTTATTGATTTTTGGAGTTAGATAATTAGTCAACTGAACCTTCAGATCAGGGAATGAGTAGGTCAGAATATTTTTTTCAATTGATAGATTGATAGATAGGAATAATTATCTAAAAAAAGATTAAATAAAGCTAGCGAAACCAATATTCCAAATCAGTTCCATTTGGCCTCTGATTCACTAAGTTGTTACAGAATGTCAATATATGTATTAAAACTATGGGCTCTGTGCACAACAACATCTGGCTAGCTCAGTTGTTAGCGTCAGTACTTCCTGTCTAATTCTATCTTTTTGCTAAGTCAGGCTAAATTGAATAAATACTACACGATCAGGCAGTGAACGGTGAGTTGGTGGATATCTCTGACAACACAAACCGGCTGAATACTTTATCTGTGAATAATGGAGATTGGTAGCACTTGGTTTGATCCTGGAATTACAGTTTTGTCGTCAGTCCACGTTCACTTTGAAATATCCTAACCAATTACACATAACCAACAGGCCACTCAATGATCTGCGTTCCTTCAGCGTCAGCGGCCCAGATCGACTCACGCTGCCTTCACCTCGTTTCTGCATGCGCTGCCTTCGCTGGTGATGCATTCCTATTTTAGTGTTTCTCCTCAGAACCTCCTACTTATGCTTATGAGCCATTGTATGAACTGCAGAGTGGGAGGACAACTCATCAGATACAATGGAAACCAAATCTGTCAGAGAAAAGGGAAACGTCAAAACACCGACCCCTGCAACTAGCAACTCCATCCAAATATTGAATTCAAGTTCTTATTACTGTGACTGTGTTCGTTTTGTTATGAGATGTGAAAAATAGTCTCTATATTTCTGAAAAACAATAGTTAGTCAGGTGCTGTTTAGGTCACACTTAAGCTGTGGAATTCGTACAATTTGGAGAGGTACCTCAAGAATAATTTGAAATATGCTTAGTGAACCACATCACCTTTTCACTTTGCATGATTCAAATGTTTCTACAGCCTGTTTTGTTTTGGACTTGGCACGCCTACACCTGCTCTCTGACATTAGACATTAGACATTTTAAACTTTTGTGTACCTGTTCATAACATCTGTTCAAAACTGTACAACCGAAACATTGGATTTTGTGAGTTGCGAAATTGCAGCTACATTTTAATAAGTAATATGCTTTAATAAAACGTGATCCACAGCCACAATAAAAGGAGGCTTTGACGGTTAAGTCCTGGATCTGTCAGTATACATTTTTACTTGGTTTAAATTCAAATCTACAACCTGGAGGATTGTGGGCAATATATCAAAATAAATGATACTGTAGTTGTTTTGAACAACAGCAAATCGAGAGTTTCCAATATTTAAAACACATTACAAAACTTCTAAACTTAGACAAGACTATTTTCAATATTATTAAATACCCCCCATTTTACATATCACTAATAGTTTACAAACATATACTTCTGCAAATTCAAGCCTTCACAATACAACTAACATAATAGTGTCACAATAATCAGACCTCAACTAAAACATGTAAAGAATGTTTTAACACAGTTCTGTTGGATTGACATCTTCTTACCCCCTTGTTACAAACCAAAACACCACAATGATAACAACAAAAAGAACACTTTAATTTCAACACAAAATAATTGTACTTTCTTCACGTTACTGTTGCTTTAATAACACTCAAAACCATTCTAAAACTGTTCTGTAAAGGTCAAATTTTGTATCTAGTAATTTCCCCAGGGGGACAATACAGTGCACCTTAATTAACCTTAGTTTCAATACTAGTACTTCTAGTATAACTAACATTATTTCCACTACTACTACAATACTAGTACTATTTGATCGATGCTGATTGATGCTACTACTAATTGATACTTTTAGTGTCTGATTTTCGATACCTTTGACAAATCTATATTCAATACAGACTTCAAATCCACAATAATAACAAAAACACTCTTCTTAGACAATTGAATGACATTTACAACACAAATTTGTTGTACCTTTAAAAAAATTATTACCATGTAGTCTTCTACTAGTATGAAATCAACAAAGAACATTCTAAAACTTTTACAGAAAAGTACAAAAAGAATCCTGTTGTGCTGTTGTTTTTTTCCGCAACAGCAGGAGACATGTTAGCAATAACACAGGAGTTACACATGTCAGCGGATGATCATTGGATTAACTCACACTGGTCACACCTGCATTTGGCAATAGGGGATTCCTGTGTGGTTCTCTATGGGCTGCAAGTGTCTGCCTCTTGTCCCAAAGGTCTGGGTCACCATAAACACCACAGAGGGCACATAGCTGCTTCTGTCTTCTCCTAAACAGCTTTAACAATACTGCCTGTACTCCTACTGGCACACATATTGACCATTTTAACTATTCACTTTTAAGTTTGCATTTGACAGCTCTACGCTTTTGTTATCAGAATCTTTTGAAACCAACCTGTCAGGCCCGGTGACAGCCTTTCATATTGTATTATTGTAAAATGCCTTCCTGCTTGTATTTGCATGCCTTGTGTGTGTGTGTGTTTTCACATCTGTGTGTGTGAACAAGGGAGACCTCTGCCATTGTTAAGCCTTTACATCCTGACAACTGCGCGTCTTGATGGGTTAAAAATAAATGTGTGCTTTCCAATTTTGTCACACTGTTGTTTCAAACCTCAGCGACTCCCCCGGTACACGCCGGGGTCAGCGCAGTTCACTTCCTGTCACAGAACTTGTTCCAAACATGCTTAAAACATATCTTAAATGGGAACGCTCGGGCTGTCACATTAGTTAATTTTACAATGAGTAAATGACAGTGTTTTATCTCAGAATGATGTTGAAATAAATAGTAAAGTGAGAACAAAGACAGAACAGAATGAGGCCGCCAGCACCACAAGAAAAAAGCATGTTTGTAAAGTTAAAACGGTGCCTCCATCAGTATGTCATAAAACACAAGGAAAGTAGATACTTTGAGCCATTTTTAAATGAGTCAACAGTCAAATAGATATGCCTATGCAAACAGCAGTCTATGTAAACGCCAGCAGGCTAAGCAAATGCGTTGTGTAACCTGTTCTCAAGCGGTGAACACTTATGGTCTGACAGATATGAGCCATGATGCAAATGGAATTTTTTCTGTAAATGATGGGATTTGCCAATTTGTATTTCGTCTAGATCTTTTCCAATGTCTGCGCAATATCTTTGAAAATGTTTACTGATAATACAATCTCTGTATCCACAATAAACTCAAAATCATTCTTTAATCAGTCTTTTACCACCATGTAGACATTTTTTATACAGTGCTTTCTGCAAGAAGTCAGCAGACCATCAGGTTGTATTGTAGCACAAATGTCTTCTCCAGTGTTGTGTTACTTTGGGCTTTTGCCACTGCCTGCCAAACTGAGCCTAAGTCGGCATTAGTTCTGTAAGATGCCTCCTTCTGCCACCCTGTTGGTCAATGCTACAAAATAGAAAATTGATAATATTAGGGGGAACTAAGAACAAAACATGCAAATGATGTAGATGTAGGGCACAACTAGATTACATAAGAAAAAAGGTTGTGCTATATTTAAATTTCACTAATTACATTGTCAATGAAAGCTGCGAGGATTTCTTTTTGTATGTCAAAGCAAGCTGTTGCATCCTTCGATACAAAGCATTCAGGCTGGCAGAAACGTAGGCCACAAGGGTTAACAAGCCAGTGTACGCTTTGTGTCTTCATCAAGCAAAGCTTGCTTGGGCTGACAAAACCAGATAGTGTTACCACCGATAATGAAGAAGAACTCAACTAGATTATTTTTAAGATAGCTAAAATTATTGGTCGCATGTCTCTCCAGAGGTAATATTTAAAAAAAAAAAATGAGATTCATTAAAAGTGCATATCCCTGCAACATACATTTGGGATTTACATGGACCCTATTTTCCCCTCAGTGTAACCTATTCAAGTCTCTGTAGACCACATGTTTTACTTCCTCTTTGCAATGTTTGTACAGTTACAAATATTAGCAGTGTTTAGATCTATGTTATACACGGCTGTGTGTGCAGCTCACTGTGACACATTGGCACTTGGCCAGCTCAAACTGCTTCAGAGACCTGTAATAATGGAGTCTCTTCCCCAAAGGAACAGAGTAAAGGCTAGTGAGAGGAGAGAGCTGTCCCAGACGCTCTGGGAATGACAAGAGCACACGACATGCCCAGCAACTTAGGGTTTGTGTGCTCTCTTGATCTGAATTTGAATAGTATCCAAAGGGAGGGTGTGGTTTGTTCCTTGAAGGCTTCCGTAAAATGTGCAAACATGATGCTGCTTCCTTCTAATGTTTGCCTACATGAAAATGTGCACATTTGAATGTAGTTCCTCAGGTATTTGTCTTGAGAGCCTTTTGAGTGTTTAGTGACGATCTCTAAACATGCAAATGTTTACACACTAGCGGTACTGTATATTAATGTACAACTCTATCTGAGTATTATATCTTTTTTTTCACAGACCCCTGCCTTATAGTGATGCCACCATGTATAGGCGAGGCCGACCGCTTCAGTCTGGAGGCCCTTCGCCACATCCACAAACAGCTAGATGACGACAACGATGGCGGTATAGAAGTCAACGAGAGTGTGGAGGTAAGAAGTTGAAATGTGATGTTCTTCACCTGGCTAACACCAGACTGAAATGATCTCTTTTAAAAGCATAATTAAATATTCGTTGTCAGTAATAGATACAGTATATTAAAATGTCTTGAATAAATAGCTTTAAAATTGAGCAAAAGAATCAAGGGCAACAATAGTAACATCTTAAAAAAAACCAAAAAAAACAATAGGCAATACTTTTGATATTGCAATGTCACAAACACAGTCAATATTGTTAAATCCATCGTAAAGTCAAAAATGAGGCAGCAGTTTATTGGCTGGAGGGACAAACAGTTTGATATGTGAGATGGCCCTGTCCCGCTGTGCCCTGTGAGTATCTCCACAATCTTCCCCGTCCCCACACAAGAGACCTCTCCAGACCACACTCTCCTTCTGTGTATGTTGCCTGGGGTCATTTTTAACTGGCTGAGAAGTGCTGGTGTGAGAAACGGGTATACCGTGTGACCCTGCTGTGGCGCCTTAATCAAGATCCGGACGCTGTTTGCTTATGAGGCCAGTTTAAAGCCCCTGAGATATGGCCCTGAGCCCATATGAGGAGGGTCCAGGGTGGACTGTTGCGTGTCCGCCATACTGTAGACTGGTGACTTTAAAAGGCCAGCCACTCCGGTGTCTTAGGCAGAGAGTTGTTTTTGGCTGCCACTCATATTTCCATTCTGCTTAATATGACATTTATACTATGATGGATATTCCAACTTTCAGTCAGTTAAATTGCTTTATGTAAGATGGATATTTTTTGGCAATTATATGCATTTGGGCTGTAAAAATAATAGGATTTTAAAAAAACCTCATATGTCTAAATAAACTGGTTGTGTATGCTTGTATAATATTTTAGGAGTTGGTAGAGTGCTCATCCTCTGATTCAAATGTCATAAATATTAAAGACGTCTTTGGTAGAGCAGTCAGATGCAGACGCTGCCAAGTTTATATTATGATTCCAGCTTCCTCTGGTGAGTACTGTTGTTGTATCCTTGGGCAAGACACTTAATCCATCTCGCCCCCAGTGTCTGTATACACAGGGTATGTGTGTGTGAATAGGTGATCTCCATGAGTGTTTTGAAGATAGAAGAGCGCTTTATAAATGTGACCATTTCTTAGAATTGTACAACCAAAATATCTGAGCAGCCACAGTCCTGTGCAGAGGACGGTCTATGTTGGAGATTATGGCCTGCATCTTTCGCCTCATAAACCTCTCCAACACAGTTCCAACGGACCCCACTTTACTTCCCAGCACTGACCCAGCCCTCTTCACAAGCTTTTTAAGTCCTTTAATCATCACCAGACTCGTTCTGAGCATTTCTGCCGTCCAAACACGCTCACTGCTCCTGCTAACCCGCACCATAGCGTTTGTTGACAACTAACTAGCTGGATGTGCTCAGTAAGTGTCTTTTCACACTTAAAAGCTGTCATTTAATCAATAATAAAAATGTTTTGGTTTCGAAACACGAGATGGCAAATTTAAGGAGCATGTTTAAAGGCTAATAACAATATGAAAAATGCATAACATTTTTCCTTTAGGTGGTGTTTCCTATCAGTATATTGCCTTTGTCATGTTCAATTAAAGTTTGTATTTTCTATGTTAAATGCTGATTGTGATTCTAAACTAGATAAAACTTTTTAAAGAGGAAAACACTGGGGATCTTATAATCAGGTATTCAGTGTAGGTTTAGTTGCGTTTCCTGGCACCAACTTGAAAGGAGTGCCACGGCGATGAAAGGCGCCGGAGGTCGTGTCCTGTGGCCTGCATCTGGTCAACGTCTGCAACACGACCCTGCTCTTATCTAACAGGTCACAGACTACCACCCAAACCAATACGATTCTCAAAATATACGTAAAATGTCATGATTTGCAAGGCGTTTCCCTTTCATAGAACCATGTGAAGTATTTGACACTTTATTGTACACGTAATCCTGAACCGGAACATGAATAGTCAGTAGCTTATGGTCCAGCTTAGGGTGAGTCATGTTATAGCCAGCTTGTTTTTCATGACAGGCATTGCAGAAATTGTTTGGTGGTTGATAAAAGATGACATAAGGTCTGCTAGCCAGCAATGTTATGTACCATGTCACGCATTCACGGCAAGAAAATGATGATGACTCTGAGGATTGCGGGGCCCAATTTTAATGATGCAAAAACAATATTTATAACTTGTCTTTTCTATAGTTTTTTCAATCAACTTTTTAAAATTCAAACCATTTATGAGGACAGAATATTGGAAGAACTACTCCCGATTCACAGTTAATTACATTTGAGTAACATAAAAAAGTCTATAGAACAGTATTGACACAAGAATTGATCCCTGGGGAACTCCTTTGACAATAAGCGCTATCACGTCAATCCTCATCCTTCACACAGTTTAAACATACTAAACAGCTGCTTTGACGTGCCACGCATGAGTTATTCATTTCACTTGTTTACCTTTGGGTGATTAGTTTTGGTTTGTGCGTCATAGATACAAGACACATTGAACTTATATGGGTAAACTTATTGTCACTCAAATAAGGAAGCAGTGGCACCAGTTTTAAGATCTGTGCCTCTCTGGCATGTCACTTCAAATCGTTACTGCCTTGATAAACAGCAAAAGGCCTTCAGTTCTCCTCAAGTGAGATGAGTTTCCCTGAGAATAAACTTGGCCTCTTGGGAAATGCAGGCATGAGTATTTTTAGCTTAGCAGTCTTCAAAACGATCACTTTTTTACAATCAACCCTTCAGCTCCTGTAATTTGACTACCGTGGAAGAATTTTATTAGGGGGGTCAATCCATTCCAGCTGTAATCTTGGGTTGGCTGGCGAGCTTGTTCATCACCAGGGAGTTTTGAGTGACGTGCGTGTGCCTCTTTTGCAGATCACGGTCGCGGGGGACGGCAGGTGCATGTCCTCTCCCAAGCGGTCTGCCAAGAAAGCGTTAGATCGGGTTGCGCGGCTTTGATAGGCCAGAGGCAGCTCCATGTCTGAAGCGGGGCTGAGGTTGAGCTCTCGTTTGGGTTTTGAGAGACGTGCATGTGAGAAGCACATCTGTGTGAGCCGACCGCTGCCTGGCATTGACAGGGTAATCTGAGCGGGCACATGGATCGTCTCTATAGAAAGAAAAGAATCCGAAATGGTCTGCGTGGGGGTCTGGAAATGTTCTTAAAGGAGCGTCATGGAGGTGTCAGTTCACCAAATGTTACATAAAGTTGAACTAATATGTCTGCAGGTTTAATAGCATGAGTTACTGTGGCAAAGGGGTTTAAGTTAAAGATTGTACATTATTATTGTTGTTGTACATATCATTATTATACATATTAAGGCTGAAGTGTTTAAAAACTTCAGCCTGCTACTGATATAAATGTACTATACCCTTAATTTTAATGAGGCGACAAGATAGAAATATTCACTTTGACATTTGTGGACAGCACAGACAAAAGGTTGTTGTTCGTTTGTCACATGTTTGTGTTGTTTGTTATAACACTCAGTATCTAACTTCCAGCTCCAGTTTCTAAAGTTCACTAAAGTTTGCAGGTTTTGTGGTGCTTAATGAAATAAAAGAAACATTTCGTTGTCAGGCCTTTGTTGCCTGACATATTTTTGATACAAAGCAGCCTAGCATAACGTTAGATTGATTTAAAGGTGCACTATGTAAGTTTTCTAGTCAGTCACCTGATTTTCTCTTTAAATGACTTTTGTTTTTCCTGTAAGGTTCCACAGTATGATATAAACTCATCTGTGTTACATTTTTCAGGACTTTTTGTTGCTCAAAAAATACTGGGTTCGCTGCTTGTCTCCATGGAGACTGCATGGTTTTATCCCATCTTCAATAGAATGTTTCATACCTTCCATCAGCAAACAGCATAGTGCCCCTTTAAGAAATATTTATTACATGGTTGTTAGCATGTATGCTAATTTTTGCGCGTTAATAGTCAATGCAAAACCGTGCTACATGTGATAATGTTTTGTAATAAGGCTCTGGTGTTACTCGTGTGTTCGAGTGGTTGTCAGTCAGCAAAACATTTCTGGATTTTCATAGTTTGAATGTTTGGAGGCATTTGGTGGCTGAGCGGATAGCACATGTGCGCTCCATGTGACCCGTGGCGTGGTGAGTTCGAATCTGGCTCCGACAATTTTAATGTCCTTCAATCTCATCCCATTTCACACTATACTTTGTACTCAAATAAAGCCTACAGGGCAAAATAGCTAAAATAAAATAAAATAGTATAAGATAAGTTAATTGGAGGTAATGTATACAATATAGAACATAGAATTAACATATAGAATATATAGAACGGTACCAGCCTTTAGTATGTAGACATATAGACCTCTGTTAGGAACATAAATAACTGTTTTTTGATCCACTGTTTAGAACAGTAGGACATTGTTACATTTTATAACTGGATATAAATAACTGGAAAATTATCTTTTTTTTTTTCCAATGTTTTTTGCAATGTCATTCTTTTGTAATAACAATTCTAAACTATTCACTTCTTGTTAAATCTTTTCCCAAAACAGATCAAGTGACTGTGGTTGCTCCTAAATTTATTAAATGCATGTAATGAGCCTGGGACTGAGTAAAAACTGTGGACAGATAGACAGATGCTATAAACGCCAGGCCTGAATACATACACTGTACACAAGCGCAGAGGATCATGGGAAATAACCCTCTATCTCATATCACAAGTGAACAAATGGTTCTTTGTTGACTCCTGTCAGAGTGTGACCAAGCATCATGTACTCCTGATGTTTGTGTCCAATTATACATTGGATATACTTTGCAGCTGCTTTCTACATACACTTTTCACTTTTTAATGATTAAATCCAACCATTAAACTGTAAAAGCTTTTAGAAATGCCTGTTGCTGTGGCTTGTCCATCAAAAATAGAATTATGGTTAAAAAAAATAGAGCGTTAGAAGACAAAACGTTGCAAACTATGACACATACAAAGTTGTAGCTAAAATTAACTTATTGTGTCATTGATTTTTATAGAGGAAAGAACATCCTTATCCTTATTTTACTCTTATTTATACTGTTACACTTTGTAGAGTAAAAATGTAATTTGCTGCTATTAATCTTAAATGACAAATATTATGCAAAATTAACTTTTTTGAGCTTCTAGCCATGTTCTAACATTGTTCCGTCAACAAAACATACCTGGAGTAGCATTTAGCTTGATTCATGTTTGTCTGATGAATGCTCGTTTGAAAATCCTCTCTCTCCAACACTGTGTTCTGAGCTACTTCGATGTGTGACATAGATCAGTGGTTCCCAACCTTTTTCGTCTCGAGTACCCCCTAAGGTTTGTTTCCCACTCCAGGTACCCCTTAATTTGAGTTTCAGGCAAATAAATGGGTTTAATAGTTGAATAAAGTCAGTTATTACTATTATATGTATTGTTTTAATTATGTTTATGTCCAAGATACTCCAAAGAGATGCTAAATTTACAACTAATCATACATTTTTTCAGATAAAGGTAGTTTTCATCTTCATTTAAAACCTAAAACCATTCCAAGTACCCCCTGGTAATTCCTCAAGTACCCCTTGGGGTCCCTGTACCCCTGGTTGGGAAACACTGACGTGGATGATGCTGACGTCACTTATCCCAGAATCTTTTGCTATTTTAAGTCCTTAAATCATCGCCAGACTCGCTCTGAACATGTCTTCCATCTAATCACGATAACTACAACTTTGTCAGATCCACTGATCCACTTCCATATGTGTGTAATTGCCTCAACAGCCAGTAGATGGAGCCACAGCTAAGTCAAAATGGCATCTCCCAACACAGTGATAAAGTTATGTTTTTCTTTGTAAAAGTGTTTCATTTTTAGTTCTAAAACACGCCATGTCAAACTGAAGACACTCAAGAGCAGATTTAAAGGCTAATAACAATATGAAAAATGCATAATATGTTACCTTTAAGCTGTCCTTTTTAAAACTATAATGTGTTATGCCAATGCCAGTCAATAGCTTTTAGACAGTATGGGGTCCATCATCTTCTGAAAACCTGAAACGCCAGAGCTCAAACGAAATGAAAACAGAAAATAAGCATTCCTTCCCATGCAGACACTCTTCACTGTGAATGCCCTTGAAAGCCATTTCTCCAGGCAGGACTTAGAATACTTGAGCGTTCGCTGTGGTCCCTCCAGTGACTCAGCACTGCAGACACTGGGCTCTTGGCTTTACATCAGCCACCATCCTCATTAGCATTAGCATTGTGTCAGAGGAGCCTCGGTGTTACGGCGATTAGCAGCGTTTTGTCTAGCTTCAGTAGACCTTCAAATGAGCTATATGGTCTGGAAAACGAATATGTGGCGTTCTAAGACTAATTACGTGCTGAGTAAGTGTTGAGGATCGCAAATTTACCAGGTTTGTACAGAAGAGCAGTAGGCATGGGACGAGACACATTTTCCACTAGAGCAAGATGAGATTTTTGCATAATTTATGAGAAGTTATGTAAGTTTTGGCTTCATCAGAAACATACCTGGAGTTGCATTTCACTTCAGTCCTGCTAGTTTGATGAACCTTTAAAAGCACCAAAAGCACGCCAATCCGAATTGATCCAATCAGTGATGTCATAGGTAGAGCGCCGAGACAACTGTGTACTGTAAACCTTTTTTTTTTTCCAGTTCTAAAACATGAGATGCCAAAGTAAAGATACTCAAGAGCATGTTGAAGGGCCAATAACAGCAACAATACAATCGATGCATGATATTTGTCCTACTACAACTTCTCAGTTTAATAGTTAACCCTTTTTGTCCAAGGCAAATATCTTGTCCCATTTCCAAAAAAGAATAGTTTAATGGATGCTTGATGTACATGATACGCCATTTATGTGGGTTAACACACATATTCTGCCAACTGTACATTCTGTATATAGTCTATCTTAGTCTATTTTATTCTTAATTTTATGCATGCCTTTTTATATATTTTTTATATTTTATCCTTTGCTTTATGTTGCACCTACGCCGAAGCAAGTTCCTACGTTTGTGAATTTCACTGACAATGGCAATAAACAATTTCTGATTCTGATTCTGATTCTGAACACAGTGGTTCTATTTGGGGTTTTTTATGACCCCAATACAAACTTTTGACCTTATGATATCATTGTATTTGAGCATAGCTTGGCTTTTATTTGAACCACAAGGAGTACATTCGATTTCCCATTATTTTATCTTGTTAATTACCTTCCATGAGTACATGAATGCTGTGTGACTTATTTACTTATTCATGCGTAATTATCCAATCACAGCATGTAGTGAATGTCATTTCCTTAATTGCTGTGTGTAAAAGACAGCAAAAAGGTTAATTTATTTAAGTTTTATATTTGTTTTCGGTTCTGACTGCATTTGTGGAGCATCATTACGCGTCAAGAAATGTTGAAGACTAAAAGACTTAAAAACAGAGAACGATTATAAGCTTGATAAAACTCGAGGGGCTTCAAAATGTAATCAAAACAGCATTCAATATCAAATTGATAGTGTCATATATTGCTCTCCTCTACTGCCCACGGGAAGCACTTGCATGTTTGACTTTGTTTCGATCCTTTTTGGACGCTGTAATTGTAGTTTTCATCATTATGTGTCCATCACAGCGATCTTGGATTTAGAAAACGAACTTATCTTATTATATCCAGTGTCCGACAGAAACCAGGGCGGCTCGTTCTTGACTCATCCCGACGCTGACAGCGAAAGTGATGCTATGTGTTATTTTATGAACTTGAAGTGATTTCTCCGAGGACTTTTTCAAACACCATCTTGATCACTGCGCGTTTTTTTCTTTTCTTTGAAGGACAGACTGTCAGCTTCGAAAGGCTCTTAACGCCTCGTTTTATGCTCCGTGTCAAAACTAAACTGCCACTGGAATGTGCACTTGGCATTGAACGCTGTATAGCTACACTTGTATATTTTGTAGCACCTTTTGTGTCGATATATTCACAGCAAAAAGTGTCAGTCGTCAGTCAGCTGGATACTTTCAGCTCCCTCCGTCAATGCTGCTATTGTTTTAGCAGGAAAACAATGCTATCGTAAGCCATGTGCGCACTGAGCTCATCCACACTGACGCTGACCTGTTGTTCAGACCAGGAAATAGCATGGATTTGAATCAAAAATCATTTCACAGTTCCTTTGTTTATCAGTTCAGCTGCTTATAATTATATACAGTAATAATGATAATAACGCATTGGGTTTATACAGCGCCTGTCAAGACACCCTGACACCTTTACAGTGCATTATTAAATCACTCACACTCGGCGGTGGGAAGCAGGGTTTATTGTGTAGCGTTTTGATTTACATGCAATGAACAGAACAGAGACAAGGTTCAGTATATAAATAAGACAAAAATATTAAACTTCATATTAGTGCTGTAATACTTAAGTCGATTAATCAGTCAATGGTGCCTTAGCTGACATTTTTATTAGTCGACCAAGTCTTTTATTAACATTGAAGAGATTAATATGGCAAAAACAGCTAAAACTATAAGATATGGAGTGAGTTAGAGTTTAATCTGATTTATCGTACATATAAATACATTTTTACTACTTTGTTTTTGCGTAAACTCCTGTGCAGTTGGTGTCTTTTGAGTGCAGTGCATAGGGACCCTTTATCATTTTGAAATATTTTTGCCACACCCTCTTTTTGTCGACTAATCGGTGGATAGGGCATATCTTTAGTCGACCAAGAATTTCTTTAGTCGACTGCAGCCCTACTTCATATACAAGATTGATCTTCTTAATTTTGTTGCTACATTTTTGCATACAATACTGTTTGTTTTTTGTGTAACTAGACGAAGAAAGAATATAACTTTCTTACACGATTGATAAACACAACTACAAATCTTTGCAGATACTCTACTGTATTAAAGGTAAAACACAGAAAAGTCTAATGAGTTGCACCAGTTATTTTATTGGTGAAAAAATTTGAATAAAATGCATTATAGTAAATACATTTAAAATTACTTGAACATTACAGCATATTTAGTAGTCCCTAGTAAGGATATTTATTAAGATGTATACATCCGAGTCAAGTTCTCTGTCAAATCTGACTTGCCGGGCTCAAAACTACTCAAATTAAGATTAATATTCTGAATTCAAATTATGTCTGGGCAATATGGGGATAAAAGTCAAATTCATGATCTCAACCCTGCTAATGCTAATCTACTGTTTTCTGCTTTTCTCTCTGTTTAATGCAGCTGTCAGCTCAAACACTCCTCCTAGTGGTCAGTCTCTTTAAAGCTCTGAATGAGTGACAGCTGGATTAAACCAATCACGATGAAATGTGAACTTTCATAAGAAGCGGATGACTTTATTTACCTCTTAATGGCAGTAGAAATATACAAAGTGTACATCAATCATAATAAAAATCAAAATTGTGATCTGGCCCCAAGAAAATTGTGATATCTTTTTCCCTCTCTTTTTTTCTCTACCCCTAATTCAAGTCATTTTAACCATTTAATTCAATTTTTCTGTGCTCTGTAAAGAAGATGTCTAATCCTTTGTTTCACCATGTTTTTTGCTGCAACTATACACGACTTAAAAGATGCATTACTTTTTGTTACAACCAACTCGGACAAAGAAAACCCTGTGCAAAGTCCGACCAATTGCTATGGCAGAACGACCCGGTTTGGTGGGAATGGCTGTTGGGTGTAAATTTGGACGGGCCCACAGTTTATGTCCAGGCCTCGCTGAAAGCATTTGGTGGTCAGCCATCGATCTGCTCTCTGTCTCATTGATGTGTTTGTGGTGTTCCGTTGGAGGGGATTTCTCTTGGCCCGAAAGCTCCGGGCGGTGGGGGCATCCGGAAAGTGCAAGTGCACACACTCACTCACAGGTGGAAGTGGTGCCCCCGCCATGATTGCTCTGTTCCTCTTTTCAAAAAGTCCCTAAAAGGAAGAAAAGAAGAGCGCGCATGTCGTCGCAAAGCCAGTTCTATCAGCTTTCACAAGTTTGGATTGAAAGAAAAATGCTAATCCCGAACCTAGGGCTGCACGATAAATTGTCTGAGTGTTTTTTATTGCAGTGTTGGGTAATTCGGCTGAATGTTGCAATAACAGGAAGGTCCTCTTAACTGGGATTGACTTTTTTCATGCACAGCCAAATTTGAAACGTGTTGCAACTTCAAATATTCAAAAAGTCTAATTTTAGTCATGATCCTTAAACTATGAAATAAAGGGCATTTATTTTCATTTAAAAAGATAGGCAGATGCATGCGGGCTCAAAAATATAAATACTTTTTTTTTTTTTTGGATCAAAGCAGGTGGTCCATGTCACAATAAAGGATTTTGAGTTTGATTTTGAATGGCAGTTTGCCTCAGAGGTTCTTTGACTCAGAGTCTCTAGAGTCTCTCTCTTCAACAGCATATATTTTTCGAGTTTACTTTTACAGAAATATGATCGGGTCCTAGAACCAGGAAGTGCTCACACATTAGTCTGTGCTCAGCTCTGTGCACTGTCTTCAGGCTCAGAGAATAGACTTAAAAGCTGCTTTAAAGTCTGTATGACAGGTTCTCATATTTGTCTAATTCTGACTAAGTTTAGTGGGAGGGCACTTGTGGTAAATATTTATCATAGTTTTACATCTGTGAAGTTGCAGTCAGAGAAGATATTTTGGGGAACAAAAAGTTTAAAATTACATGAAGTAGTGCTGAGTTCTAAAATGGAATTCCTCCCTCGCAACGTGTCATTGAAAATAAAGAGACAGCTAATACTCAAGTAACCCATTTTTGACAGTTTAAACGGTAATTTAACAAAAATAAAGGTATTATTATTTGTCAAATCTATTGTATGATTTATATGGATTTTTGCCCTTGTTTTCAAAATGATTGCTAGGTAGCTGTGGAATCACCTCTACGTATGCTCATGACCAACCAGGAAGTAACATTATAAACTTTACAAAAACTGTCAAACTGTGGACAGCTGGGCAAAATGTTTAGTGAAGCCTTAAATATTTTCATGTTCACTACATTTTAGTGAAATGTGTCGTCTAATCTGTCATATAAACTTTAAAGCAAAACAGCCTATGACTGTGAGCTGTGTATGACTGTAGCAAGTTTATCTTGGCTGTTGTATTATTGTTTTAATGTGTTTTTATAGCCGTAGAGCACTTTAATTACTTCTTATTATCCTCTACAAATACATTCTGATGGATAAAGATGAATTTAATCCTACAACCAAATAAATCAACATCACTCTGTATATTATTCGTGTCATTGTTTTCACATTTTATCAAGCCTCAAACACCTATTTATATTTTCTTTTCTAGTTCATTATAGAAGACATGAAGCAACAGCAAACCAACAAGCACAGCGTCCTGCACCGGGAGGACCAGCACATCACGGTGGAGGAGCTGTGGAGAGCCTGGAAGACCTCTGAAGGTAACCACTCTGCTACAACGTCCATCAAACACAACCAGGGCATTTGTTATCACAGGCATTGTTACTCAAATTGAAACATTACCCGCCGTTGTGTAATCAAACATGGTCGCATGACAAAGGTGTGGCATGTCTTGAACAGGGTCAAAGATGATGAAAGAAAGTGGATTACGTTTCAAGGATCGGCCGTGAACACCCGCATATGTTGTATCTCGTTGGATTTTGTCATAATCCTTTATTTGTTAATTCATGGTTCATGTGCTGGTTGTACTTTGTTTAAATGTTGTGGTTCTGTGGAAATGCACATGAAAAGTAGAAAAGCACACCTGGTATAGTGTTATGTTGCATTCATGCTTTGTTTTGAAAGAAAACAGCTCCTTTTTTGGCCCCAACCAAGCTGGGTTAGGGCCAGCCAGTTGGCCCTAATATTATCTTTTCGATAATATTGGGATAGAAATTAAACATTTCCAATGAATGTGTTTTTTTAAGAATCAGTTTATGGCACATTCAGGAGCATAACATTCAAGCAAAATAAAAATAATTAGAGCTGCAGAATTTGCAAAACTTATCTAGTTGAGATTTTTCTGACCAGTATTGCAATTGCAATTTATGTTTTATTTACAGAATTCTGTTCAAAGTTCACATAAACACAACCAGGAGAATTGACAAAAACTGAAATATGAACTGATAAAAAGCTGACAGAACCGCATGTTTCAGAACATTTTTGTCACGTTTTTGGTGCTCTTGGTAACAACATTTCCACTGTTAAAATAGTGTCTAAAACTGGAAAGTGGCAAAACAGTGTCTAAAAGCGTCAAAAGTGTTGCACTTTTGACGCTTTTAGACACTGTTTTGTCACTTTCCAGTTGCATTTTCTTGCTTGTATAACATGCAGAACATGTTTTAACAAATCTAAACTACAGGGTCGGCAAGTTTTTATGTTGAATAAAACAGGACATTCTGTTGTTTGTGGAGGAAATAATTGCACTTCAACTGCAGCTTTTGCGATTTGCTAATTGCATCCATTAAAATTGCAATTTTGATTTGATTTCGATTAATTGTGCCCTAATAATAATAATAATAATAATAATTGCTAAAATTATAGAAGAATAGCATGCCTTTCACATTTGAACTTCAGGGTTTTTATCCAATAAGTACAGAATCAACAGACCATTTCTTTAAACGTACATTATTACTGCAGGTTTAATTATCAGACAAACGTGAACCGCTGTCAGATTAAGTACGTTATGTCCTTATTTGAAACATAACTCTTTTTAATCCACTTTTACAGTAGCATTTCTTTACTATAAATATTCAAATTTATCGTCTGTTCTAACCAACACTCAAGATATTGTCTAAACTTTGACATATTGCCCATCTCTAAGGGTTGTATCTATAATAAGACCTCATTTGAAGACACCAATAAACCTTTGTCAGTTCTGTTGTTAAACTGAGCAGCACATTTAGATCATTTTAGCTGTATCCCTCATGTAATGCCAGTGTAACGCTGATCTTCGTTCTTGTCGTTGTAGTGCATAACTGGACGAATCAGGACACTGTGCGGTGGCTGAAGGACTGTGTGGAGCTGCCTCAATACGAGAAGAACTTCAGGGAATTCAGAGTGACCGGGAACACCTTACCTCGGTTTGTTCCCCTCCGCATCCTCTCACATGTGCTTGATTACTTTGTACAATGCCGCCCACTGCTGGACGATGCCTGTAATACACGCACCCAGCTGACCTTGATGGGAGGGATTTTTTTGGGGATGGGAGAAATATTTACAGAATTGTATTGATACAACTGTAAGTGTCAGCAAGACCACAACTTTAATGGCTTATGGACATTGCAAAATATACATACAAGTGCAATAGTTCGAGGTGCACTATTGCTGGTTTCCATGGAGATTTTATTGCTTTTACTACAATGTTCCACAGTATGACTCTAAACATTTATTTCCTGCATTTATTCAGTTCTTTTTGTTGCTTAAAAAGAAAAAGAAGCAGCATTTGATAATCTTATTTTGTTATTTTGTATGTATCCTTTTAATATGTGTCAGCAGCAGTGAAAACATTAAGTTTTTTTCCCCAGTTAACATGGACATACCTATTTTGGTTTGAGATGCGCTAATGCTATCCTTAATGTGTTTTCTCATTATTTTAGATTAGCAGCAAATGAACCATCATTTCTATCGATGCAGTTGAAGATATTAGACCAGCGGCATAAACAAAAGTTAGTTTTAAAAGCGCTGGATGCTGTGCTTTTTGGTCCTCCACAACGTAAGTACTCAACAGCTTCTAATCCAGTTCATCATTTACATTATACCTTTCACAAGGCTTTTCTGTATCGTCCTTGTAGGTCCGCAGCACAACTGGATGAAAGACTTCATCCTGATGTTCTCCATTGTGATCGGTGTGGGCGGCTGCTGGTTCGCCTATGTGCAGAACAAGTCCAGTAAAGTGCACATTTCTCAGATGATGAAGGACCTGGAGAGCCTACAGCACGCTGAGCAGAGCCTCCTGGATCTTCAGAGTCGGTACGCTCACAAGCTATTCAAACAGGATAGACTTAACAAACAGACAATGAAGGTTTGGGTTTTAGAATGAACTCTGCAAGTGTCTGCGCCTGCAAGGCTCTGAAGGGAGAGTATACAGGTTATGCAGGTCACATCACAGCATGCTGAATTTAGCAGGGAGTGGCACAAACACATGAGAGTCAATGGTGGCAACAAGTTCATTTGATTTATTGGTTTATCTGGTCAGGGGAGTACATATTATAACTTCGGAATTAGCCATGGGCTAGTTTTCATCTGTGGTCCTGCATTCACTCTCACAAACACACTCTCATTCACGTATCTACTGTACATGTTTTTAGTGGTAAGGGAAACTGGAGTACCTTTAGGAAACCTACGCAGACACAGGGAGGACATGCAAACTCCACACAGAAAGGCTCCTGGCTACCCAGGACCTTTTGCCGTGAGAGCACTAACCACTGCGCTATCTTGCCGTTCATCATTTAATCGCAATTAATCAATTATAGAAATACTTGTCGATCACTTAAGTAATAGATGGTGGTCTTTACACAACCTCCAAAATATGCTATTAGCTGTGGGAAGAAGTTTTATGACTCAGAGAGAGCAGGAATCACACAAAAATGACACAGGGATTGTGTACACTTTGGGTTTTTGATTAAAACACCCTTTGTCTGTAAAATTCTTCACCAGGACGTCCTCAAATGACTTTGCTTCAGTTTTATGTGGGTAAACTTGAGTTAAAAAAAAAA
This sequence comes from Rhinogobius similis, assembly GCA_019453435.1. Taxonomy (NCBI): domain Eukaryota; kingdom Metazoa; phylum Chordata; class Actinopteri; order Gobiiformes; family Gobiidae; genus Rhinogobius; species Rhinogobius similis. The sequence continues at coordinate 9,390,411 of CM033640.1, forward strand.
AGTAATGTAACTTTGTGTGGTGGTGCAGGCTGGAGAAAGCTCAGGAGGAGAACCGCACTGTGGCTGTGGAGAAGCAGAACCTGGAGCAGAAGATGAGGGACGAGATCACAGGAGCAAAGAAAGAGGCGTACAGACTGAGAGAGCTGAGAGAGGGGGCCGAGTGCGAGCTCAGCCGACTCAAGTACGCAGAGGAGGAGCTCGTTCAGGTGAGGCTGGGACAGGGGCACGGGTTTACTCTTGTATTATATCTGCTCCACTCCCAAATCCATTTCTGTTTTCACTACTGACCCTGTTGGTACAATTTACGACAAATTAAGAAACTGGTATTTCGTTGTCTAAACAGGCCATTTCCCTCTGTTTTTATAGGCCCTTTAAAAGTTTGTAAACCAAAACATTGTAAATTCAGGAATGGAGGAAACTGGAGGCAAAAGAGAAGTGGAACATAATGGGATTTCGATGGGAAAACTTTAATAGGTTATCACAGAATATAATATTATTTTGTTAAAGAAAATGACATGTGAGTGATATCAGAGCCAGGTTTAAAGACATTTACGATTGAGTGTCACATTATTTGTTTGTTTAATATGAGATTATGGCAGACATTTAGCATTTGCAAAATCCAGATTTTTACATTTACTTGACAAATACACACACAGAAATATCAACCAACAAATGTTTTTTCATTTTATTTACAGATGTTACATACTTTCCCACAAATTATACTTTTTTAAAGCTTAAATATGTATTTGAGGTAATAAAAATACAAAACAGTACAGCATTTTTTTCTTCTTTTGAAAGAGAACAACACTAACTGACATTTAGAACTTGATTGTATACATTTTTTTCATTTTTAAAATATATAAATACTTGATATCATTAGCATTTAGATCTGATCAGTCTACTTTATTTCCCTCCATTCTGATGGTACAGCATTTTAATACATTTTACATGTTAAAATATGCTTTTTATTTTTGAACGGTGAACTTCACAATTCATTCTCTGAAATATTACTGTACACCAGAGGAAAACAACGTGGCTATATAAATGAGCACATGTACGCGTTTATGACAAAATGAAAATGTTTTAAATTCATGACATAAAACATTTAGAACTCTTGCGTAGCGTTCTGTATCTGCTCCTCCGCGGGACGACTAGCGCGCGACTGTCGAGCTGGTTATTCCTTTTGACACCGAGTCTGTGTCCCTGTCCTGAGTCTAACCCGTGTCCTGTGAAGGTGCGGAAGGCTCTGAAGCGCGCCGAGAAGGAGATGCAGTCGGAGCGCTCGGTCCCGGAGGCGCTGCAGAAGTGGCTGCAGCTCACGCACGAGGTGGAGGTGCAGTACTACAACATCAAGAAGCAGAGCGCCGAGTTCCAGCTCTGCGTGGCCAAAGACGAGGTACTGCCACGTCACATTCAGTAGTCTAACGTTTAATCAAAATACTGGGAATGTATAGTGCGAAAACAAACAAAACAGTTTCAAGAAAAGATGTCGATCTGTTTTTTTGTGGAAATCGTCATATTGTAATTGAGTGCTTTTCAGTTCAACGCCGCTCTCTGCTCAAACACACTTTTCCCCACAGACTTTTCCTTTTGATGCGCTTCTGTCATGCTCTGAGTGAGTGACAGATGGATCACAGTGAAGTGTGAACTCACAGAAACAGAAGGTGGCTTTAGTTACCTCTGAAACACAATATACAGAGTGGCAATAAAAATCATACTCAAAAGAGACTCTGTGAAAATAGTGTGAATTCATGGCCTATCGCTCACTCTTATGGTTCCAGACATTGGGAGATCGGTTATTTTCCACTTGAACTTTACGAGTTCCAACTTCAGAATGTTCCTGCTGAATTAACTCGTATGTAAACAACATGGCTGATGCTAAACTGTAGGCTCAGGAAATGAAACCCTGTCACGAGGACAACGGATGGAAACTAGCTTCATGCTAAATCCGGCGTATTTACACTTTGTCCATGTGTTCTGCTCTTCATGCCTTTTAATGTTAAATAACAGAATATTATTGGATTTAACATGTAATACATGTTTTTATTGTTTATATGGTGGTTAATCCCCCAGATCCACTTTTTATGACGACTATCTTTGTTGTAACACATCAGTTTAGTAGGAATTACCAGTTTAAAGTGCGTATGACAAGTTTTTATGATTTTCTAGTTTTCACATATTTGGTGGAAAAATAACCTGTTGTGAATATAAATGACAGTTTTACACCAATCAAGAGACAGTTTGTGAAGAAAAGTTGAAAAATATGTTGAAATTTACAGGGAGTAGAGCAAAATTCTAAAACATGATGACATCACACTAGGGAGACACACTAGGGACAATTTACAACCAAGAAACACATTTTCCTGACCCTTTAAACATTAATTCAACAAAATTAAGGTGTTCCTGTATATTTTTATTTGTCAAATAATAATTTCTGTGACATTAGAGGAGTTTTGGCCCAGTGTAAAACCTGGTTGCTAGGTAACAGTTGCAGAATTTCCTAGCGTGATGTCATCATTTACAACCAGGAAGTAAAATTTGAAACCTAAAAAAATGGCCAAACTTAGATAAAAATTGTTAATTCTTTAGAAGAATCTTAAATATAATTATCTTCACTGTGTTTTAGTAAAATGAGAACCTGTCATGGGCCCTTTAAGCAGTGACCAGGGCATTTTTTCTAGTCGAAGGTGGATAAACCCCTGTTACCAGTTGCCTGACATGCTAATTTATATCATGCATTTTTCAAGCTTTTAAACTATCGTTCTATGAATCATTTGCACATTTCATGACCTGTTTGTTTCCAATTTCAGGCAGAGAAAATAAAAAAGAAAAGAGGTTCAGTGTTTGGAACTCTTCATGTGGCTCACAGTTCATCGCTGGATGAAGTGGACCATAAGATTCTAGAAGCAAAGTAAGTTTCTGTCTTTCCAGAAAAGTAAGGAAGCCACAAGATTGTGTGCAATTATAATGCAATATATGTTTATTATTGACACTGTGAAAAGAGAAGCTAGAGTCATCCTTTGTTCATTTTCTGATGGATTTACAAAGTGTTTGATTTATCTCTTTCCTGATTTACATTAATGTATTACTTTTGTTGAACATATTACATCTAAATCAGTAATTGTCACTATCTTACTGGGCCATGTATAAACACCCATCATCCCTGACATCTCCACTACTCGTACAATCCTTGCTGACTGACTAAACCCTGCGTGTTTCAGGAAGGCCCTGTCCGAGGTGACGGCCTGCCTCCGCGAGCGTCTCCATCGCTGGCAGCAGATCGAGAAGCTGTGTGGGTTCCCCGTGGTGAATAACTCGGGCCTGCCCAGTCTGACGGCCAGCCTGTACTCGGACCACAGCTGGGTGGTGATGCCCCGTGTGTCTGTGCCGCCGTACCCCATCGCAGGAGGCGTGGATGACCTGGACGAGGACACGCCCCCCATCATTCAGCAGTTCACATGTGAGGGTCGTGATGAGCTTCATTCAGTACTCGCTTTGTTCATTGACTATTGAAAATGTGATGCAGAAAAGTGCCCACAATCTGGAGGATTCTGCGTCATGTCTGTATGAATTGCTTTATTTACTGGTAATAGAGGTTATGCACTTACATCATTTGGATTTGTAAAATGCTCCTCGACATTCCGCAGCACAACTGACAAAATGTGTTACTTTGCTTTTAGCCAAATTTTTGTCTGTGGAGCTTTTGTTTCATTTAAATAAACTTTTTACTGTGAAATTGATACTGAAAGCAGTTTCTACATTGTTTCTCTGACTGTGTAGAGCATAGCTAGCTTATCTTTTTACGGCAGGGGGAGATAAAGAACATATCAACTGCAGCACAAAAATTCTTTTCTCCAACAGAAAGACTCAAAAACATCTTATTTAAAGAGAGAAAGGTAGTCAGTCCAACTGTGTGATTCCAAAGTCTGCATCAGTGATAAATGTGAGCGTGGACTGCAGTGTTCCTGTCGTTTATCTGGTTTTGTACAACTGTTTACTTGATTTTCTTCTTTTAGATGTCAGATACAAACTTAATATTTAGCAGAGTTGTAGATCTTTATATCTGTTATTAGACTGTAGCAGCCTGTTCACATTTTAGTTCAGTTCTGAGCTCTTACAAGAGAACTCATCATTTACTCTCATGCGTTTTTGCCACTCAGTGCTTGAATTCAGAATGAATTCTATTATTAGTAACTGGTCTGAGAATAGCACATTAGTTGAGTGTTTGTTCATCCACTATCTGCACAGTTTCCATTTTGCCATATAAAGATAATTTGAGCGGGTAAGCTCCACGGACCAAAAATAAGCCAAAAAAGCAAAGGAACACTTTTTATCAGTCCAGCTGCCCATCATTTTTCCACTCAGTTGGAATGTTGAGGAGCATTCCAATTAAAAGAATGTCGGTGCATAACCTCAGCAGTGATGTGATTAATTCGACTTCATTCAGTACACTTTTTATTTTTATTTTACTCACATATCTAAATAGTTTTGACTCGACTTGCTGTTTTTAATCCTACTGCAGTCATATCAGCATGCACTTTGATCCAAGGGAAAACACCGGTCTAATCTGTGCGTCCACGCCGTACCTTTTAACTCAACGTAATCCTTTGAGCACTGTTATCAAGTATCTCTGTGTTCCAGCTCCCAGTATGATGCGTCCTCCCCTGACTCGGAACAGCAGCATCTGTCGCTCGCGCCGCAGCCTCCTCTCGTCCCAGCAGCCCTCGCTCCTCTCCGCGGACCCCGACCTGCTCTCCATGGCCGGCTCCTCCCTCTCCTATCACCCCGAGGCCGACGACGAGCACATCGTCTTCAGCTCAGATAGGAGAGGGTACGTAGCTCCCGCCGCCGTGCCCTGGCCCTGTGCTTGCGTGCGCTGGATCACACACAGGTGGATTACCCAGAAGCCTCTGCTCTCTCCTCCACTGTGGTGCTGGTGGTGGGATGAGGCGGCGTCTTGATGAGAACTCTTGAGTTTCTGGTGTTTCAGGTCCGAGGGTCATTGTCTGTCGTGGTGGTAACTCTCTGTCGGGGCATTAAAAAAAGTCTTTGAATGAATTTAGGCAAAAAATAAGGCTTTGAAATGCTTTAAAAGGCACTCAATTCAATCTCCACAGGCATTAAATCGAGAGAATAATACCTATAAACGTAATAAAAATGAGAACAAATAATTATCACAGTCCATGTCTCCCCAGAGCCGCTGTATCAGCCAGTCAGAAGTGTGCGTCCATGTCATCTAAATCATCTAAAAAGTAAAAGCTGGGGTTCAAACACACATGTGCGTAGTTAGAATTCCATGCAAATTAGCTTTTTGAATATGATAAAGTAGTTCATTATATTCTCGTCATTCTGCCGCCCAATGGAACGGTTACAAGCCAGTAGTTTTGACATGATAAAAGCGTAAAAGTCTTGTTCTGACGTTGATTATGGCATTAAAAATCTGGAATGCGGCATTAAAAAGTATTACATTTGATAAATCCTGCTCTGTAAACAATTATCTCTATTATACAGACTTTTTAAAGGGCCTATGACAGGTTGAAATACACATTTAACTAAAATGCAGTTAAGATAAATATATTAAAATTTCTACTAAAATCTTTACAAATTTAACCCCAGTTTAGCTGTTTTTTAGGTTTTAAATTTTACTCCCCTTTGTAAAGTATGACATCACGCTAGGAAATTACCATAGCAACCACACTGTACACCGGCCAAAACTCATCTAATGTCACAGATTTTGTTCATTTGACAAAGAGAAACACACGTGAACACCTTTATTTTGTTGAATCAAAGTGTAAGGGTCAAAAAAGTTACTTTTGTCTCCCCAGCGTTATGTCATCAATTTATTTACTTCCTGTAATCATCAACAGATTTTTCAACTTTTCTCCACAAATAGCGACTTGATTGGTGTAAAACTATAATTTGTATTTACACAAAGTATTAATACACTGAATAAAGTAAAAATTAGAAAATCGTAAAAACCCGTCATACGCCCTTTAAATACATCACAAACAAAAACATGGAGATGGTCAGCTGTCGATTTTTTTGAGCCGATACCAATATTTGTCTTGCTGATGTTGCTGATAAATTATATTTGCCGATACATATATTTAGATTTAAAAATTGACGGCAAGAGTTACAAATCTACGTAAAGTTCACAAATTAAGTAAATATCTAAATCTGCAACTATTACAAACTGTGTTATTGATGAAAATGAGACCTTCTTTTTTGACATTTCAGTTTAATAATGCCACTGTCTTTGTTTGTATGTGTTTTAGAGTCTGTACTGGAGGCTTTCAGATTCTAGAATGTGATGAGGTCATACTCATAGACGGGGGCAAGAGGGGCAACATTGAACTTTGGCATGAAAATTTCAAAATGTAAATTCACAAATTTTCAACCTGATCATTTCTATTTGTGACTAGACCCAAGAACTTGCTCTATTACAACAAAATCAGCATTTGAACAATATTTATTTTAGCCGCCTCCCATTTGTATTAAATATTCTGAATCTGAATCCCAGCAATAGTCCAGGTAATGATTATCAATATCTAAATACAATTAGTTAGCCATGGTTAGTCGATTAATTGTTATGGCCCTAGACCTGGGAGTGGGCTGGACTCCTTGAGAGCGATGAGGCTCAGGTTTGAGGATTCTTGACGCGAGTGGAGTAAGACTTGTCTGCTCTCAATGACTTGACTGTTAAGACTGTTCTTCTTAAATGGGCTGGACTTGTGACTTGGACTCAAGCAATGACCACTTTGACCCCAAAAAATTGTGACTTGACTACAACATTGTCTCAACTGAAGAGAAAAGATTGAATGCAGTTCTTTTTTATTATACATTAACTTCTACATAGTATCTAGTATTCTGGCTGTAATCCATAGCAAAAACTGTGAAAAAACAGTAAAAATGCATTTCACGATCAAGCTGTTTATACAAAGTCCTGTCTCTTAACATAACATTTGTCGGTGCAAATAGTAAGTGCATGTAACTGCTGTACACTATTGTCAAAAGTGGTTTCACAGTTAGTGCCAAAAGCATACATTTTTTTAGGCTTTAATGACTACAGAGGTTATTAATGAGTGAAACATTGCAGTACAAATGTATTTAAGAGAAGTTTTTCTGTGAAGTTGCGTGCTTGTCCTCAGGCCTAAATGCTGCTGGAGTGACCTGTGCTAAAGAGACGTGTGCTTAACTCTTGTTGTGTGTGCAGGGAGGTGGTTCCAGAGGGCAGCTCGGACACAGACTCGCTCAGCTCCATGAGCCGGAAGCCGTACCAGTGCCCCTGCTCCATGGGCTCGGAGACCCCGTACAGGAAGATCTCTCGTGAGGAGCTGCTGTTGTACACTCAGAGCCAGGAGCCCGTAGCGTCCAGCCCCACGTCCAGCAGCAGCAGGGACTCCACCCCCCCTCCGGCCACCAGCCCCTCCGGCCCTCCCTCCACCAGCCCCTCCCCCGCCCTGGAGCACCACCCCTTTGCACAGAGCCCCTCCCCCGACCTCACCTGCATCATGCCGGAGTCCCACAGTGCCCCGCCCACTCAGAGCGGCAAGGGTTTGTACAACGGCCTCCTGGAGAAGTCGTACAGCTTCAGCCAGCTGCCCCCCAGCATGCTGCCCCCTGTGGGCCGCTACCCCTCCCTCACCTCGCTGGACTCGGAGGGACGCAGCGTGGGGCGCGAGCACAAGCTGCCCAGCACCTCCTCCCAGGACTCCTGCGACAACGGGGACAAAATCAAGCGCTCCTCATCCAAAATCAAATCTTTATTTAAGAAGAAGAAATAGCCGAGGTCTTAGCACTAACGCTCACTATAAAACTCTAACGTGTTCTCTTTGTCATCAGAGACGAATGTAGCTCAGAGTGGAGCCCCGCCCACACTGACGGCCTTATTTGAATATTGCCTTTAAGTTCATTCAGCCTCACCAGGTACAGCCTGCAAAGGTCAAACTAGTGTCAAAGAAAGGTCAAAGGTCACATTTGCACAAGACACGCTCAGTTGATTTCGTTTGAACCAAAAGCCACTGTGTTGAGTGGAAAGGTGTTTACTGCAGAGACTGTGGGTGGGTGGAGTCTACTGAGTCTGTCTGGTCAGGATTTAAAGATGACAAATTATTTTACTAAGTTATTCTTCACCCTTTTGAAATGATCTTTATTGTCCAGTGTTTAGCCATGGCCTTCATGCACTTGACTCATTTTTTTGAAACAAAGTGTTGCACTACTGCGCTCCCAGAGCTCTGGGACAGTTGAGTTTGAGGAGCCCTCTGCTCCTCTGTAGACTTCTAGTGACTTTGTTTTCACATTGTTTTGGTCTTAGATGTTTTACATAGATTTTTATTGGTGATGAGCTAAAGGTTGTTGAATATGCAGATTTTACCAATCAGTGAGTACATTACATCCAATGTAATCGAGCTGACCTTTACTACTTGATTAACTGCATCCTGTAGCCATATCTCCTCCATTTTTGTCTTAAGTTCTCTTCCCTTCAAACTCAGTGTTACAATCAGAGTCTGATGAGTGTTCAAACAATAGGGTTTGACACTGTAGCATTGAATCAAAGGTGTGTCTTGAACATTTCAGAATGAATGAAATATTTAAAGAATATATATATATATATATATTTTATTAATGCAGTTCACAGTTGAATAAAAACTAAAAGTAAAATGCTCTTTAGTGTACACAATGCTCTTAAGTGTCGTTAGAACCTTTGTATTAAGGTCTGAACCTTTGGTGTGACTGTAATGTGGTCAGTCTACATTTTAGACAACATGCAAATCAAACAAATGCACTCTGTTCATCCATTACAACCACAAAATCAAGTGTCTTTATAGTACATTGTTACTACTGAGGCGACCTGTGTTGGGCTAAACAGTTCCACAGACCTTGAAGAACGACATGGTTTGTGAACAGTGGAACATCGTGTTTGTCTTTTGAACATACGTTAAGGCTTCGGTGTAAAGAGTACTGAGACATTTCCATCCTAAACCCGATATCTCTGTCCAAACTGTGCTTGTAACACTGAGCTTGCTCCCCTCACACTACGCTGGAGCCGATCCGTGCAATACGCTCCCGTGGGCGGCTCGCAGCCTGATGTCAGAGCTCTGCTTCTCACTGTGATCCTGCCTTCTCCTTCTGCTTCATCTGGACCACCGGCCTCGCAGCAGACTGCCACCAGGGGGCAGTGCTGCAGTGTGACGGGACACCAGACCCCAGTCAGAAGGGCTCTGCCTGAAGAGAACAGCACACGTGAAGGACGCCACAGAAGAAGTGGAGACGGTGAATGTTTACGACTCATAGGTTTTGTCATTGTGTGTGTGGACATATTTGTATACTGTAATAAAATTAATAAAAATATGGAGTCAAGACGGCTGCTGTAAAGTCATTTTACGGCGATTGAACTGAAAGTGTCTTGCCCAGTGGTACAGGGTCAGCATTACATGAATGGGTAGAAAAATAAATTAATTAAGAAATAAACTTTGTAACATTTGTCTTAAATTAAGTTCAACAAGAAGAAATAATGATTATAAACACACTTACTCTCTTCATTAAATAAATTATTGTTAAGTCAAAAATTATTTAAACAAATTATCTATGTTTAATAAAACTAAACAATTAAGTAAAAATTTTAAAAAATATTACAAGTCTAAATAAAACACTGGTTGTCTTTAGAAAAATAAATAATTCTTATATCAAAATTGATTTCTTAATTCATTCTCTAAATGAAAGCGAGTTATTTTCATAAAAAATAATTACTTTATAGAATGTTTAAATTTCTCTAAAAAAGTTGTCTCCATACAAATAAATAATAGTGTCTCTAAATAAAAATAAAAAAACAAAACAAAAAGCGAAAAATATTTAGAACAAAGTAGTAATTGACTCAACAATAAAAAGCTAAAAAAAGAGTGATACATAAAAACAACTTCAGTGACACACTTCAGGTTATTATCACTTATCAGAATTCACCAAAAGGATACACACGTTTTCTTAAGCCGTCACACAAAAGCTTCCCAGCGAGAAAAGAGAAATCAAGGGCAAAAATGACAAGTTCGGACGATAAAAGCAGAATATCTAATTGTGGCCGCAGTTGCTCCCAAAGCAGCCGCGTGGCACAGTATTCCGCTCGGACGGGAACATCAGTATTCCTCCGACAGAGCCAGATCAGAGGGAAAAAAGACAAAGGAACGACAACAAAACATGAGACGCAGCGGGAGGCCAAGGTCACCGAGAGAGACTGAAAATGTGAAATTGGAAAAAGAATATAAAAGTGTGTCAAAAATGTTTTCCATCAAAATGTAATGTTTTGATGGAAAACATTACATTGTGAAAAGAATCCAGAAGTGCACACTTACGATACAGTCAGCTCGCGACAATATTAACATGAATAAAACATGACTAACCTTTGTATTTTGATCATTATGTACAAAAAAACAAGATTTTATCAAGAAAATACAGACTCGGTTTCTTTCCCTTACATTTATGCTGATTTATTTCACAGCACCAGAGAAAATGAGGGAGAAGAAAAAGTACGAACAAAAAGATCTCTTATACTCTCAGAACATAAGTGGAGATGATCAAAACGTCTCAAAAAATGTATCTTGGAAAATAGAATATAGTGGACACAACAGATAAGACGGAGCGTGACAGGCAGGTCAGTCTGACTGACTGAGGAGGGTTTTGGGTCATTTTGAAACTTTTTTGAGCAGGTCTTCAAGTCTTTACTAATTGAACACAGCCCATTTCTAGCATGTAATTTTACTTCATTACATTTTAAATCACTTAAGTTTCTAAGTGCAAGAGCCAATCGTTCTTTTCCATGTCTGTGTCTGCGCTTTTCTACATCGATAAAAACAGCATCTCATGCCTGCACTGCCCTGCGACGAGTTGGCCCCTGTCCAGGGTGTACCCCGCCTAAGGCCCAAAGTCACTGGGATAGGCTCCAGTCACCCGCGACCCCTAACGGGAATAAGCGGTAGAAAAATGAATGAATGAATGCCTGCACTAATTGGTCAAAGCACGGAATATGTGGATTTATGCTTTACATTTTTTATTTTAATTTTAATAAAAAAAATAAATAAACATCTGATCTAAAATTGTGTTTAAAAAGTAATACTCTTCAAGGTGCCAGTATTTTCAGCAGTCAGCTCTGCTCTCTCACAGATAATATTCACATGTGCTTTTGGGCCCAGCTTTAGATCAGCTCGATCAGAGAGTGAAGCCAGAGTGCACTGTCAGAGCAAAGAATGCACTGCAGTCCTTTTTATTGTTTCATTTAAATTAACAGTATGTACGTTTCTGGAGGTGGGTTCACAAGTGCATGATTCTATAGAACAGTGATTCCCAAAGCAGGATCCGGGGCCCCCTGGGGGGCCTCAGAGGCACTGCAGGCACCCCCAAAGGCTGTCCACATAACAAGCACTTTACATAATATGTTTGCTTTAATGTACCTCTGTAAATCAGTATTAATCCTACAGTCATTACTATTTATTTTATGTTCATTTTAAAATGTAAAAAGAAAAAAACATACATATTCTTTTGAATTCAGAGCAAATTAATATTAGGGGGCCCCAAGGGGTCGTTGGGTTATTAAGGGGGCCACAACACTGCAGAGTTTGGGTATGGCTGCCATAGAAATACAAAGTTACAACCATTCGTCTGAACATTTTCCATGGAAATAGATGAGTTTTATGCCTTATTGTGGAATATTATTGCTAAAGCAACAACAAGCAGGATCCTCCTCCTGCTCTTCCAGGTCAAGTACGAGTCAGGTTTGTGGAGACGTAAGCCCGCTCACAATAAGGACGACTGTTTCTAAGTGCAATCATTGCATCCAAGATGAAAAACATGCTTCATTTTAGTCTATTTTTTGTGAACTAGTGCTTTAAAAGTGCATCATGTAACTTTTTGTTGCCTGGGATCCACTGCCTGCGACCTGAGACAGTAAAGTTAATGCCATACTGTGGACTATTCCAGGCCAAGCAACACAATATCACAGAGGACCTTTAAGTTTGTCACTATTATTATTGTTATTTTATTTGATATATTTTTTTCAATTCCATATTAAAACTTTCAGCAAACTACTCTGCACTTCAAACACCCTTTGAAGGATGTTCAAATCCTTCAACAGAAAGAACACTCTCCGCTTTGTCTCCATGAATAAAAGATGGCCGCTCCCGACGCTGGACTCCATCATCAAGCGACGCGTTCCCTTTGAGCGCGGCTTCGATACAGCACCAGCTACTATATCTTTAACTTTTAAAGATAGACCCAGGTATGGACCACACAGTAATGAAAAAGTTAAAACTATTGAACTCCACCAGAGAACTCGAGGAACGATGGTTTTTCAATTTGGTCCAACGTGTCCATTGTCTTACGGTGGAATTGGATATGGGATTAGGAAAGCTGTGTAGGAGCCGTGGCGTGTATTTATCATCCCAGAGTCATACATATTTCATCATAATCAGCCTTCCAGGTTTAAATTAGTCAGAAAAAGGGGATTTACCAAAGCGCGGTTTGACATCTGCAAGAATTGTAACATTGTAGAAGCTAAAGCCATTTAAGAAAAATACTCCGCCGTTTAATATACGCCTACTAGATCTGTCATAAAGTCATTTAATGTGTGCTTTAGGGTACGAAGAAGACACAGAATATCAATCATTTGCACTGGACTTAGGTTGGATTTGTCGTTTCTTTGGAGGTTTAGGTCATTTTCTTTGCACACAAAGAATGGGTATGTATGTATATATAGGCCTACATCACAATGGATGACAGCAAAATCACATACTTCAAGGGTTCTGTTGGAAAAATGTGTCAATTTTTTATTTTTTCTACAACGCCAGGGCAAAGTGTTCACTATTCACAGGGAAATACTAGCGTGGTTTGTGTGTATGTGCTTTGGGACTGTCCTATAGATCCTGTCAGTGCTTGTAAACAAAACACTTGGTTCCATTAGCCTGGTGCTATTGCATGTTTTAGCGTTGATACGTTTTCAATGGGAGAGTTAGCGTTAGCCTCCAAACATTGCAAACTATGAAAAAGCAGGAGTGTTTTGGCGACTGACAACCGCTCGAGCACATTTGAGTAACACCAGAGCTTTGTTAGAAAACATCACGTGTACGAGTGTTTTGTGTAGATTGTTACCGTTAGCGTTTAGCTCCAAAATTAGCATACATGTTAACAGCCTTGTGATAAACATGTCTTAAATCTACTATTCTGGACGATAATGCACCAAAAAACACAGCAGGCCTCAACAGTTTGACAATGAAATGTTGAAATATATGCTTTGTTTCACCAAGTGCCACCAATTCTACAGTAATACGTGAACTTTAGAAACTAGAGGCGGAAGTTTGATATCGACAGTTATCACTCATGCAAATGTGATGAACATATAAACAACGACCACACGTCTGTGCTGTCTACAAACGACGAAATGACAGTTTTTTTTATGTGCTACTCCATTTAAATAAATGAATAGAATGTAAACAAAAGTACCAGGCTATGTGCGCCTTCACAAAATTGTTTCTCACTTGATTTCAGAACTATTTATTTGGGCGTAAAACCTCTGCCATGGACACAGTAAATGAGCAGAGATTTGGTGGAGGGGAAAAAGGACGTCACAAAGAAAATGGATGACACGAACTACTAACTAAAACCAGCAATCAAAAACTGGATATTGTAACAGACATTCGTAAAATGGGGGGAAAATGACCCTTGGAGCCAACTTGAAAATTGACTTCTTGACGAAATGGATTTAAAGGTTGGGAAATTTTCGTTTTGGCTCCTTGGGATGTCTTATTGTTTTTTAATTTCATTTTTTATCTGTCGCATATGTCTGTGTCATGTTCTGTGTTCTATGTTCTGAAAAACTGAAAAAACAAAACCAAAGTATCTACTTAAATGGAGATAAGTCGTTATCTAAAGTTCGGGAGCAGGACCACACCTCATCCACGCCCCTTCCGGTGACTACTCTATTTAAACTTCCCGGTCACACACACCAGTGTTCGTTATTTCGTGCACTCACTCACCGGAGGCAGACCTCATCTCCCGCCAGGCCCTAGTTCAGTCTTATTCCGCTGGGCTGGTCCGTGCAGCTCTCCATTACAGACAATCGTTTCCTTCCATTTTTGCCTTCTCCCGCTTCTACTCCAACTATGGATCCAAACAGCAACGTCCTGCCGAGGGTCGCCCTCTTCATGTCTTGGTTCCAGATTCTCCCGCACTTCCAGGTTAATCCGCGGTCTCGCCGAGCGCCACTCTCGGATCGCTTCTGTCACCGCCTCCTCCCGAAGAAGAGGTGCGGCTCAGCTCCAACTCCCGGCTGTCCGTTTCCCCACTCGCGTTCGGCTCCGATTCCCGCGCTCCGGCTCCTGTTCCTGCTCGCCGCTTCCGACTCGCGCCCTGACTCCTGCTCCGATTTCCGCGTTCCGGTTGCCGTCTCCTGCGCTCCTGTTCCCGCTCTCCATGTCCCGCCGACTTCCGTCACTGCACCCGAAGAAGAGGTAAGGCCTAGCTCCGCTCCTGCACCCCGGCTGTCTGTTTCCCAGCTCCCGCGCTCCGGCTCCTGTTCCGATTTCCTGCTTCCAGGCTCCCGCGCCCCCGCTTCTGCTCCGTTCCCACTCCCTGCTTCGGCTCCTTCGCCCGGCTCCTGCTCCGTCCCGCTCCGGTTCCCGCTCTGCTTCGGCTCCTGCTCCGTCCCGCTCTGGTTCCCGCTCTGCTTCCCGGCACCCTCGCCCCGGCTCCGTTCCCGCTCCATGCTTCCCAACTACCGCGTCCCGGCTGATGCTCCAGTTCCCGCGCTCTGTTTCTCGGCTCCCTCGCCCCGGCTTCGGCTCCGGTTCCGCTCCGCGTCCCGACTCCTGCGTCCCGTCTCCTGCTCCCTTCCCGCTCTCTGCTTCCCGACTCGCGCGTCCCTGCTCCGGTTCTCATTCTCTGCCTCCCTGCTCCCGCGCCACGGTTCGTTCTCTGCTTCCCTGCTCCTCGCCCGGCTCCGGCTCGGTTCCGCGCTCCGCGTCCCGACTCCTGCGTCCCGTCTCCTGCTCCCTTCCCGCTCTCTGCTTCCCGACTCGCGCGTCCCTGCTCCGGTTCTCATTCTCTGCCTCCCTGCTCCCGCGCCACGGTTCACTTCAGACCTTCACGATATCGGCTCTCAACGAAGAACGAATGCCAACCACAGTTCCTCATGGCACATCTACCACGTTCTGCATCTTGACCCGCTCTGACCGGCCTCCTCCTGTCATCCTGCACAGCCTAGCTCTAGGACCTCGTCAGCCTACAAGAGACTACGTCCCGGTTCCATTCCTTCCTACTCTCTTCAGCATAGTGCCTCAAGAAAGCAACACAACCGCAGTGGTAATTCGGCCACAGTCTTCGTGCTCAAGCGAATTCCGTTCTAGCCCTTCGAAACCCTCCAAGAATTCGTCTAGTACCCGCTATCCTACCTGAAGGGTTTTCTCCACCATCGAGGCCAGACCGTATCAGAGTTCAGGTTCCTTCCATATTTCAGTCTATTCTCACCCGGTCTAACATCAGCCCCAACTTCTTTTGGTCATTTTTCGCATCCTTCCACCTCCCGCTGAGGAATTCCGCCACTCGCATAACCTCTGCAACCTCCAGTCAGCACGGCTCCAGTAAGGCTTCTTTTGGGGGTATCGAGGCCCGGGAGCCTGCTGCCCTCATCGCTAGAAGCCCCAAAACGGCATTGATCATCTACTCTCATGCATTTTATCGTTCTTGATCGCCAATAAACTTCTGCATCCAAGCTTGAGGTTGTGGTCCTTGCTAGTGAAATGGAGATAAGTCGTTATCTAAAGTTCGGGAGCAGGACCACACCTCATCCACGCCCCTTCCGGTGACTACTCTATTTAAACTTCCCGGTCACACACACCAGTGTTCGTTATTTCGTGCCCCTCCCTCCCACCCTCTTCTGATTGTTCTGTCTTATCCTTTAGTCGGGGGGTATCGAGGCCCGGGAGCCTGCTGCCCTCATCGCTAGAAGCCCCAAAACGGCATTGATCATCTACTCTCATGCATTTTATCGTTCTTGATCGCCAATAAACTTCTGCATCCAAGCTTGAGGTTGTGGTCCTTGCTAGTGAAAGTCATAGTCGACAAAAATGAAGTCAAATCAAATGCTTTATGTACAGTTTACTCAAGTTTGTGAAATTGTATCTAGTTTTGGTATTTTATTGGTACCGCTCAAACTGGTACCGCTCAATGTTACCAATTTTCTAGAGGCAGATAAAATTATCTGCCGCTAGAAAATTGGCAACATTGATGATGGATGGATGGATACACTGGTCTTCTTCTTGGACAGTTGTTTTCTGATTGAACTGCTGGTACTGCCGAAAATAACCCCAACCCTAAATCCCTAAACTGTCCAAGTTTAGTCACGATTTAGATTTAGACCTGGATTAGTTCACTGACTGGTGGCAGTATTTAGCAGGTGGAAAATTTACAAAAAGCGTGGCATATATTGGTCTCATTTGTCGCACTGTCTATACAATTTGTCAATACTCTTTTTTTTGTCAATACTGTTTTTCTTTTTCTAAGATAGAACACAAAACAGAATCTGGCATTTTGTATCCGTCCCATCTGTCCTAGCGTCTGTTGAATGTGTCCACATTTAACTTCAAAGTAAAAGTCAGTTTTTCCATTTTGTACATGTCCAAATTACACAGTCACGCCGTCCCCATCGTCAATTTTTTTTGGTTATCGCCTTTTTTGCTGCGGCAGGTATCCATCGATAATTTCCACTATTGGAGTTTTACATCCAAGATACATTGTTTTACAAATGAAATGTTAGCGTTGAAGACAGACCGCGGCGCTTCATTGATCTCAGTATCAGTAAAAAATTCAGTCAAAGGGCAAGTTATAACTCCTTCTGTAAAAGTTAGTTTCTCGGCAATCAGTTCTTTTAAAGTATCAAAACTTTTACATTCGATTTTTCTATTTCAGTATGGTAAAAAAGCAACAAAAACTTTATCCAGACCTAAAATTTAAATGTATTTTTTCCATTTGATTATTGCATATTCTTATTTCTATGGATGATGATCCATTTCCTTGTGATTGCTTTATTTGCAGCTGCCCAAAGTATCCATCCATTGTTACCACTGCAGCTGTTTTATGCCAAAGTTACATCATTTTAAACTCATGTGTGACCTGATTTCGAAAATAGTTTGCAGCGATTTATTGGGAGGTGATATTTGAAAAGCCAAACCTTGCCTGGAGATGTTTGACGGAAACATTTTGGGATCTGTTTCTTGTTCTTTTGTCGATTCGTTCTGAGACACGGCTCTGGATAAGCTGCAAAAATGGATCGGATTCTTAAACATTAACCACCACAGCTGTCTGACTTCCAAAACATAAAAAAGAATCACTCACTGTATTCCAATCCTATCTATTTTCAACAAGACAGCCTTCTCATCCCACTTCTCCAACTCTTTTCCTCAGTTATATGCCCACATTTTCCACTAGATGGCAGCGTCGCTTTGTCCATCTCCCAATATCAGTTGAGCATATCAGAGAGAGTGAATGAACAGTTTGTACAGGATAAACACGTGGAAAACAAGGAACGGCATAAAACATGCAGCAGCAGCAGCAGCCCGGGCACTGTCCTTGTCCAAAAACCTGTGAAGGGAACGGATGAAACTTTAATGTATCATGTACCCACAACTGTTCATAACCACCAGACAAACGGTGCCATTAAAGCTTTATTGTTGGGGATGGTTTACTTTTTCAAATTGGAAAACGCAGTGCAATGAGACATCACAAAAGAGTTTGTGTTCTTAGTTGACTTTTGTAGAAGAAGAAGTTGTAGTAGATCTTTATGGTAGTATGTAGTAGTAGTGACATTCGTATTATTTAAATCTATTTTTTTCCTAAATCCAAAAGCCTTCTGTTAACCTCACATGAATCAATCTGGAAAAAAAAATCATGCTGATTGGTCGAAGTGTCACAATAACAGGGAAAAAAAATCTAAATTCAGTTAAAGCACAGACATCTTTTCTGCCAAAGCGATTCTATGCACACGTTTTAAAAACAAAATAGCCTTTACTTTTGCAAAAATAGGCCAATGTATGTCTGTCGGTGTCGCCATGTTTGTTTGGTTTCAGTTGTTTTGGCGACCACCCAAACTGTACTGCAGTCGGTCCTATCAAATCTGAAAGTATCAGTGGGAGTCGGATAAGATGGATTCTCAAAAAACGTTTGCTTCTTTGATTGGGGCATCTACTGTACCTGAAGTGTCCATGAAGTCCAGTTCGAGCGATAACAGCATTGACAACTTTAAAGGTGCACTCTTTTCTTTTTTTTCTTTTTTCTTTTTTTTCTTTTATTTTTTCACACAAAAAATCTTCTTCACCAATTACAGCAGTTCTTTTGCACACTCTCCCTCCGGCTTCATAAGAAAATTCAAAATTCCACAATGGTGTAATATTTTGTAATAATTCACACGCTTTATGGAAGAACTCAGAAGCTGTGCAATCAGGAAAATGTCTTTAAAAAATGTATTAGAGAAATTGTCAAACTATAAATGTTCCAAAGAGCCTGTTCTACTTCTTTTGTGTAGCATAAAATGAAAGAAAAACGTGTAGAACAGCACAATGAATGCAACCAAGAGCCTGTGGTTAGCCTTATAGAGCATCTAAACCTTCACTTCCTCCTCTCATTGTAAAGAGACTGAAATAGAAGAGACGAGGGCAAAGGGAGAGAAGGGCGGCCATTTTGGTGCATGTTGACGTAGAGTTTGTGTTAGCCCGAAAGTCAAATCAAATCAATCAAATCAATTTATTTTTATAATGCCCAAAATCACAACAACAGTTGCCTCGATGGGCCACAGGTAAAAGCAGTTCAGATAACTGTCCCAGAATGCCCCTGTCCTTTGACCCTCCTTCGCGGCGAGGAAAAACTACAAAAAAAAAAAAAACATGGGAAAAAGTAGAAACCTCGGGGAGAACCACAGTGAAGGAGAGATCCTACTCCCACGGACGGACAGGCTGCAGATCCACTTGGACTGTGGAGCCAGAACCACTCAAGACCACTCAAAGTCACACATTAAAAACTACATTTATTAGAGCCTGACTTTATTTATTTATTTATTAATTACCGAGGGAGCAAACACTGTTTATAGATAGACACACCATTGCTTTTGTTTAAAGGTGCACTGTGTAACTTTTCTGGTTTAGGCTTCGCAATCTGCATGTTTCTGTGGAGATTTTTTTGCTCTGCGTGAAATGTTACATTTATGGTTTTTTTTGCAAGCCCCCCAAACAACGGTCCTGAAAAATATGCTTTAATTTCCTTTTTATCTTCTTTTTTAACCATTTTAGTTAGAATATGCAAAACATAGCACCATCAAAAAAGAAAAACAAGATTTTTTTTTTTCACTTTCCCATAATCGAAAGGAAGTGAGCAGAAGTATAATTCTTTTAAACTTAAATGAGACATATTATGCGTTTTCAGGTTAGTATTGAACTATAACATAAGTAGATACCGTAAAATTCAGACTATAAGCCACTACTTTTTTCTCATGATTTCAACCCTGCGGCTTAAACAGCGATGTGGCTAATTTATGTATTTTTACGGGTTTGCATCACGCACACACAATAATCACGGAAAACACACCAAATGCTTATGATGCAGCTTTTAAGTTAAAATCAGGTACCGTTTAGAAAAAGGCATGTGTTCAATTAAAACTCTGCGTGTTCCATCCTTCTGTGTAAATGTCTCATGTTACAACGACACCTGAGGCTTATACACCGGTGTGGCCTGTATATGGACAAAGTTGTTTTTCTTTGTAAATATGGCTGGCGTGGCTTATACTCAGGTGCGCTCAATAGTCCAAAATTTACAGTAATCATTTTACATTTTGTTAATTGTAAATAGTAATAGTAATGGAATATTGATCTAAAACGGCTCAGTAATAGAAACATGTCCATTGACTTCCTGTTCAAAATTGCAGAACTGATAAGCCCCGCCTCTTTGTAGTAGAGGAGTGGTTACACATCCCATTTTTAGAACTCTACAGGTATTGCACAGTATCTTTTTTTTTTTCAAATAATCTCAGCTAAGTACAGCTCTGTGGGAGGGGATAGGGGGTGGGTGAAAACAGGAATTTTCTGAGCAGTCGAGCCTCATTTGCAGGATAATACAGGATTACTCAAACATGCAAGAATCAATCAAAACTCTGAGCTCACTGAAGTTAATTTTATAATATGCCCTCTTTAAAGTGTCTATAACTCATTTCACTAAAACACAGATGAGATCATTATATTCAAGATTTTGCTGTCTGTGTATAGTGTCAGTAGATCAGATAACGATTATTCGACTACTTAATTAGTTGGCAACTATTTATATAATCAATTAGTTGTGATTGATCGATTAACTTGTTGTAGCCATGTTATTTTGTTGAATTCATGTTCAGAAATGGATCAGAAAAATGTGTTTCTTGTGATTAAATGTTCCCAAACTGAGTCTCCACAATGTGACGTCATGATGTTTTGGAACTCTGCTTCACTTCCTGTCATTTTCAACACATTTGTCAACTTTTCTTCACAAACTGACACTTGATTGGTGTAAAATAATCATTTATATTCACGGCTGGTATTATCCCACCAAATAAAGTCAAAACTAGACAAACCTGTCATATGCACTTTAAGAAAACGTACCTGCTTTTCCCTCCATCATTTGATCCAAAGCCAACAGGAGCACAAATCCATAATGAGATGACGTTCACAGACCTCCGTAGAAAAGATTTAGTGTCCAAGGTTCACTCCCACGACTCGCACGTAGGAATCTGCACATTACGTGTTTATCATCAGGGCCTTGTTACCTCCTCTGTGCCGTGTTACCGCGCTCTCGCTCCATTATTCCCATAAACGCCGGGCCTTAAATCATTCACGAGGACTATTCAATTTCAGAAGTGTGCCGCGCCGAGGTCATTTAGCTCTCATGTATCCACCCAGGAGGATATCTGCGTCCTAGTCCTTCCTGTGTGCCCGTATTTGGCGATAGCAGAGCGTGGCAGATCGGCGCGTTAGCATGTTCACAATAACGTAGCAGCGCGTTGGTGTACGTTTGTGTATAGATGCTGTGGATGACAAATGAGAGCAACATGTGACAAAAGAATCAATGCAGGAAAATGTCAACGCTGGATAAAAGTGTAATTTTAAAATAATTGGTGTTCTGTCACTGTATTTATTGTGTAAATTGTGCGTAGGATTTTATGTAGTTAAAGGATTGTAAATGTAACTGAAGAACATATTCACGTCTTCAACTGGACATTTTTCCACAACAAAAGTGAGTATCATTGAAAAAACAACATCACAAAATGGATAAAAGATCTCAAAAAAGTAACTTACCACCTTAAAGGTAAAGCTGCACCTGTTTTTTTCTGTTTTGAAACGTGGAAAACAGAACTAGTTTTCAAGTTTTCACAGCAGTAAAATGTATTGCTCTCTTAACCAAATGCAGTCCCAGCATCCTAAATATTCACCGCCATGAGTTTATGTGCACTTTTCGCGAGTCCAACAAGCTAACAAACATTAGCATGCTAACGGCACACTATCTCTTTCTTGTACAATAAAACAGTGACTACAAACAAATGCCGAGAAAGTGCTGTAGAATTATTTTCAAACACTTTTACTTCATTACATGCAAAAAAATCGGCTACATGAACTAGTTCTGTTTTTCGCGTGTCAAAACAGTAAAAATCCTGTACAGCCCCTTTAAAGTCAATTTGTATACATTCTTGACAGGGCAGTTATTGCGTGGTTTTTCAGGAAGAATAAAATGCAGAAAATCAGTTTAAAATTGTATATTACATATTCGGAGCAGAGAGGTAGAGAGACAAATATGGGTCAGTGAGAGAGACAGAGATTGCACCGACAACCTCAGAACAAAGTCAGTCCACAGGAGGAGAGAGCAGACATGATACAACGGGAACGCGAGCCACGGAAAGACATATATCACTGTTGGACACACGAGGGAACGGCTGAAGGAGATGGATGGAGAGGATTTGAACCTGCGTCTGAAGCGTGTGACATTCATCAAGTCCAAAGGCGCGATGATAACGTAGTTAACGGAGAAGCTCTGTGGAGGAGTTCTGTCATCGCGGGAACACTGGTGCCATCTGTCAGACACATTCAGACGTACTTCAAAAACATTAGCCGGCTAAAAATGGTGTACCATAAACTAGACTTTTTGGTTCTGCTGAGATACCGTACCGGATCGTTTAGGGGTTTGGAGCGGACCCTGCAAGACACAATCATCCCGGTTTAGTTAAGGTTTAGTTAAGCTGCACAGCCAGATGATTGGACAAACGAGAACGTAGCGTCAGGTGAAAATAAGACAGGGAAAAGCTTACAGTTGAGCTTACATACTTAGCAAAACAAATTATCAAATGATCAAGCACAGGAAACAGAAAGTGATGCGAGCATTGCACTGAAACGAGGAGGAGCTAAAGATTACTAAAGCTAAAAATTAGACATTTTGATTAAGACATGTTCAAACAATTACTGCTGGACAGACTCAATTTTCAGCCAACTGTTCATTGCTAACCATTTATCTTCTTTAGGGCTTTGTTGTAGATTGTGACTCCATCAGGTGTGTCCAGGGGAGACACCCCCCTCACAGTCGCCACAAGAAAAGTGCAAAGTTTTGAACAAACAAAAGATGCACAAATTTACAAGTTTCTTTGTGAACATTTTATCAATGAAACCTGTCATGTACTAATTTACAGCAATAATCATTCTACTCGTTGGGTTTCATTTAGCTTATTATGAAAAGTGCCACTTGGACAACGAAAATCACATTTGAAATAACACATTTTGTTCATTTAGATGAATCAAAGTTCTTATTTTGTTGATAATCGGAGGATTCGATTAGAAAAGCCATGAAAAAGTTTGACTGTAAGACCTTGGATAGCCTCAAATCCACTTAAATCCATTTATAATCCTTATGTTCAGGATCCAGATTTGGCTCTAAAGTTTTGAAATACCAAAATGAGACAAAAATCTGGATCAAAGACAGGATTGGATTTATAAACCTGGATTTGAGTCTTGTGGATCAAATCCTGTTTGAAATACCTGATTTCGGATCAGATTTGAAGACAAATCCAATCCACCTGGAGTAATCCTGGAGGATTATGTTTGACATACTGGCCCCTGGTGATTACAAGGTGTATGGTATTTGACCTGTCCATTCCTGTATTTATATAAAATAGTCTTAAATCCAACTAAAGATAAATATTGTAATTCAAGCCAAGGTTTAAAAAAAATTCCAATTTACAACAATTACTTGCATAATTTTGCAAACATACAAACAAATGTAACAATCGTTTTGTGAATAGATGACCACAAATTCACTAGCAGACTATGTCTGCTGGTGCTACTAACACTGCTGCTGGCAGCATCACACTTATCCTAAGCCAGCGTATGGCATAAATAAATGTTAAAATGCAGTGCAGAGGTGCAAAGAAGATGGCACAGAAAACATAGTCAAACTCTGTGGTGCAGGTGTCTGTCCTCACTGCTTCTCCAGCTGCACCCAGAGTGACCACCACATACGTACCTGTCTAACAAAGTCAAACATGGATCAGACGCACTCAGGTTAATAGTACATGCTGTATTAAGAGAGAAATATAGCAACTAATTGGTTACGTTCAAAGACTTTGCATTTTAATGGTTGCTAATTAAATGCTAATTAGAGATAAAGTAGCTTAATTTCTGGTGCGATCTTTAAAAGCATTCACATCACGGCCACACATTTGCAAGTTCTGTGAGTGGAATCAAACTACATCAATAATAAATAGAGAAAAATACAAAAATAAAAGTCTATCTTATTCTGATTTAACGCGTAACAGAGGAGAAGGTCATTGCTTTTCTATATGTTACGATGCAGAATTAGCCTGTGATAATACCTTTCAAATGTCAGCCGTATATCAGCCCCGCGCTGCCATTTAACATTGATTATTTCTGTATTTCACACGTCGCACATACATCAGAAGAGGATTATGTAAAGAGAAGGTGCAGGGCTTTCAGGGAAATGAGACACTCACGTGGTATTTATTAAAAAGAGACTATGCATTATTCTGTGGAAGATATGGTCAAAGCACAAGGGGAGACGTACATAATAAGGTCTGAATGTAATTTATTAGTCACTCAGGAAATGGATGGGTACCTGTGGAGCACATTCTTGGCAGCAGGGAATAAGGCCATTACGAAAAAAAGGATCGGCACAAACTGCACCAACAATCAAGGGCTGGACCCAAATTATTACTGACAGTCGAAAAATAAAAAAAAAACAGGGACTTAACACAGACTTAATTTGATGGACAAATTTAATAGACTTTGGACCAAGTGGGATGACAATGCAGGACTACATGTTTAGGAATATGGA
Organism: Rhinogobius similis; assembly: GCA_019453435.1. Taxonomy (NCBI): domain Eukaryota; kingdom Metazoa; phylum Chordata; class Actinopteri; order Gobiiformes; family Gobiidae; genus Rhinogobius; species Rhinogobius similis. The sequence continues at coordinate 9,414,798 of CM033640.1, forward strand.
AAAATGTTTGTATGCTCCCTCATTTACTCTCTCATAGTTGAATTTAGAGTGATTCCTGTGTGTTTAAGTAATCTTTATTCTCCTAAATTCAAGACAAAATCCTGTTTTCCCCAACCCACCATAAGGGATGCACATTTTCAATTTTTTTCTTTAACCAATCGCTGGAACCTTTTGCAGTCAATAATCGGTAAACACAGTGGTTCCTTTTTTGTCTTGAGTACCATCTAGACTCTGTAACTGAGATAAGTGGCTTATGATTTAATAGTGAAAAGTAAATAGGTAGGTCATGTATATTGTATAAGACAAATGTTGTAAATACTTGCTGATTGAGATGTGGTTTTTTTTTTTTTTTTTTCATGTGTGATGCTGTGTGAGAGCGCTTGAGTCAGAGAGTGGAATTTGTGATTGATCTAACTAATCTTTTGTTGTTTGCACTGTACTATTTATTCTTGTAAATCAGGGACTGCAGATGGAAACTAGCTATTTAGCTATAATCTGGTGCGGAACATCTCTGTTTTTTATGAGCTTAATGTCTCTGTACATTGTCCCTTCAAATAAAGACTAAACAAAACCAAACTTGTCTCACACCCATAGTATTCCTTAACTTGAGTTTCAGGTGGCTAAATGGGTATACAGTCACATATTATCAATTACTATTGTTAGTTTTAAAAATATTTATTGTCCAATTTACTCGAAAAAGATGCTAAATTTACAACTAACACTTTTTTATTCAGATACAAGTATTAAAAGTAGTATTTAAAGCATTTAATCTTCTTTTAAAACCTGAAACCATTCTAAGTACCCCCTGGTAATTGCTCACGTTCCCCTGGGGGTCCCCGTAGCCCTGGTTGGGAAACACTGGATTAACTGGTTGCGTTAACACTGTACTTTTTGCTCTTGTTTTTCTTAACTAAACAAGTCATAACATTGTAAAGACAGGACCGCGACAGCAACAGGTCTTTGAACTGTCTGTGAACACGACTGAAAGCCCCTGTAAACGCTGTTCTGACGCACTGTTGTAGATTATGAATAAAGCTCTCTTGTTGTACAGTTGCTAATGTTAGCTGCTTACCTTAGCTTGTGCAGGTAAAAGGTCGATAGTTTTCCATCTGAGGCAAAAAGCTCTCGGTTTTCTCCACCAGCGTGAAATCCAAGTTAAATAAACCATGTAAGATTAATATTGATTTGTTTTAGCAAATTTGTTTTCACTGAGAGGGGTCACAGTTGCATCTCGCTCGGGCGTCCTTGTGTATCATATTCTTAGTGAACAAGGCACAAAAATGAAATGTGTCAGTTAACTGGCAAAGATGTCTTCGTTGAGGATTATCCCGGTTAAACCTCTACCCCAAACATGCCCACTGCACTGCACTTACTTTGCTCTCTCGGTGCTGATGCAGCGTAGCCTTTTTTGCACAAATTAAGCCGACTTGACCCATAGCTCTCCTTCATCTGGGCTGTTAGTGTGTTGTGAGGATTTAACGTGACACACAAAGGACACACGGAAATCAGGAGTCGTTTTAGATCAACATTGCAATTTTAAAAGTCCATAATGTAAAATAATGCTCCACATGTGTCAATAGATTATAATTATTTAGCAGACAAAAGCATGTCTTCTTTAACCAACCAATCGTAAAAAAATATTCTGAAATCACACACAATTTCAGAATACGTTTTCTTTAAAGACCTCGTAACATTTCAAGTTAAAGCTGAGTGACCTGATTTTCACACACAACTGAAAGCACTACAGGAATTTCAAGCTTTCTGGACAGTTCCTAGCTATTTGGCACATCATTAATATTCGCATCTCTGGCTTTAGAACAGCTTTTTTCAGACGGCAAAGTGAAACTGTGGTGGGCCGCCCAAGCACAGCCAATAAGAGCACTGTCGGCTCTCACATCCGGGTTAAAATGCTTTATTATTATTTGCAAACAATGCCTAGTGGTCTAAATTGTTGATAATCTTAGGTGGAAAACAAAACATGTACTAATTTATAACAAAAATATTGGGTACCACAGCTTTAACACAAAATCACAATGCAGCTCCAGTACTAAATGTGCTTGGAATACTGTAAACACTGTTCACCGTCCCATTCCCAGTCCACAGCCCCTCCCCAGCTCCTCGCACTGTCTCCCGGCCCCTGTCTCCTCTCTCCTCCCGGCCCCTGTCTTCTGGCTCCTCTCTCAGTCCCCTGTCTCATAGCTCCTCTCTCCCGGGCCCTGTCTCCCAGCCCCTTTCCAGGCCCCTGTCTCCCAGCCCCTGTCCCCTGGCCCCTGTCTCATAGCTCCTCTCTCCCGGGCCCTGTCTCCTGGCCCCTGTCTTTCGGGCCCCTCTCCTGGCCCCTGTCTCCAGGCCCTGTCTCCTGGCCCCTCTCTTGGCCCCTCTCCTGGCCCCTGTCTCCTGGCCCCTGTCTCCAGGCCCTCTCTCCTGGCCCCTGTCTCCCAGCCCCTCTCCAGGCCCCTGTCTCCTGGCCCCTGTCTCCAGGCCCTCTCTCCTGGCCCCTGTCTCCCAGCCCCTCTCCAGGCCCCTGTCTCTTGGCCCCTGTCTCTCGGCCCCTCTCCCGGCCCCTGTCTTTCGGCCCCTCTCCTGGCCCCTGTCTCCAGGCCCTGTCTCCTGACCCCTGTCTCTTGGCCCCTCTCCTGGCCCTGTCTCCTGGCCCCTGTCTCTTGGCCCCTCTCCTGGCCCCTGTCTCCAGGCCCTCTCTCCTGGCCCCTGTCTCCCAGCCCCTCTCCAGGCCCCTGTCTCCTGGCCCCTGTCTCCCGGCCCCTCTCCTGGCCCCTGTCTCTTGGCCCCTCTCCTGGCCCCTGTCTCCAGGCCCTCTCTCCTGGCCCCTGTCTCCCAGCCCCTCTCCAGGCCCCTGTCTCCTGGCCCCTGTCTCCCAGCCCCTCTCCAGGCCCCTGTCTCCTGGCCCCTGTCTCTCGGCCCCTCTCCCGGCCCCTGTCTCCCGGCCCCTCTCCAGGCCCCCGTCTCCCGGCCCCCTCCCGGCCCCCGTCTCCCGGCCCCCGTCTCCCGGCCCCTGTCTCCCGGCCCCTGTCTCATAGCTCCTCTCTCTCGGCCCCTGTCTCCTGGCCCCTGTCTCTCGGCCCCTCTCCAGGCCCCTGTCTCGTGTGTGATGGGCTGCACTGCACACTCACTTAGCCTGTGTGTTCTGTGTGGGGCCTCTGGGGTTCGCCACTCTCTGTATTTACCAATCCCCCCCAAACACAAGCCGGACTCGAGGGGCTCTCAGGAAATTACACTCCGCCTGGACCAGCCCACCACGAGCTAATAACGTTCTGTGTGCGAATATATGAGGACACTCCTGTGTGCTGCAAACCAGCTCAGTGCTATTTAAACTTTTAAACATGTGTGTTTATTGAACTGGTTTTAGTTTATGGTTTTCATTATTCTCAATTTAAAGTGTGTTCTGTTTACTTCTTGATAAAGCATCAAGACCAGGAACCAGCTGTCTGGGAGGTCAGTGTTGGTTTCCCATGGTTCTTAGTGAACAATTTCTCTTATTTGAGTCACTTGCTTCTGTGTTAGTTCAAGACCAAATACTATGCATTGTTTGTATTGTTATTGGCATTTAAACATACTCTTGAGTACATTTACTTTGGCATGTTTAGAATAAAAAATAATCATTATTTTGTACCTCTGCAGTTTCCCACAATGCAAACTGACTTTTGGCTCCACCTAGTGGCTGCAGAGGGAATTACACAAGTTCAATAAACCACTGCAAACTTCCCTCTGGTAAGCCAATGGAGGGAAGTTTGTTGTAATGATCATGATTAGACAGCAGAAATGCTCAGAACGAGTCCGGTGATGATATATGGACTTAAAAACAGTGCAGAATCTCTGAGCTAAGTCACATATCGGAGATTACATCACGTATCAGAACATTTCAGAGTGTTTTGAGTGTTTTTGACACTTGGAGGCGAGAAGATTTTTTCTAATGAAGATTTGTCAAACTAGTGCGAATGGAGCTAAATGCAACTCCATGTATGTTTTTGATGACAGAGGTTCAAAACGTGCATAATATTTGTTCCTTAATACCAACAACAATGCATAGATTATATATTACAGTATAAGTTCTTTTCTCATTTAATCTGCTTTTACCACTCAATGCGTGATGTAAAGAGCATTTATCTTCACTAAAATAAACTCAAACCAGATACAGGCCCTTTAACTGTGGCTATCTGAGTTCAAAGCATGGGAGCAGCAGCTCTACTCAGAGCTCCCTTTGTTTTTCCCACGTCTTTACCGATGAGGTTGTATTTTTCACAAGACAAATTCTTTACACCAAAGATACTCATTTAATCCTTTACAACTCTTGACTAATTTGTAGTTTACAAATACTGATCCATCAAACATGTTACCAAACGATACTAGCAAATGTCATTTCTGCGTTCCAGGTTTCTTGTGACTGTTACTGCCCCCTAGTGACAGCATGTCTGCAGACGTATCGCCCCGTGCTCGTCCCATCATGGATCAATGCTTTCAAAGCCATCGCTCTGAATACTAAATGTGGTCAAGTACCTGTCGCTGAGCCAAACAGCCCTCCCCCCGCACTCCCACAGACACACTATTTATGCCTCCATCTCCACACAAAAGACAGGGAAATCCATCCAGTGCTGCCTCACATGCAGATATAGGTTTTCAAATCCCACCGTCCCAGACCTGAGACACTTTTGAGCAGCGACAGTGACAGGAGAGAGAGCAGTGAAGAGCCACTGGAAACCTCCCACGGAGACTGAGCCCATTTTTTCAGAAGAACATTGTCTGTCTTATTCCAGAGAGAGGATTGAAGACTTCAGACTCAGATGGCTCATGTGTTTTGATCAGAAATCATCAAAACCAAAACTAATAAATGAATTGAATTATCCACCTATGGTATTTGCTTACAAGCCAAAACAACAGAGAATCGATCAAACCTGAATCTCAGCGATGGTGACTTTAACACTCATACGTGTTAAAGCCCTGACAGTTTATTTTTTAAGTTTTCCATTTAAACATTTCTTGCTTTTTCATCCAATCATAGGAAGGATAACTTTTTCTAATGCTTCTAAACTAAATGAAATGTATAGTTTTTATCTTTATATCAACAACTCCTTCAGTACGTTCCGTCAAAATCCTGTTTAGTAGAAGTTTGATGTGTGTAGGATCTACTTTAAGTTTTAGAAAAATGCATTTTAGGACAACGGCCTTTGAAGTTACAATGTACCACAGAAATCTATGGATGAAGTAGATTAAATAAAGTAATAAAACATCTTTGGGAGCAGATTGGAAAAGTTTGTTGTTTCCACATGAAAGCATAAATGTTGAGAAAGCAAACTGAGCAAAAAGAAGAAAAAAAACAACTAACATTTGACACTGTGACATCCTTAAAAGCGACCAAACAAACCAACCGACACCAAAAGCTTCCCTCTGCACAACCAAAGATCAATCCATACCTCTTGTCCTCTTGATTCACCCAAATCTTCCCTGTGCCCACTTCCACATCGCAAACCCTCAAATACCAGCCACTTGTGCATTTGACCTCTGCCTCCTCCACGAAGCGCAGAGGGTAACGTGAAGAGTCTGCGTGGCCATTATCCGTCCCATTCTGCGTTTGGGGCGCGGGACCTTCCTGGAAATTGGAACGGCGCGACCTGCCAGCTACCGACGCGAGCCCTTTCAGTGGGAAAAAAATAAGGCAGAAATAAATAGATTGCCGTGGTTATTTCGAAATTAAAACAATCAGTCAAAGGTGGGCAGAGGGCTGTGGAGACGGGCCATTACGAGCGCAGTTGTTCTACACCTGGAGAAGGCACATAGCTCATACAAACTGTAATATGAATGTAGTCTGTGGACAATACTATAACGGGGACGTACTGTATCATGGAACTGTGCTGGGAAAACGACAATTACATGGAACGCCCGACTGTGTTAAAATGAGGATTGACTTTCTAGAACAACGATCTACAAACAGGTTGGAACACTGTGCTAAAGACTGTACAGTGAAATTAGATATAGAAGTATTTTAGGTTAAGAAATTGTCAGTTTTAGCACATACAATACAAAAAACACTTTCACGCTCATGGCATTACATTATGATTCTTTGCGCAGCCAAGAAGTGTGTTTTTTGTAAGAGAATTTATTCTTGTTCAGCAACATTCTGTCAAGGTCAAGGAGAAAACATGAACGTACAAATGGATCTTGAGAAAAAATAGCAGTTTTAGTATTTAGTGTAAAGGAAGCCCTGAGAGGCAAGCATACAAATTATAATAGTAATAATTAAACTAATTATAATTAAATTAATTAAACTAAATTAAATAATTACATTAGTTAATTAAATTGATAATAATAATTTGAGCTTGCAGGTGAAAAAAATGGGTTTTTGGTCTGCCAGAACATAAAGGTCTATTTGAGGTCAGTGGGGCAGCACACAGGAAAAAAAAAGTTTTTTGACTGATGCAAACAATTAAAATCTTATGATATATGGAGCATTATACTTTTTGTATTTTTTCATCAGCCAAACCAAAAGTAAAAAAAAAAAAAAAGATCTGCCTCACTAACATAAAAACTACTTTTTTCTTCACCAAAACCAAAGATTTACCTTCAAGCTCAAATGAAGGAATTTTTTGTTGAAATTTGAGTACCATTTTTTCTATTATTTATTTGTTTATTTTTGGCTTGCCTGTCTGGGATTCTGTAGACATATGTCTCATGTCTTATGATCTAAACAGGAGTGCCCACACTTTTTTAGTGCCAAAAAGCCTAAATGAATAAGTAACAGCACCAAGGGCCAAACCCAATTCTGCAAAGAGCTGTGTCTTCAGGGGAACTAACTATCAGCTACTGCTTTTCAGCACTATATTTAATCTATGTTACAAATCTCGGCTCCTCTTCGTGGGCCAAATTAGACGCCCTGAAGGGCCATGATTGGCCCGCAGGCCCCACTTTGGGCACCCTTGATCTAAACACAAAGAAGGCTTGACCTTCATGTGTGTCTTCATGTTTTTTAAATAAACCAATAAGCAAATAAAATATTCCCGTTATTTTGTTCATTAAATGCCACTGTCCTGCCAATTTTACGGATCTGCATAGCCTCAGCGCGGGTTTATGCCATTTTAATTTTCCAGGGCTGGCACAACGCTTCTGGATAGCTTGGTTGGTAACTAGAATTAATTGAGAATTGGACTCACTAACTCATAACACATGGCGCTCAGAGTGATGAAAATCTAGCACCAATGCCACAGCAATTAACAATTCAAAACAAAATATTACATCTTACGTCCTCAAAAACAGGGAGAACTGAACACGTCCGTTACCCTCTGAATTTCCATCAGCAAAACACAGAATTTCTTCCAAAACCTTGTCCAGACTCACTGTTTTTCCACCACCATGCACTCCGATGTGACCGCCCTGGGCCCCATCTAACTTCCACAATTACCCCTCAGACTCCTCCCGTCGTAAATAAGCCTGTGCCGAGTGCGTCACCAGATCGTCTGAAGCACCCATTCCGCCACAACACCCCCGTCTCCTCGGCTCTAATGGACTCCCAAGCGTGACCTTCTCCCCCTGTCACCCTGTCGCCGTAACGATGCGCCTCAACTTATTGTAAACAACTGATATTGTTATGGTCCCGGCCGCCGTCTCTCCCCTCCATTCCGCCTAATTAAAGCAGGATTTAGACGGTGGCATTTGTGCTGGTGTGGGCCGGTCCCGAGCTAAATGACCGCATCAACTATTATGATTCGTCCCACTCCTCTGCGCCGAGCTCGCTGGCTAATTGTGAGCATATTTCGTGATGTTATTTTAGCCGCCGCGCGTAAATACTGGCTGACGTTTATTGAATGTCAAAGGCCATCGGAGCGCTTGATTGATTCTGACCCGCGGAAGTGGCGTCGCGGCGTGATTTGTTGCCTCGTCGCGGCCATCTTGAAAAGCCGGGAGAAATGCTAACTATCAGTCCGAGGGGGGAACGCCGCACCCGGATAGGTCCGAAATGAAGATTAATGGGCGCTTTGAGGAAGGATGCCACAAAGTAGAACGGGGAATGTTGTAATTGTGGATGGAGATAAGTAATAGGAATGTCATTTTGAGCACGTATTAAAGGCAAGATTTTAACATAACATTCATTTCAACGTGCTTTAACAAATCTGCGTCGCTTCACTCAATTTTTTTAGTTCTTTTCCTTTTAATATAAGTTATCTAAAAATTTCACTAATTGGAAAAGTTCAACGCTGAATCAACGCTGAAAATATAATAATAATTTGACAGTAAAATATTAGTCTTAATCAAGTACATTTGTGTGATCTATCATGTGTATGTGCTCACATTTCCATCTATTTTCAGCGCCGTGCGGAAAATAAACCAATAAAATAAAAATAGTAGTAGTGTATGGTATAGTATAAAAGTAATATTTATTTTAGCACATGAAAGTGGACAAAACAGTCTCTTTCTTTAGATTTTTCTAGCCCGAAGAAGAGAGAGAGAAGAGACATTCAGCAAATGGTTGAGGCCAGGAATTGAACCCACGACGCCGCAGTGACAGCATCCACACTAGGTCAGTATCTTTAAGCTCTGCACGGGAAAAATATCATTCAAAAGCACACGACTCACCACTGATGACAAACAAACAAACAAAAAAACTAAAAATGAATATGTAAACAATGCAATTATTTGTCTTTTTTATGTATTTTATGAATGTGGGTCAAATGACAAAAGTTCTTCTAAACTTTGATTGTAATTCACCAACTCAGAAAGGAGTGTTTTTTATTATTTATGTATTTTCAGCTTTTGCAAATTTCTATTTTAGATTTTTGGTTTTTATTACTATTCATAAAACCATCTGTATCTCAAAAAGTATAACAGCTAGAAACCTTCCAATAACTTTTATCTGGTTTGAAAAACAAAAACAAAATTTGAGCGAATCGAAAAATATGTTAAAAAATATGAAAAGATTGTAATTTTTTGGTTATTTATTGGGCATTTAAGTTATTTGAAATCTTAAACATGGGTCTTATTTATAATATATTAATGGAATTTGAAGTGTGAGGGTTGTATAACTGTATAAAAATAACTTTATAGCCCTAAAAATGACATTACAACATGCAAAAATTTAAAATAATCCTAAAACAGACTTGTTCTATGGCGAGTCACAAAGGGTTAAGGGACAATCCACATTAATTAACGTTTCTGTAAATATTCCAGAATTAGTCAAAGACACTTTAGTGTGTGTTTTCGTAACTTATTTATGGTTTTATTTATTGTTTTGAATCTTTTTTTTTTGTTTTTATTTTAATCAAACTATTTTACTTATTTGAATCTAACTCGCCATGATCTTCCTTTGTTGCAAACCCTTCTGCTCCCGTAACCAATTCCACTGAAGGCTTTACGGAACAGAGCAACGCAAAAGCGGCAAATTCACTCTCAAGGTATTCTTTGCAATTTACATGAAAAAAGTAGCGGTAAAAAGAACATTCTCTGTGCGCTAACAAGGCCGCGTACCTGATTATTCAGACAATAACACGAGTTTGCCAAGTTACGCCGTTTGCAAACTTTGAAAGAAATAATTAGCCGCAACTTTACATTTTGGCTGCCTTTAGGGTCAGGCTTTATGTGCGACCTTTTGTTGTCCGTGCCTCCTTCTTCACACACTTCGCACTCATTACCGTGCGCTCTGAAATGCCAGGCCCCTCCGCCGCCCGGCCGCGAGACAGACGACGTGGGCGGACGAGCAGGTAATAGCTTATAGCCGCGCTCGGGCCAGGGATGCCGCGCCGCGCACAATTGATCGGCCCTAATGATGTTTTTAAAGGCGAGGTGATGGTTGGCGAAACAAAGATGTCCGTCGTTTCTGATGGGCTTTTAAAGGGGAAAGAAAGAGAGAGAGGGAGGGAGAGTGAGGGAGGGAGAGAGGGGAGGATCAAACGGGAACACTTGAGCTGTCCAGAGATTCACCTGTGGTTGGCGTTTAATGATCGGACTGGACGTATGGGCTTCTATAAGGGAGACGGGACTTTGAAAGGACGGTACATAACCACGAGGAGTGAGGTTTTCATGTTTCTTTTAGGGTTCATGGGTGGAGATTTAAACATTTTGGGGTCTGAACCTCAAGCAAAAGTCATCATTATCCATTTTTGTAATAGTTATAAGTTGTAAAAACACAACTATGCTAATATATAATGATGAGAGGTTGGCATAAGGGTTGAAACGCCATGTGGGTTTATGTCGTCCATTGCTGTAAACCAAACAACCAACTCTAATCTACTTTGGTTTGACGGGATATTCATACAGTATGTTCTCAAATACAATTTCTGAAGTTGTAGAAGAATTTTACAAGCTACTTTCAGCCTTTGAGTGTTTGAAAACCAGTTCCAGAGGAGTGGACTGGCTCCAGTCACTATTTTGATGATTTGAGACTTGACTTGATAAAACAGACACTTGACTTGGACTTGAAGGCCAAGGACTTGAGATGACCTGCCCCCATTCTTCCTCCTCCATTTGTTACCAGGGCTTTAGTAGGACAGTTTCCAAAAATATATGACTTGGTACCCACTTAAGAAAACTTTTGACCTCTTAACAGGCCTATAAGAGGACTGTTTCTGTTCTTTAAAAGCAGAAACTCAGACGAAAAACAGACTTTGACCCCAACTCAGGTCAGAACTCATGCGGAAGCGTAGGAGTCGGAATGGAGACAAACTGAGAGGGATTTTGTTTTATATTTCACACTTATGGTCCTACATTTAAGCCAAAATGCGCAGCAATACAACTGTGAGAAAAAATGTCTTAAATAATTTATTCATCAGCAATTTAGCCACAAGAAACAACACGTACATCAGAGTTTAAGTTTAAAGTTTAAAGTGCAAGTTAGCTGTCACTTGTTCGGCCAGACTCCGCCCCTCCTCCCCCTCACTCTGCCCACTTCAACTCTAGTTTGGACCATGGATTTTTAGTGTTTATTCATATTTTATACCTGATTTAGCCTAAATTCAAGTGGGACTAAACAACTATCCTGTTCTTGTTCTTGTTCTTTTCAGTCTTCTCGCCTTTTACATTCAAGCTCTGATTGAAACACCATTTGACTTATCTATATTTGCTACACTTCCTCTATTCATCTCCTAAACATCGCAATTTCTATAAAACATAACACAAGTTTCTCAATCTTATCTCACCCTCAACATCTTTCTCTCCTCCAATCCCAGCTGGGGTTTGAAAAAAAACAAACAAACATGTTTTATACTTTTTAATTCTAGCGAAATTGTTATTAAATTGAAAAACTCATGGTTGCCCGTAATCGTTAAATCTTGTATCTTGTTGGATAATACTACCTGGTCCCGAGCGCTACACATGGTAACCTTGTATGCGCCCTCAGGTCCCTTGGGTGTCATTACGCTCCTCCAATCTGCAGCCCCTGACCCGATCACCACCATAACCTCACAACACGTTCAGCCGGTACACTGCTGCACGCTCTGTGTCTGACCGAGTGTGCGCAGAATATATATATATGACAAATATCAATTTTTAAATAGCACATAATTCTGTCTGTTTCCATGAGACTATACCTCCAGTATCTCATATCCAGTCTGTTCATTTTGAATATGGCTCCAAGACAACGCTATACAATATCGTCTGATGGTTTTTCTTTTTTGAAAACATATATTAAAGTATGCATGTTCAATAATGGGAGCAGAGTTTCGCCGTGGTGTCAGCCTCAAGGTATAGGATAAAAAAATTAGAGCAATGGTTTGACATATTTTGTTGATAACATTTAAAATCGGTGTTGTAGAATAAATGAACGTATTACAAGAGTTGAAAGAGGAGGCATGAGGCTGGAAATTTAACGTAGGATAAGTTTATTTCCATCAGTACAAGATCTAGGACCGGAGACGTGCACCCTAAGACATTGCGATTGTGTATATTCCAGTCCAATCCAGTCTGGCTAAATTTCTGGCATAGAGAGAAATGTATGATATGATGATAACAAGAACTGGGGAGAAAGTTTTTTTCACTAACCATTTTACAGCTGAGAAATGGTTAATAATGTGTGATTATAAAACTTCGTAGTAAAATTAGCATGTAATTACAACAAACTCCCTGTAGGCTATTTCCTTCCTCATCACCACTGGCGGCAACAACATAATCCCCTATTTGTCCTGATTCAAAACGACTCGGTGAATCAATGATTTATGAGAAAACTGTCTTTCTCGACCAGATCCCTCTGACACATAACACCCAAACACTTTCTCTGAGCTCGAAAACACGGCCTCAATCAAAGTTTAGCTCCAAAGTTGCCAACCTTTCATGATAAGACAGCCGACACAATCTCTACTGTTCGATTCTACATTACAGATTTTGTCCACTGCCCTAAGGGATGATGGGAAAAAGTGTCCGCCTTTTCCTTGATAGTTTGGACATGATGGATTGTCGTGTTGTTGGTATGGCAGAAGGGATCCTGGGTGGGATATTGTACCAATCTAGATATTTTATTTTAAAGGGTTGGTACTTTATTTCCCTGGAAATTCGTCCTCTGCATTTGTTGCAAAGCTGGCGCATAGAGACAGCAGGGGGCGACAGAGAAGGCTTCAAATGCTCAAAAAATGCACAGGCTTACAAGACGTTTAATAAGGTACTTAGTTGTACTTTAAAGGGGCTGTACTCATTTTTTTTCACCCCATGTAGTTAAGTAAAATCTATTTTGTCCCAGTACAGACATATTGTGAAAGCAGATTTTAACGCAGAAATGAGTCCATTGTGCAGCTAAGAGGGTCCTGTAAGTGTGCTGTTAACACTAGTTGTTTTTAGCTTTAGCGTGATGGCAAAACTTTGTCTGAGCTCAGCGTGTTGTGAAAAGCGCTAATGAACTCATCACAGTGAATAATTAGGATGTTACGAAGGCATTAGGTAAATAAATCTGGGCCACTGCTATAAGTTTAAAATGAACTGCTTCTGTTTTTTCTGTTTTTAAGACTTTAAAAACATCAGGTACAGCACCTTTAATGTGAAAATGTTAACGCTCTCCACACATGTATTTGTTCTGGTGTTTGCCTCAACGTCGAAGATGTTTTTGCTTTTACTGGGATGTTCCTAAGTACGGCATTAACCTTGTCTGTTGCCATGGAAACAAAAGCAAGTGGCAGCATCAAGTTACAGGTCAGATCTTCGGAGAGGCGAGTCCACTGACCATAAATAAAAAAAATACAATAAAAAAACTGTAATGGAATAATGCAAAATAGATAGATTAAAATAGAGAACATTCTAGGCAAAGCAATAGCAATACTGTTAAAAAAAACAAATAAAAAGTTGATGCTGCACCCATAATAACCCTCTTTAAATGAAATGAAAATGTATAGCACATTTTATGAAGCCATTTTCCCTTAAATTACCCCTCTGACTGTTGTTATGACACACCACTGGAGCCACCAACCGAGTCTGTTGCTATGATACCACTCACCACGGTAATAAATACCAACCTTATTTATTTATCCACACAAATTAATACAGAATTTATACAGGCAATAGTGGAGGCAACTAAATTATGCATGCACTGACTTTATTGGAGGCCATTGAGTTTTTGCGACACTAAAGCACAGAACGGGAGATGAAGTGGTGCAAACAGAAAGAGTGTGAAATATGACTTTGTATACTTTCAGCGGACAAAAACTGGCACAAAATGTAACTGAAATCTTGGCGCATTCTTACAACCAACTATATTGATTTGACTGTCTGACAAAACTAAAACTGAGGAATCTGATTTTTGAACGGAGACAGGGCCGTAGCACCAAATTCTGGGCCGCAGGTACAAATCTTCTCAGAGGGCCCCTGTTACATAATTTTGTATATGATTTATTCCAGCAAATTTGGTTATTATTGTTACTTTTTCATCTACTTTTGTTAGAATATGCACACTATGATGTTTACATTGCACCAGTTTATAGCTACGTGTAGATACCAGGCCGACTTATATTATGATATTGTCACGTCAGACCAGTTTCACAAACATCACGACACAAAACTATTACGATAAGAAAATACATTAACTGCAAATTAAAATCACTAGTTTTATTTGTAAACAACTTGTAAACAAATATGTGAGCAATGATTATCCTCCTAAAGGTGTGCTGGGTTGCATGATTTTATTCAGTCTCTCAAAGACTTTACTCTGTCATATTCAATTTTATTACAACAAAAATGTATTAAAGTGTCGAAAAATGTAACAGAGAAAAGACAAAAACCATCACATGCTTTTGAGGGCCCCACCCCTGCCATGGGCCCCTTTACCCCCCCTGTCTGACACCCCTGAACAGAGTAGTATAAGGGTTGGACGTCTCTGTAGCTCGTTCTTGGTGGTATTCACGTGCATGATTTTTTGAACCATTCACTATTATGCAAGTTATACTTTTAAGAACTTTTTAAAAGAATGTTATGATTGTTTTTGCTTTTCATGTCCACGCTCAAAGATACATTTAGAGTGATTCCTGCATGTTTGAGTGATCTTTGTTCTTGTCCAATCAAGACGCCATTGACCCACAAACTTTCCATCTGACTTATCTTTATATCCACACATTTTTCTCTTTTTAAGGACAATATGGTTTGGAGATTGTTGACACTTTCAGCGGCTAGCATATCAGATGTTACCTTCTGAGCTGTGGGCATGGCAGATATTCTTGTTTAAAGTAACAAAAATCAGATACTATTTGAAACTAAAACTTGTATTGACACTAGATACTAATTTGAGCAAGTATCAATACTAAAAAATTCCTTTTACACGACAAAATTTGACATTTCATGAACAGTTTTAGAATGATCTTGAGCTTTATCAGAACTATAAGACCGCAGTATTTGATAAAGAAAATTCAATCTGGAAAGCCTCAAACAGAAAAGAATGCATTAGTGTGAAATATATTATGTATAGAATTTTGTCACTTAGAAGAGATGAACTGATGATGAAGAGAGAATGACTGATGAAGAGGTGAAGGGGAGGAGTTGGGTTGCGATTTCCAGTCTTTCAGTGTGAATTTCTTCTTTAGCAAAATCACTATTATTTAGTGTTGAAAATGTCAATCTTTTGTCTAAAATCTTGACCTGCATTTGGTAATTAATTGTGGTATCAATCATATGTATTGAGAATTGAATCTTAACATTAAATCGAGTTTGAACTTTTACTAATCGTGACAACACTAGCGTCAGGTCGCCTCCTGTCGTCTGGTGGTCTTTGGAATGGTGTGTCCCAGTGTGTGACAGAAAGAAGGGTCCGTCGTCTCGGTTCATGATGTCAGTGCTTCCTTAATCCAGAGTTTGAACACTTTTTTTGGTTGTAAAAATTTCGCAGACCTAATAAACCATTTCCAAATCAGACCTTTTTGTAAAAAAAATTGGCATATCATGTGACAAATAATGTCTTTATGCAACAGCGATTGTTTTGCTTTCTTTATCCGCATAGAGGCAGGGGAGTAGATGGGGGACAAAAAGGTCAATTGCCCCGAGCCCCTTGGTCTAAGAATTGAACCCTCTTCCTATTGATTTGTATTAGAGGGAGGCCCATGTGAGAGTTCTTGCCCCGGGCCACCAGATTTCTGTTAACAGCCGTGTATATGAGTATGTTCAGGTCACTGCCAAATGGTAAATCGTATAATTAAATCCAGTTGTGAATCCAATTTAGACATTTTTTCAAGGTACACCTGGCATTACCCCAAGGCACACAATAGCAAAAACCTGTCCCGTCCCAGTCCTTAATGAGGTTGTGTCTGATTTGTTTGGCTTTCTTATTTTTTGTCCTTGTAAGTCTCATGCAGGACGGTGCTTTGTTGTGATGACTTTCACCGTGACATCCGATAATTAGGCAAGACTGAAATCTGCGCTGCAGTTTTCAACCAGAAGCCTGTAAACTTCTTTCTTGTCGTGTTTTAGATCAATTAGCAATTTAAGATTTTGAAATCATGATCCACGTACTGTGATAAAACGTTGTGTATTACGACTTAAACATGCTAATATTACCTCTTACTACCTCCAAACTCTTCAATACCTTCAATCAATGCATCCCCATTCTCACTTTTAGAGCTTTTTTTTTTTTGCTTTTGTCTATTCTACTAATTACTGTCATCCATAGACCCAAGAATGTATTAACATTATTGAGGGGACAAAGAATAAAAAAGTGTGGTTTGGAGCTCAGCAAAATCTGCAACTGAATAATGTGAAAAAAGATGGAGGATTTGATGCATTGTGATTCCATCTGTGTTGTGCAAATAGAGGAGTGTTTTCCCTCTTGAAATGCTGAGACAATGCACTTTGGTTTGCCAGTTTAAACATCAACATGTCACTCAGTCTGCTTCAGAGAAAAGACTTTGTGGAGAGGACATAAAGACTGGGTTTTTGCAACGGCCAGCAATTTTCGAAAAGACTTTGTAATGTAACCTTGACTGTCATTTTAGCAGAAGTCTCTCGTATATAGACTCATGAGTAGTTTCAGAACAGACAGGGACTTTATTGGTAAAGCAAGATCACTAATTTAGTCGGCTTATAAAACTAACTCTTCAAAAGCTTGGACAATAATAAGAAATAAAACTGAATGAAAACTGTATGTTCAAAAATAACCCAAAACCAAGGGCCATTAGTCATGTTGGCATTAGCGCGGTACGGTACGGTCCGAGGCGTTTCCACTGAACAAAAGTGAACCATACCGCCCAGTTTGAGGGTTCTGAAGGGGGCCTCGAGAGGTACTAGCTCCTAGAGGGTGGTGGCTCGCTTTAGAGGGCGGACCGGTTAAGAGCGAGATGATTGGACGAGAGAGAGCAAAAGAGAACTCAGACGAAACAGCAAAAAGCAGATCTAAAGACAAAATAATCATTCCTCACCAAACGCTGACTTGATCTCGTGAAAAACCAGCATATTTGCAGAGACAATAACTTTGTTTGTTGAGCCGACAGAGTTAGCGAAGCAAAGCGAGCACACATTAGCATCAGCTGTTTCCTATTTATGATGCACAGCGCTCACTTCTAGACCCAAAGTTAGATTTTTTTCAGTGCCTACAGCAGCCAACTCTATCCACACCCAACATATTCCATAGAGAGTAGGGCTGTACTCAACTAAAGAAATTCTTGGTCGACTAAAGACCTGCCCCATCGACTGATTAGCCGACTAAAAGGGGGTGTGGCCAAACAAAACATTAAAACTAAGAAGTATCTCCATGTATCTGAGCCAAACTGCACAGGCGTTCATGCAAAAATAACAATTTATACAGAAAAGTACTAGTAAACAGTGTATTTATATGTTAGAGTTACAGATTTACTCCAAAATCTTCAGCTAACTCACTCCAAATCTTCTTGTTTTTGCGACATAAATTTGTTGAATGCAAATAATTAGTCGACTAATAAAAATGCTGGTCGACAAAGACACCATCGACCGATTAATCGACTAAACGACTAAAGGATTACAGCCCAACAAGTTAAAACGTGGTGTAGAGACGCAGAAAAGTGAAATAAATGGAGAAAAAGCTGCAAAAAAAACAACAAAACAAAACGGAAACTGTGTCTTGTTTAAGCTTTATCCACGTCTTTCATCGCCAAATGTGTACTTACTAAACATATTTTTACGAATTGGGGAGATCAGCTGAAGAAAAAGTGTAATTCAGGTACGATTTTGATTTGATTAATGAAGAAAACATCAGTCGTGTTTGGGTCAGCTGTCACGTAGTGAGCCCCTGCGAGCTGGACCTCTGCAGGAAACACAGTCCACCGTTAACAGAAGGTCTAGTCGCTGGTATTTGAAAAGTAACGCAGAAAGAACTTTAAGGCGTATGATCTGCAAACACATCATCAAGGGCAGCGCCAGCATATTACGGTACAGCCTAATGATTCACTTCGGCCCTGATTATAGCTCACACGGACGTCAGCCTCAGCGCTACACCGGGCGACGTCACGATGGACCTAAACCGTTGGTAATCACTGACTTTACCAACATCTTCCCCTCTGTTCGGTCTGTCTCGAACTGTTTCTTCACTGGGGCTTGAGGACACTTCAGGGACGTTAAATATAGTCTCCAGACCCGGGTGGCCATCCTTTTAGCGTATTGTTTGCACAGCCGTGATTACCAGCTGCGATCAGTCCTGAGCGAGCCTCCGTGTCCTCGTGCGCACTCACCACTCTCACCCACGATCGCAAGAATAAAACAGCAGGTACTGACTTTTCCCCACCGCCGGAGTGGAATTGAAGTGAATTTTGTGGAAACTAGAAAATCTTAACTTAGAATTTGTCTGTTTTGACTTGTTGGCAGGAGACTTGTCGAGTTTGCCTTCTGCGCTGGTGGATTCATGTGGAAGTTGGTGGGGGAGAAGAGAAGTTACACATTTCACTTTGGATGTGAGTGTGAGTTTGAGATAAGAAACTGTGCAAGATGACAGGACTGCTTTTGAGGTGTTTTTATTCTACTACAACGGGCGTTCAGAATGAAGTTACTCCTCCAATGAACTAATATGAACTTCTGGTTTATGAATCTTATAGAATTTCATTTAACAGATCACTAAATGTTGCCAACAAACTGAAAGTAAAATGCATCTGGGGGGAATTCGGATATACTCTATATACCTTTCTCTTTTATGCTAAGTAATCATGGTTTATCTATTACACTGCAGTTAAAATTACAAGAATTAAGAACGTATTAAATTAAAGCCCCAGTACATAACTTTTTAGCCCTCCACCCGTCCCCCAAAAATTACTAATATAAAAAGAATGTTGTTGTTTTTTCTTTCTTTTTTTTCTTTTTTGCATTTAAAATTTTCAAACTACAAGCACCCTCACTGTGACCGGGCTTGCATCTTCACAAACCTGCCTGGTACTTGACAAAGAGGAGCCTCCTCCTGCGTCTTTGACTATAACATTTCACAGTATGGCATAAAAGAATGTTCCAAACTGGTTAGTTTTGCTGTTTTGTTGTTCAAATATGGCAGTATATATTTTATCATTTTGGCCTGTTTTGTTCTTACACACATCCCTCTGTTTTATCATAGTTTATATTTTTCCTATTGTTAATAATGAATACATTAATTGATTAATTTATTAATCATTTGATTTACATAGTCATGAGACTCAAAACACTCAAAACATTCACTCCACTCCATTATTCATTCACTCCACTCTCACACGAGCCACAGCTGCCCTGGGGCAGACTGACAGAGACGAGGCTGCCAACATGGGCCATCAGCCCCTCTGACCACCAACAACCATTCACTCACACACCAGATTCAGACTGTGTGGGTGTCAAGAGAGTGTCTTGCTGAAGGACACAACAGTACTTCCTCCAGGATACAGGAGGATGAAAAACGTTTCGACTTGTTGCTTTTTGAACAGACTGAAATGTATTATGTTCCTTAATTATTGTCCTTGATGTGTTTATATATACAGTTTAAAACTTTAATGTCGATTGAATAAATCAAATCAAAAAGTCCCACTGTGGCCCCTGGAGCAGTCTGCCATCCAAGTGATAACAGACCCCAACCTGCTGAGCTTCAATAAAATCAGATTCTGAGATGTTACATATTGTTAATTTAATAAAATATGCTATGTTAATGTGTCTTGATCAGTAATAATTGTTACAGTACTGATTTTAATTGTGAAGTTTGTGTAAACTTTGTTGTGCTAGTTTGGTTTGTAGTTTGTGAATTTTGCTCACTGACAACGGCAATCAAACCTGTTCGGATTCTGATTATCTCTTCAAAATCCTTTACAAACCATTAGATAACAAAACCGTTTTAAAGTGCAGTTCCCCAATTAAAAAGTTTGCTGTGAATCCTGCATCATTGTGTGTAAGGTGACAGTAGGTAACAGGACGTGTCGTAGTTGCACATTTGGCAAAACAACTCCATGCAGTGTACATTTAAAACCTGCGAGTAAGCAAAAGTGCGGAGACGTTGGGCGCGTATGCAAAGTGCCGCCTCGCTGTCAGCGGCGCCCAGCACTGTACACTGCCTGTGCTCGGCTTCAAGGTCCTGTTGTGCGTCGCCGTTTGTGCTTTCCAGCGTCGACAGCTCCTCCAGAACAGCGGCTTCAGAGCGTAAACACGGAGAGGTGACATTTCCGCTGCTCTTATGCTGCATAATTACTTTCACTTCAGCGCTCCGAGCTCCCAGACGTTGCCATTTCTCGCGTTTTCGCAGGCGCTGATGTGGTATCCGCGGAGCAACAGCGCATTTTGGGTGAAGTCTGGCGAAGTCGCGCTCCCAGTATTGCGTGTTCGTGTTTCAGTGTTCTTAGAGTTTGTCGGAGTTTGTTACGACTTTGTAAACAATTCAGAACTCAGATTCCAGTCGGTGAAATTAAACTTGATACAATTACAGAAATTACAGCAACAGTTGTACAGTTTTTTTCAATCGCTTACGGCACAAATTCCAAAACTTGCCACAGGGGGCGAACACTCGGCTCAGTTTGGCACAGCTGTATCATTTTCAGGCTTTAGCTCTCATGTTAAAACTACAAAACACTTTCTGCAGATCCTGTAACACAATGATCAACCGTTTACACAGATCTCTCTTTGTGTACGACAGCCTCTCAAACTAAACACTGCACACACTGAGACGCGACAATGTGAAGACATTTTAGCGTCAGATTAGAAAGCACAAGGCAAAGACTTCTGTAGTGAAAACGTGTCTGAAGCTGGGATTATCCCAGAGACTCCATTGTCCAAGTCTGAGAAAGTTCTGACCTGATACTAAAGATATACATAAGTTGTTTTTTGTGACATAAATGTTTTGTGTGATATTTAATACGTAATTGCAGCATAAACCTCCAAATCAACAAAAAGTCTTAAAGTGTTGAAGCATTAGTTAGACTCAAACGTTTTTAATGCTCATAATTGTGTTCATATTTTAACCACAAAGACTTTTGTTCACAAAGTTAGATTCTTCAAACATTCTGAACTGTTTTGTGACTTAAAGGAAAAATATGATGCATTTCTCATATCGTTATTATTTAAACACGCTCTTGAGTACCTTAAATTTGCCATCTCATGTTTAAAAATTAAAAAAGAAGAAGTTTAATATGCAGTAAATGAATAAGTTCCTCTGCTGTCTGAGCTAAAACTTACTGAGAATATTCAGCCAGTAGATAGCTTGATACACAATTTCGTTATGTTAGCACTTCAAGAGCTGTGATGGTCAGATCATCAGCAGCAGTTATCGTGTTTAGAGGCAGAAATCCTCAGAACGAGTCGGGCGATGATTTAAGACTCAAAACAGCAGCAGATTTTTGGATAAGTCATGCATGAAATCTGAAAAAACATCATCGATCGAGGGAGTTCAGCAGGAAGTGTGTTTGATGCCCGGAGGGGGGAGGATTTTCCAACCAACATTCCTCAAAACAGCATGAATGCAACTCCTGGTGTGTTTTTGACGGAACATTGTTAGAACATAGCAGTGCTGTGCCCTTTAAGTGAATAATTTTCCAAAAAGTTTCAGAAAATGTGCCAAAGAAAATATTGTGTTTTTTTACCTTTTCCATTGTTGACCTTTTATATTTTAGATTTTCTGGCCTGACGGTCGAGTCCGGGAATAGAATTACACACGTGCAACGCCTTAAACCACTTCATTGTCAAAGACTAAAGAAAAATTACGAAAAGACAGGATCGGTATAGTTTCAAAACAAACATGACACAACAGAAAAATATCACCACTTTTCAATGTAATCTAGAGTTCTAAGGAATTCACTTATTTTTAGGATTTTTATTTTACTTTAGAATTGCTTTCATTGCTTTGAGTAAAACGAGTAATCTTTATATAATTTAGCAAATGTATTTCTCAAATCAATTATAACTACTTTTTTTAAACTCCTCTTTGTATTATCTTCATTTAAAATACTTGAAAAACACTGAAACTGTTTTTTTGAATGCTTACACCAGATTGAATATTAAAACGCTCCATGACTGAAAAGAAAAAAACTGAAACTAAAAAATAAGCCCATTAATCAAGAGTTAACCAATCATCATTTTGTGGTCCGGAGCAGCACGGTTCTGAGCTCAGGCGAGGAGAGGCTTTTCAAACAGGACTGATGTTGTTCCTCAGGCCTGAGCTAAAGGTACATGTCCTGATAAGTGGCTTAAGCTGATTACGTTTAATAACTAAGAAGTGTCATAATTAAATCCCCATCAATCACCACTCTGCAGCGCTAATCATCACAATCATTATGCAAATTAATAAGTCATATTCCTGCAATAAACTGGGCTATTAACGACTGGTACATGTGCTGTGTGTGTGTGTGTGTGTGCGTGTGTGCGTGCGTGTGTGTGTGTGTGTGTGTGTGTGTGTGTGTGTGTGTAATGGCACAGATATATACCTATGGGAGCTTTAAAACTAAATCTTGTACCTATTCACCTGATTCTGCCCCGCCCACTTTTGCCTCTTTTTGCCACAGATTCACATTTATGCGTAAATGCACTTCCTGTTTGGCGGGAACTCAGTTAACGCAAATGTCGAACGAGGGAAAAGTCTTGCCGCTAAAATGTTACTGTATATAAAGTAAATGTATATGTGTAAAATGGAGATAAGTCTATTATCTAAAGTTCGGGAGCAGGACCACACCTCATCTACGTCCCTTCCGGTGGCCACACTATTGAAGTGTCCCGGTCACACACATCTATGTTCGTGTTTCCCCCTGACATCAGATCTCCTCCGATGCATCGCAACCATCCGATCTAATTTCTTGCTCCCTCACATCACTCGAACCCTAGAAGCCATGTTCCTTCTTGCCTTTTTCGGATTCCTTCGCTGCTCTGAGTTCGCCCCTTCCACATCTATCCATGACCCTTCTCGTCACCCTTGCATCAGTGACCTTCAAGCGGCGTCCAGCGATTGCCTAGTTTTCCATCTCAGAATAACCGCAGCAGATTTTCGACACCAATCTTCCTTTTTAAGTTGGATTCCATTCTGAGTCCCTTCGAATCCCTCCAGGAATTCGTCCGGTAACGTCTGTCACGCCACGCTTCTCCCCACGACCCACTCTTCACCACCGATCGCGGCCAGATCGCTTCTAGGTTTTGGTTCATTCCATACTTCAAGACAATTCTCGCCCGGTCTAACATCTGCCCCGACTTCTTTTCCGGTCATTCCTTCCGCATTGGCACCGCCACTTCTGCCTCCAGCCGAGGAGTTCCCGACCGCCCAATCAAAATCATGGGACGTTGGTCCTCAACAGCTTTCGAAGCTTATACCCGCCATAACCTCCTCTTTATAGTGACATTTCACCGTAACAAGCAGAAGATTCAGTCATTTACATGTTTTTATTTTTGAAAAGTGACATTTTAGAACTCTACATGTGTCTTATATTTTCAAATAATCCAAACTACGTGCAATGTGGGATGTGGGCGGGGAAAACAGGACTTTTCAGAGCGTTTAAGCCTCAGTTGCAAGACAATACAGGATTAACTCAAACATACATGGATCAATCAAAATACAACTTTGAGTAGAATAACAATAAGGGAACACTGTTGTTACAAGGTTAAAAGCTCATTAAAGTTGATTTAGCATAATATGTCCCCTTTAAAACTATAATAGAGCAATAAAGAGCTTTAACTCCCAAAACGTCAAATGCAAAACTAAAATGCTGGATATTAGATTAGTTATGGTTTAATATAATTTAAATACATTGGAAAAACAGACCTCAGTTTTGAAAATGTGTCACTTTTTTCCTTTTCTTTTTGTTACACGTTCCATATTTATTATTAATGACAAAATGTTGAGAGTGAATTTGTTTGGGGAGGAATGGAGTTCATTTTGGTTTATGTCGCTTTTGAAAAAAAACCTGCAAGATAAAGAGCAAGGTTGCATTCATATTTGTCGTTATTTGGTCCTAAATTGAGGCCATTTTACTCCTGATGTTTGGTCCCGTTACAGTCCTGGTTTAGTCCTGATCTGGTCCAGGTTTAATTTTGGGTTTAGTCTCGGTTTAGTTCCAGTTTTGATGTGGCAAACATGCAAATTTGAAGTGTCTTTGCAAATGAACTCTGCCATCCAACTGCTCTTTTAATTACGGTCGATTTTAAACTGAAACTAAGCTTTTACAGTGAATCAACATAATCACACTTGAGTCGTGATTTCATTTGCACAGTTCTGAAGCACAATTGGGTTAATTATGTCCGTGAACTTCGCCTCAACCCTAACCCCAATTAGACAGAGCATGCACTTTGAAAAAACGCAAAGTAAACATCCACGTTTCACCTTTTATTGGAAAAAGAACTAGCTAAAACCACTGAATCAATAACCCGCGACTAACAAACAGATCTTAGCCGCCGCCTGCCTCTAAAAGCGCGAGGCGAACGGGAAATATGAGAAAAAGCGGACGTGGATATCAATAAGAGAGCGAACAATGCCTTAAAACACTCGATACTCCTGGATTACAGCGCGGAGGGAAAGCGCCGCGGAACACTTTCTCTTTTCCTAAACCTGGGAATTAGCTCTTTTTCGTCTTCAAGGCAATTTATTTGGGAGATAAAACAGCCCGCGGTTAATCCCTGACGTGGCGGCGGTGTTGTTTTGATGCTGTCTGTGCCTGTGCTGGCTGTAAATGAAGGAGCGCGGAGATGAGCCTGGATCGGTCCCGCTCGAGGACAGGGGAAGATGAACGAGAGGCGCGGGTTTGAACACGTGCGAAGGCCGTAGCCCCGTCTGACTGTTTGTGTTGTCAAAGAGCCTTTTGTGGACGAGGCACCACAACAAGGAGGCTGTAGTTTGTGTGAGATTTTAAAGATGAGTTGAGTATCTTTTCCCCCTCGATTTGTAGAACATCAGACCCCTGTAAGCTGTAAGGTAAAGAGGTTCAACTGAAGGCCCGGGGGCCAAATCAGGCCCTCCGAGGGACATGATCTGGCCCTCAACCTTCTTCAAAAATATATAGAAAATATATTGTTGTTGGTTTAGTCCTAGTTTAGACCTGGCTTGGACCTGATTTAATTGAATTGAGTTTTTGTTCCTGGTTTAGTCCTGGTTTAGTTCTAATTTACTGTTGGTTTAGACCTGGTATAGACCTGGGTTAGACCTGGTTTAGTTCTGGTTCATCAGCCAATTTTACTCCTGATGTGGACTTGTTTTTGTCCCGTTCCAGTCCTGGTTGAGTCCTGATCTAGTCCAGGTTTAGTTTCAGGTTTAGTCCTGGTTTAGTTCTGTTTTAGACCTGGTTTAGTTCTGGTTCATCAGCCAATTTTACTCCTGATGTGGACTTGTTTTTGTCCCGTTCCAGTCCTGGTTTAGTCCTGATCTAGTCCAGGTTTAGTTTCAGGTTTAGTTTCAGGTTTAGTCTTGGTTTAGTTCTGGTTTAGTTCTAGTTTAGTCTTGGTTTAGACCTGGTTTAGTTCTGGTTTAGTTCTGTTTTAGACCTGGTTTAGTTCTGGTTTAGACCTGGTTTAGTTCTGGTTTAGTTCTGTTTTAGACCTGGTTTAGTTCTGGTTTAGTTCTGGTTTTAGACATGGTTTAGTTCTGGTTCATCAGGCAATTTTACTCCTGATGTGGACTTGGTTTTGTCCTGTTCCAGTCCTGGTTTAGTCCTAATCTAGTCCAGGTTTAGTTTCTGGTTTAGACCTGGTTTAGTCCTGATCTAGTCCATCTTAGTTTCTGGTTTAGCCCTGGTTTAGTCTTGGTTTTATCCCAGTCTTGATATGGCGAATGAACAAATGTGGACGGTTTATTTCTACTGTTTCTGCTGAACTTGTATTGAAATGTATTATTCTAATCATCTGTCAATCAAGATCCAGATAGGATTCAGCTTCACGCTCCAACTGTTTTGAGTTTTCTGTGAAACGTTCAATAACTGGATGTAGTTTTGTAAAAGTCCGACACACCGACTCATCTGGAACAAAACGACACCAGCTCCTACACTTCTACTGCATTTGTGTGCTTCTACATTTTGCCTCGTCTCCAGATTTTCCCGCTGAGATCCGCCACAGACCGTGAAGCTCCGGCCCCCTCTCCGCTCGACCAGCTCGGGCCCCACGCTGAGCTAAGGACCCCGGGCCGACAAACAAACAAACCTCTTTTACACCGTTTTCCGGGACGTCTGGAGCCCGTACGGGAGTGTGAGGCTCGGGAGTGCGGGGGACAAGTGGCGGTTGTGGCGGGTCAAATGGCACTCCCGCCGTTGTTAAATGTGTAAGTGTTACCGCCGCGTCCCGGGCCCCTGGGAGCAGAGCGGGGTGTGTAAGGTCAGCTGCTGTTTCACTCGGGGAGGTGAGAGAAGGGTGAAGGCGTAAATAGGATGTGCTGTTAGCATGACTAGCATCGCCGTTTGAGCTGGATTTTAAAAGGCTTCACTCTGTGCAATTTATATTTGTATGTATTTATTTTTCACGCAATAATATAACTTAATATATACTTAAAATAACATGACGTAAAATAGAAGTCTAACCACTAAACCACTAAATTGAATAATTATTTAGACAGCTCAAAGTGAGAAATTGGTCAGATGGTTGATACATGAAAATCACATTACAGTAAAGAAATATCTTAGATTTCGAAACAGAATAGAGTAGATTTTACAGCGCTGGTCATATCAGATGTTACAATATTTACATATTTACTGCTATTCTGAGTATACAACACCATTCCATTTTTTTAATTATAGTTTCAAGTGTTATTTAAAAGACACATATTCTGCTACAGTGACTTTTTTTGAGCTTTATACCATGTTCTAACAATGTCCCGTCATCAAAAACATACCTAAAGTACCATTCAGTTGCAGTCACACTGTTTTGAGGAATGTTTATTAGAAAATCCTCCCCCTCCGAGTGTCAAACACACGTCCTGCTGAACTTCCGTGATTTTCGGACGTATTCCCAGACTTCATACGTCATTCATCAGAGAATGTTCCGCTGTTTTAAGTCCTTCAGTCATCACTAAACATGTTCTGAGCATTTCTGCCATCTAAATAACTGCTGCAGTAAATCCGCACAATAACGTCTTTTCAGCACTAACTTCACTAGATTGCTTATAGTGCTGGCGCCATCTGCTGGCCGGATGCACTCAGTAAGTGTCATTTCATAGTAACACAGGTCATAGAATGAATAAGAAACTTTTTTTTTTGTTTTTTACATGAGATGGCCAATTTAAGGCACTCAAGATGCAGAATATTTTTCCTTTACGGCAAGGCTTTTTTGTTTTTTATTTTTTGGTCAGTTTGCTCTGTCAACATATCGGCTTTCATGTGCAAACAACAAACTTTTCCAGTCTGCTTCTAAAGATATTTTATTACTTCATTGAATCTCTTCAAAGGCAGTTTTCTTAAAATGCATTTTTTTTTCAAATTTAAATGTCCCATATATGTCAAATGTTGCCAGTTTTTACTCATAAAATGCTTCATTTCCATGAGAAAATATGGTACCACTTTATAATAGCTACATCTTATTTTGCCTTAATAAAGCATTAACAAAGACTTAATTAATAATGAATATATAGTTTATTAAACATGATTCAGGATTAGTAACTACTTAATTAAGGTTAAGGTCTTTGGTCATGCTTTATTAAGGCATGAATAAGTGTAGTTATTATAAAGTGTGAGTAAACTACAGGAGAAGTTTACAGTTGATTTACTGAGAAAAATGTCTGAAATATCTTTCAGACATTTTTCATTGTTTGTTACAGAAGTTTTCATATAAACGCACACTCATTCCATAGTCTAGCTCCACGTTGAAAAGAAAATTGCAGTTGAATTTTTGCTTAATAGGAGGTGAAAAGTCATTGCTTGTATTAAAAGAATGAACTTGGCATTTCTTAACACAGAAGTCACTAAAGCTACGAGCAGATTCACAATGATTTATCACAACAACAAAGGCTCACATTTGATGAACTTTCATTCTTCAATTAATGAGGGAGTCCATAAGTAGGTTTGTAAAGTGTGCTAACTAACATTTCTGGTGCAGGGTCCACCACCTGCTTGTGTCCATGGAGATCTCATTGCTTCACAGAATCATTAACTTTATTCAATTAGACTAATTCATTGCAAAACAAAACATGCATTGTTACTCTCCACAGATCTTACCTGGTCTTGTGGCATCAGCTATTTGTTTAGTTAGTTAGTTAAATACATTTAGTGGCATAGTGTGGAAGAGTCCAGAATCTTCTTGGAGACAAACAGCTCACAGAGAACTTTTCACTATCAGAAAAGTTACATAGTGCATCTTTAAAGGGAACACATTATGCAAAATTGTAAACATAAATGAGCTTTTAAACTTGTTACATATGCTGTTTTCTCTCCATTTGTTTGCTCTAAGTTATATTTTGATTTGAGTTAATCCTGTATTGTCGTACAACAGTCAAGTGCTCAGAAAATTCCTGTTTTCACCTACCCCTATCCCCACCCAAATTCTGTATTTACTTATGATTATTTGACCAAAAAAAAAAAAAAAACAGACACATGTAGGTTCTAAAATGTCATATAGCCACTTTTAAACACATAAATGGCAATCCGCTGCTTGTTACAGTGAAAAACCACTGTGAAGAGGCGGGGTTTGCCAGTTCTGCAGTTTTAAACAGGAAGTCAATATACCTGTTTCTATTACTAAGCTGTTTTAGATCAATATTGCGTTTTACAATGATCAAAATGTAAAATTATGATGTAACAGTTCAATATTAAGTTCCTGAAAAAAAGCACAATACGTCTCCTTTAAGTTAAAAAAGAAAGACATTTTACATAATGACTGATTATAAACAGATTGTCAACATTTTTGATCAGTTTTATGCCTCCACATAATTTGACAGGTATAAAAATGAAAATTAAAGTCCAAAACATTGTTGAATATAAATCCGAGAAGGTTTACCAATGATTTGCTCCATTCAGCACCCTCAGCTGTCCACTACTTCAGTTCTTTGCCTGTGTAACTTTACTCCAAACTTGGCCTCCTCTGTCATGGGAGTAACATATGCAAATGGTGAATTACTTTGTCGTTTCCTTTCAAGTGGTGCCAATAAAAGTGTGGCGCTCCTGCCAGAACAGAAGCAACGCACGGGCGTATCAAAGGCACCAGCACCGTACGGAGCAGTGCAAGTGACAGGCCTCCAGACTCATTTGTCAAGGTGTGGGGCGTCATGTGGAAGGGAATTGTCTCCAACAGTCAAAATTCTGATGAAAAAAGGATTAATTACGAGGGTGAATTCAGGTTAAGTGAGACGATTAAGCATCTGAGTGTATTTAAATAGAATGTCTTACAAAAAAGTCGCAAAGTTGCAGTAGCGTTTGTTTTAAGCACCAAAGTACATCTAAATGCATCTGTTTTTGTGACGTTTAAAGTGACACTGTCTAAAATATTTGGTTTATTACTCACTAACCAATAATCAAAATTGACAACAAGAACTAGAACAAAGGAAAAAAACACAATATTTGGATTGAATAACTGTCCCACTTTATCAGTTCCATAAATTGCACATTTCATGATAATATTAATGTGACCATAGAATGTATCAGATGCAAAAACGTTTAATCTCTCCAACATTCATTTTTTGATTATTAAGGGTACTTGACCATTTGTTTGTGTTATCACTTCAAATGACTTTCAAAATAATGTTTTTCTTCTTTTAAAATTCACCAGTGCACAAAAATATCTTCTATAAATTACACATAGTTTTAGAAGTGTTTAATTGCTTTGCACTTTTAACAAAAAACACCAAATTGCCCCATGGTGTGACTGTATAATCCAACTGTGCTGAAAATGCACCAGTTTGATGTCCGGCGGTGTATTTCATAAGAAATATACATTATATACATAATTATTTCACTAACATAAGGGACATAGTGGGTCATTTAGTATACTTTTAACATGGTCATTTTTTATAAATATCCTGCAGACCGGTGCATGTAAAATGAAAACAATATTCCTTCGTATAATGCTTCCTTTCTTTTCGTGTAGAACTGATTTGTTTTGAGTTATCTGTGTATTTTGCTTCAAAGACGTGTCACACCCCAGGGCAGGAAAAAAGGCCTCCTGACATCAAGAACTTATATTTGCACAAAACAAGTGTTTTTGGCCCCACCCAATGAATTCTCACATTATTTGTGATTTCATCTGGATTGAGAATCCACCTGGACGCTCTCCCGCTGTTGGCGCCACCAACAGATGTACTTTGACCAATCAGCTTCAAACATTTGACATGACGTTACACATTTTCCCAACGGCGTTCGATGAGAGACATTCCAGATTGATAAATAGCCAGGTTCATTTTAGGGGACTTTTGTGTAATTACTGGACATGTGATCTTTGGAAGGTTAATTCCACTGTCGTCCAATTGGCATCCACATGAGGAAATAAATATGCACTTTCTTTGGTACATTTCTATTACAAAATCAAAAAGGATATATTTTGTTGTTGTTGGGTTTCCTGTTACTACGACTCAACATTTTTAGATGAGTTTCTGCTATCAAGTTTCACACAACTTTTCCATTTGACCAACTTTTTCATAACTGGGGGTCGACTTGCCTACAAAGCCTGAAAAGCCCAAGATCTAAGTGCGTCCATGTGTGGCTACAGTGCAAAAGGGAAGGGGTCGGAGGAGGCTAACTCCTGGAGATCAATAAGAAGTGTGTTTGTCGGGCCTAAAGTGAGAAATGCAATCAGAGCCTATGAGGTTTCTCCAGCGAGGCAGCATTTGGGTCATTTGAAAGAATATGGCTGAATCAGCGAAACTGCCTCCACCGCCGAACTTAATCTACTCAAGAGTCCTGCGGGCGAGGAGGAAAAGGAGGAGAGGGGAGAGAGAGAGAGGAGAGAGAGGGGGGGACAAGAAGTAAAAGGGGAGCGGAGGAGATAGAGCACTGAGATCTGAGAGGATTGTAGCAGAATCACAGGAGCACAATAGAACAGAGTCTGTGCGCCTCGCTCTCTTTATTTTGTTGATAGTAGAAACATTCAAATTTCAAAGGAAGTCATCTGGACTATATTTTCAAAATGTTTTGACTTCTATTTAAATGTAATTTTCAATCTGATGGAGATTAGCTCTGCTCTCAGAGAGGAGTATCACCCGAGACTTTAGAGTTTCAACACAAAGCACTCACATTCACACAAAGCACTTTGAAAACAGTGAGGGGCAGATCTGAAGCAGGGAGAGGAGATGGTTTGAAAGAGGTGTAAATGAGGCCATTTTTGTGAAAAAAGAGTATCTCTCTTTGAACAGAGATGGTGGCTTAAGGTATAATCGTCGTCCTGTTTACAGCAGCGTCCTCACACCTTGGTCAGGCCCAGTGCTGACCAGGTGCTTAACAACATGGTCTGAGTATCAGGCAGATCACATTCACAAGTCTGACAGGTGGACTTGGCAGCACAGTGGCTAGCACTCTTGCCTCACAGCAAGAAGTTTGTGGGTTCTGCCACCGTACCCTGACCCCTCACTGCTCCTGACAGGGCCAGGGTTCACTGAAGGATGGGTCAATTCCTTTTGGGGACAATAATATCTTCCAGGGCAGGGCAGTTTTAGGGGAGAACTCCTCCCAGAGTCAGACCAGCTCCATCAGGTTTAAAATGACTTTCAGATGCTGCTCGGTGGTGGAGTGGAGAGCACATATGCCTTTATGGAGGGTTAAAAGGATAAACACCCATAACTAAACTGCAGGCTGCATAGAGAGACCAACAACAAAAATATACATTTACTTATTGAGATTGAAAGAATGCACTGTAATGTATTATTTTAACAAACACTGGAAACACTGAGGGAATATGTATGTATTGTGTCACCAGTGTTTGAAGATCATACGACTTATGTAAGGTTTTAAATAATGGCCCGTCAGGCTGAGGCTTTCACTCAGGTACAACATAAACACACAGTGTGCCTTGAAATTAAACATAATATTTTTCTCTTCCAATTCATACACTGCAATGCAACCTTGCTGCCTTTGTTATCAACTATTGTTACCAAACGTCCTGTCCATGAGCCCCAGAACTATTGCATCAAAGAGAATCCACTTGTCTCTCTCCATCACATTTCATAGTGCAGCTGAAATAGTTCGTGCTGTGTGCAAAGAGAAGAGACAGTGACCCATTTTATGTAGATGTTTTGAACGATACGTAAAATAAATAATATTAATAATGATACATTGGCCCTATAGCGCTTTCTGTAAATTCTGTAAAAAGGTACTGGACATTTGGGAGTGTAGTGTGAGACACCATCAGAGCAAAATACTATAAATAAATACATGAATACATAACACATAAACACATAACACATACATTAACAAACAAACCAGTTCTAGCTTAAAGCATATAGTTTTACATAACTTTGTGTGCAACTCTTGTAATCCTCATATTGTAATCTAATACATTCACACAAAATGCATATGACCATAGTGTTCGTTAAATAATATTGTATGGGTTTTATCTTAAAGGATATATTTTTTAAACAATTAGACAGTTGTCACTCCACAGGACAACAAACTGGCACACATTTTTTCAGAACAGTTGAATTTGAAAAGTTTGGAGCATACATTATGAAGAGCTCCTTCTGGTTTTTGTGTAACTGTCTTTTTAAATATGTGTTTTTTCATGTCACACCAAGCACACACATATCTCATATCTTTTAAAATTTTAAAGTAGAGTTAATGGTGCTATTTAAGCGAATACTGTATAGATTCTTATCTTTACGCCAACATCTTTTGGCTCAGAGGGTGAACTGTCCCTGAAAGTTGTTACAATCACATCACAGGACATTTTAGTGTTTTTTTTTTTTTTTTGTAAGACATTAAAAAGCATTTCATTCCAAAACTGAATACTTTATAGAAATTTTTTTTTTGCACTACTGAGTTGATTTTCAAAGGAAGAAAAAACATATTTAGCCATTAGTGATTTAGTTTTGTTATTTAAACTAATAGATGCCACGCAAATGACCCAAGTATCTGTAAAATACACAAATTTCTTGATGTAAACATTCAAAACAATCAATCAATCTGTAATAAATAAAACTACCACATTTATTTGATGATTTTGTCCAATGTAAACAGTTCCAAATGCAAAAACAAAACATAAACTACAACACTTGATCATGTTTACGTCTATCTAACACCATTTAAATGACGAATAATCTGAAAAAACACATCTATTTCCTATTTCGCAATGTCTTTTTTTGCAGTAAATCCTAACCAAACTTGCTTAAACCCAGCGTGCATCATACTAATTCCCTTGTAAAACCTTCTCCATTCCTCTCCACTAGATGGCAGCAGTGCTCTTCCTCCCCGGCCTCTCCCCCTCTCCCTCTCCTCTCCGGGCTGAGCCTAATGGCATGTGGCGGCTGGTGCCTGTGAGTAATGCCGCAGGAAAACGCGTTCTATAACCTATTGTTCTTATTGGAATAGAGGCGCAGACAGAGGCGAGAAAAACAAACACGCGCGGGAGGAAAAGAAGAAAAGAGACAGAGGAGAGCGACAGGAGGGGTTTAAGTTAGGAACAGGGCGGGTACTGGTCAGAAACGTGACACGTGTTTGAGCTTTCTGGCTTGCATCCTTCTCTCTCAGTACAAACAAGTTGTTGAATCGACTTTTTGGTCCTCGCGATCTAGAAATATTCCAACTTTGAGGCTTTAATGAACCGCTAACTCTTATGTACCGCTTCCAACGTCATTCCGAAACAACAGCGTCGAATAAACTAGGTAATTAAAACAAAACCAAATGAATAGATGCTTGTTTTCTCTCGTTACTTCTGTGCGTGTCTGTTTTTTTCTCATTTCAATCTATTTTAACAGTAGTCGCCGCGCAGGGCTTTCCAAAATTGTTGATTCTACCGGCAGAAAGTTAGAAAATCAAAATCAAACAGTGAATGGACAATAGTAGATTAACCATTCACTGGAATTCAGCAAAGTGCATCCCCTGTCCTTAGACCTTCCTTCTTGGTGAGGAAAAACTACAAAAAACAAAACAAAACTGTGAGGTAAAAAGAGGACTGAACCAGGATGCACAGACTGTTGAAGATGTTCCAGGGTTGGTGCGAATCCATTTGCAGATCGAGCTGAATGACAGAATTACAAACAGCACAACTGAAAAATACGTTTCTTTGCGTGTCTTTGGCCTAATATTTGTCCGTGGAGCTCTTGTTTTGCTCAAATCAACTTTATACAGTAAAATGTAAACTGAAAGTAGTTTCTCTGTTGTTGCAGAGACTATGCAAAGCAACTGTAACATCAAAAATCTATCCAATCTTTCAGAACTTTGACTGTTGGTTAAAAAAAAAAGGCCTCAAAATGGTGCCCATAACAGGAAATGAAAGCTGACTTGGCTAATCGATAGAGAATGTTATTATTTGTTGTGGTGCAGATGATGTTACGTAGCATTCATGAAGTCGCTCGCGCTACGTTCACGTGGTTCTCAGGTGCTTGAGTTTCCGAGATGAGAAATGGAAGTTCATTCTTGTTGTTTTATCTGGGAAAGTAGGGATTTTGAAGTCACCAACAGTAAAATCATCATGAAATCTAGTTTTTTATAGATTATTAAAGCAGGAGCCGGTAAGATTTCTTGTTGTCAAAAGCTAAATGTGATTGCTTTTGGAAAACATCCTATCAATTTTCACATTGACTAGCTTAGTGTCAGCCTCGTCTTGAGCAAATCTGTTCCTTTTATGCTATGGACGCCTGTCAGCAAACCCTGAAATGTAAACGTTTCGTCAAAGAACTGAAATGATTGACATAAATTGACAAATCAGCTGATGTTTATCTATCTCTAAACAACAAGAAACGTCAAGTGCGGAAGTCTGAATCAATTTCCCACAGTTCCCGAGGCCCACATGAACGCAGCACGAGTAGATCCTTGAATTACGAGGTTAAAGGTCGTTACCTACATCCATGGCTTTCGGAGAGATGGAAAATTAGGATTGTTGCTGTGGAAATTCACACAAAAAAAAAATCCAATGGACTGGAACTTATTCTAAAGAGTTGGAACTTCCATGTGTCTGCGGCGCTGGATGCCGTTGGAGGTTTTCTGTGCCGGCAGTCATTAATGTTATGTTAATGACGTGAGCGGTGGCATGGCAGATAAGCCTGACAAGCCTTGATGACATATTCAGGAGTTGTTGTTTTTCACACATGATTACTAACATATGCTAATACATCATTAAACATGCATTCAGCTTCAGATTTTGTTCTCCTGTTTGGATTCGCAGCTGTTTGGAGAATCTGCGCGCAACTATGGGCCCTAGACGTGGATTTACGCTCAAATGTTGACGTGAAGTACTGTAAATAATACTATGGAGTTTGAAGGTGCACTGTGTAACTTTTTGATACGGTAACGCTTTATAGAATCTCCACCAGTGTTCATAAGTTTCAGAGTGATGAAAATCTAGGACAGTTGCCGTAGCAATTAATGATTCAAAAGTAAATATTGCATCTACGAATGGTTAATCCTAGAGTGTTGTGTTTGGAGGGATGATTGGTCATTCAAAGTTATGAAGTTTAGAGTAATGGGTAAGATTAGGAAAAGGGTTAGGGTGAGCTAGGAAAAGGGTTAGAGTAAAGGGTAAGATAAGGGAAAAGGTTACGGTAAGGGATAAGGTTAGGATAGTGGGTGAGTTTAGGAAAAAGGATAAAGGGTAAGGTTAGGAAAAGAGGTTGGGAAAGTTGGTTAAAAACATCGCACACTAGCCTTATCTCATCTTATACTGAAACATAAAACATAATCCAGTTAAAAATAGAACAGTTTAGGCCAGTATAGCTACAGAAGATAACTCATTACCATGGTAACCAGATCACTTCCATCCCTCCGTACCACACCATCCAGCCCTAACGCTTCTGACTCGGCAAAAATCCTCAAAACATCTCCTATGAACAGGAAACTGAAAATGGATAGCATTTAAAGTTATCTCTACACTGTCAAAAATAAGGGCACGAATAGGGTACAAATATGTTCTCTAAGGCAGTGTTTCCCAACCAGGGGTACGGAGACCCCAAGGGGTACGCAAGGAATTACCAGGGGGTGCTTGGAATGGTTTCAGATTTTAAATGAAGATTAAATGTCTTATCTGATTTAAAAAGTCTAATTAGTTGTAAAATTGGCATCTTTTTGGAGCATCTTGAACCATGAACATAATTAAAACAAAAATATAATAGAAATAATGGACTAGTAAACCCATTTACTTGCTCGAAACTCAAGCTAAGGGGTACTCTGAGTGTGAAACAAAGCTTAGAGGGTACTTGAGATGAAAGGGGTTGGGAACCACTGCTCTAAGGTACAATTTGGAGCAATGGATGTGTCACATTTGAACCCAAAGACTCATATATGTACCTTTTCCTGTCTGAAATGGAACATTTATGTACCCCATATTTGCACCCTTTATTCTCTCAATGAGAATAATGTTGTCCTATATGAGATATGGCCATATAAAAGACATAAGATATAAGACAACAATTTATATGACCAGTGAAATTTGCATGTAAAGAAATTAATAGACCTAGCTTATCCAGTTTTATCCTCTTATTAAACACAATTTTACATCTGCTTTCAAAAGGGTACAAAATGTAAGGGTATTACAAACCGTACTCTTTAAGGTACAAATCTTACACTTCATTTCTAACAGTGTACGGAGACAAGCAAGTGACGCCACCAGGCCAGTTACAAGTCAGATCTGTGGAGAGGCGAGCCCGCTCACTGTAAGAATGCATGTCTTTCAAGGTCTTTTTGAGCAACGAAAACACCTGTGTGTCATTTTGTTCCTCTGCTATGAACAAAATAAATAACAGTAATTAATAAAGCCAATGACTGTAATACACTCTGTTAACGTGTTAAAGCTGTTAGCGACATTAAATATACTGTCATCGCATTAGCAATGGTTCAGTAGCAACACACATTTAATGAAAAAATGTTGTACCTTTGAGACACCATAGTCTGTCTCTATCTCTAGTATGTTCTCCTGCTGAACAGAGCCATTAACAGTCTGTTCAATACAACTATCAATGCTTGTTTCCTCCACTTTTAATGACCCTGAAAACAAAGTGGAATTTGCTTTAACTGCCGAAAACATGAATGGGATATTAAAATAAAAGTAACATGTCATAATAAGTCAAAGTTAACGACAACCAGCTTTTTTCCAGATCACTTTGGTAGTTTATCTGAGAGTTTCGACTTCAAACCCGCAATTTTCTTCAGAGCGTCACGTGATCGTTAGTGTTTTTACTCGTAGACGACAGTATCCCAGATGTGTGGGAGTAAAAAGGCCGCTTTGTCCTGAAAAACGCAATATCAATACAACAGTGAACTATTCATCCACCTGAAAGACAAAAGAGAACAACAGAAAACCCTGCATATCTCGCATTAAAACGTACGTCAGGAGGTCTTTTCAGCACATGGGAATAGTAATAGCTCAAATCAGCCACTTCTGATCGTTCTAAAAGAGAGAACACATTATTGAATTGGATGGACAACAAACATCACCGGGAATGAGGAAAACAAACAAAAACAAACAAGCGAAAACGTGCCCAACGGGGGCCTTATATTCTCATATTCTCCCGAACAAGTCAGACTGCAGATGGCGCTGTCGTTTCGCCTTTAACTTTAGGAAGACGCCTCCAAAACCTGTGTAAATCAGACATGATACGTCACGTGACAGAAGACCGCGAGTGAGCAGCCGAAACTGTCAGGCAAACCAACAAACTCTGGTCTGAAAATAGGACTTATAAGTAAATTATCACGACGACCAAACAAACCTCATTTGACTAAGCTAGAAATATGTACAAATAATGAATGAATAACCTTAATAGGAGTCTGTAGGTCCGAAACTGCTTGGTAATGTGCCCGACTCTAGGAGATAACCAAGGATCACGTATAATCAGTCTGGCTTGATGGGGTGCTTCCTGTTTGGTTGCGCTGGAGAAGGTCTACGTTCACAGACACAGCGGGGCTTATCCGTGATGTGATGAGGCAGCGTGGAGCTCGGCGCGCCGCCCACACGTCGTAACAAGCGGAATATAGATCCCTGCTCAAACAATGGGGCCGCAGTACCTGTCTTTGAAGTGCAGAGGGGTTGTCTTCAAATTGAATGTACTGTTGCAGCTTCCTGTGTACACAGAGAGGAGAGAGGGATGAGGGGGCGGCGCAAAGGAGGAGGCACGGGTTTGTTTAAGGAGTTCTGAATAGTGCATATGAGGTGAGTGGTGTAATAATGGATACAGTATATGAAAAATGACAATGGAGAAGGAAAATCGCTGCATGAAAACTGTCATGAAATCTTGATTGATCTAAGAAAATTATGACAAATTATTGAGCAAATCTAAATTTGTCAAAGCCCTCAAAATTACCTGTAAAAGTACATGTAAAAATATGCTATGGTGATTCCAAATTCAAACCAATGTTGGGATGGATGTGATATGTGCTGTAGAAAAATGTCATTTAACTTTCTTCATTCTGATGATTGGAATGGTGGTTAGTCCCAGACACATGTGAATGCTGTGTCTCTTGCCTAATCTTGACATGCGTCAATACGGACCTTAACCTGAAAGTTATATCCTGGGGCTAATCTGTCTGATATTCTTCTGCTAATCTTTATCCCCTCATCCTCTGGCTCAAACCCAAACGCATGTGGAAGTGGTCCATGAATATCGAAGGAATTAATCCTGTGCAGATGTGAGCCTCAACTCTGACAATGTTCAAATCTACTCTCCAAACTGTTTCTGTTTAGATCTGCAAATGAGTGAAAGGAGTTTATCTGCACTATTCTCTTTTAATGTTATAACGATTATTTAGATATTTCTTTGTTTGTGTTCTTTCTTACTTTCTTTCTTGTTCTGTAAAGCCCTTTAAACTACTTTGTGCAC
The DNA here is from genome assembly GCA_019453435.1 of Rhinogobius similis. Lineage (NCBI taxonomy): Eukaryota > Metazoa > Chordata > Actinopteri > Gobiiformes > Gobiidae > Rhinogobius > Rhinogobius similis. The sequence goes on from CM033640.1 coordinate 9,453,499, forward strand.
AAATTGTGCTCTTCAAATAACCTTGCTTTGCCTTGCCAAGGTAAGTGAATATATAAAACACATTTACATTCAATCTGCATTCAAAATCATTTGTAATCATGCCAGTTTTACTTGTGTAAAATGTGAAATGTGTGAAATGATGAGCCTGGAGTAGGTGTTGGGTCACTGTATGACTCATGATCCGCCTGAGCTGGAAATCCAGACGTGCAGATGTGAAGAGCAGAACAAAGAACGTACTCTTTGAATACCATTGGAAATATGTTTCAGTATATGTTAAAGTACTCACAAGGAAATACTAGCTGTTGGAGAATCTATGGTTGTTAAGTGGCCCATCATTATCACGTGTTTTGGGAATGTCATTGCCATACATGGATCATCCTCTTGGAGCGTACAGGGAAAAGGCACAAACTGAACCAACAATCAAGGACTGGACCAAAACTGCAACTGGCTTTCAAAAAATTACAAACCTCAATTGGACTTAATTGAAAAATTATGTTTCTGACTGACTTTTTTTTTTTTTTTTTTTGCTGTCTCTGTGTCATGTTCTATGTTCTATGTTTTGTGTGCTTAAACTTTGGGGGAGAAATTTTTTTAAAAGTATGTTTCCCTGAGTAACTATGGATTCTTCAATTTCCACCAACAACCTAAAACCTTCATGATCCTCCAGCTACTCCTGACCAGAGTCCTGGTTCAGCTCAGAGGAAATGTGCTGCTGTGGCCCGCCGGGGCCCGATCCAGTTAGAGTACAGCTCTAAAACATCCCAGCAGTTAGTACTGATTGATTCAGATGTTAAAGTCACTGCATTCAGCCCAGTCTCCAGAAAAATACGCACATTATTTACATTTTTGCGTCCCATTTATGTAGCTATTGTTATTGTATTGTTGTTGTGTGTGTGTGTGCGTGCGTGCGTGTGTGTGTGTGTGTGCATACAGGTGTGTGTGTGTGTGTGTGTGTGTGTGTGTGTGTGCTGCTGCTGGCCCTGCCTATTTCTAGTTACAGTTGTTTTTATTTTTGAAAAATGGCCACGCACACTATACAGATGGAAATTAGCATTTTTGCTAAATCTGGTGCAGCCATCTTTTAAATGTAACTGCACACTGTCCTTTAAATTAAAAAAAAAAAAAGTCACTTAATGGAAAATGCCTTTTCAGTGAGTCTGTGTTGTTGTTTTTTGTTTATTAATCTAAAGTTCACTATATAACTTGACACATAGTCATAATCAGACGACTACAGATCCAGTCCTGGGTCAGTGATCACACGTGCAGTGCCCGGACTCCTCTCCTCCCACATATCTTCACACACTGCACTGTCTCTTCTTTGTCTTGTTATTCTGCACAGTGGGAGTGGGAACGCACCCTCCAGATGTGTGCTGCTGTCGCCTCTTTAGTGTCATCTGTGTGAAGGAGAAACATCTACTGTACACTAACACTCACAGACTTTTCTTAGCTCAGCCGAGGATTAGAGGGAGAGGAATATATTGACACTGATGATGCAAGCATATGTTTTATCATTCGCTTCACCATCAGGAAAGTCTTGGAAAGTGAGGTCTGGTGTTGGATGTACTATTCATGGGCTTCGGCTTCCTGTTAGATGGAACATTATGAGGATTTTTTTCCATTCAAAAGACAATACTTTGTTTTATGTCGTTATTTGCTATGGCAGCAGTATTCATTTGTCATCGTTTTGAAATCCTTTATAAATTCTAAATGTAACAACAATGTTCGGGGTAATAAATTAACTGAACTGGATTCACATTTTTGCTGATTTAAGCACACATGTTTTATTACTTGTTTTGAGTCATAACTGTCCATAAAATACTGCTCTTTGTTTTTTTTTACTTGACAACTGGAACACAGAAACTCCGACCTCTGCAATTTCCGACCTCTGATGACAAATGGAACGCAACATAACTGTAGAAACTTTTATTCTCCACAAAGTAGGAAGTGTGCTGTTAGCATGCTAATATTTGTTAGCTCCTTCGCCTTATTCCACCCCGCCCACTTTGGCCTCTTTTTATGTCAGTGATCCGCATAGATTTGTCTAAAATGTTTAATGTATACGTGCAAAAACAAGTCAGCAATGCATTGATTTCCTGGAACTTATTTTCTGTTGAGCTCGTCTGCTCTGTGTAAACTACAACGGAAAAAGATGGCGGCGCCCATGACAACTTCTGGAATAAGGTGAATACAATGACGAGAATTGAGAAAAGCGATTTTAACTCATCACACTAGTGTGCGTTGAAGTTCTGCCAGGTGAGCCTTGAAAAAAATGTCCAATTTGAGTTAAAAGATTCACATATGCAGGTGTATTTGATTAATTTACCTTTTATCATGATTACAAAATTTAAAGAACCAGACAGCGGCACAGACATTATTTGGCTCATTATTTCCAATGTTTTTTTTTTAACTAAATGTCTGTAATGTTTCAGTAGTAAATGGTGTGCCATGGTATTTTTTTAAGCCAAAAAGTGTGCCATAACTCAAAAAGGTTGAAAAACACTGCATTAGGATACTCAGAATTAGCTAAGCGAGGAATACACGTGGACTGCTGCAAACTAAAAGTTAACCTGTTATGTTTTCTATGTTTTAATCAAGTACAGCTCCTTTAACTGCTGTATAAAGGATTAACAATGAAATATGTAATTAACTGATTGAACCTTTAGTCTGACTTTCCTTTTAATGCATTCAGATTGGTCAAAAAAGAGCCTTCCGCAGTACAGTTCTGTAACAATACTAGGAGCTGTCCATGGTGCTGATCCACCAATGGTAGCTTTTCTTCTTTTCTAACTGTACTATACTTATAAGTTATAAATATCTATTGTTCTTCAGGCATAAAAATATAAGAGTAAGCACTTTTTGACTGAAGAGAACTGGCAGAAAGAAACCATTTCTGCTGGTCCTTAACCATTACAGCCTCTGTGGTCTGTTGAAACATTAAGCAGTAATAATGTGGCAGGAACTTTCAGCTGACTCCAATTAGACCTTAATACAACTTTTCAAACTTCTCTTACCTGTGCTGTATACATTTCTATTTCTGCCTCTGCCACAGTCTGAAGAAGCTGTGAAAATGAAGAGACACCAGAGCTTTTCCTCAGGGCTTTGTGACACAGGTGACATCAGATTCTCTTTCTGCTCCTGATGGTTTGTGTAAACACTGTAAACATATTTTACCATGTCGAATTAATGCCTGTCTGGTCATTCCCAAAGTCTATCGTCATTATTAAATTTTACAGTTTATAGCGTGTTTACAGGAACTTATAATCTTCCAAGAAACACAAAGAATTATATATATATAGCCTGTGTGTATGTATAAATAAATAAATAAATATATATATCCATGGCGCTGTACACCATGACTTATCGGGAGTTACTATGATTGCATTTTTCATAGATGACTTCATTCATGAATTAAACCATAACACTGGAATCCTGTTAGTTTATCATTATTATTTTTATCATATTAACGTTTATTTAAACAGAAGAGTCCAATTGAGATTTACAACAAACAACATTAAAATACATTAAATGACATAAACATTAAAAATTATGTAAAACAGCCTCTAATGCTGTCAAATTTAACTTTTTACCTAATCTGATCAATCACATTTTCAACTTGAACTCCATTCTATTAAATGTACTTTCAAACAGAGGATCTTGACAATCAGACGACGTAACATCCTTTTAATTGTGCTATCCGTGTGTGAGTCTCCTGGTCGAGGACTGTTTAATACCATAACATCACGCCTTTGTGGATACACTCAGCGCTTTGTTAATGTGAGGCGACACTGACTGTAATAGCCACTTTAAATGACTTTATTATTTTAAAGCACTTTATGAGTTGCCGCAGGCGCACGGTGTATGTGTGAGGTCTACTCTGATCTACTCGCGACCCGCTACATCTGATTAGGCTACATTTTGTCATGCTAACAGGCTTGTTTTGTCCCATTTTGTAGATCCAGAAACCTGCAAAGAACATGAGCGAAATATCTGTAAGTTGAGGAAGCAGTTTCAGACTTTGATGTTGTGATACTTTTGCAATGTTTTCTTAAATAGTCTGGAACCATATGTGCGATGCAGACAGATCCGTCAGAGCTTATTGTACTCTTTCCATTAGTGACCTCTACAACGCGCTACCACTGCGAGACGAACAGTCAAAGCAGGAAGAAAATGTTTTAGAACAAATGCTTTCAGGTAGGTGGGAAGTCGTGGTTGTTCTACTGTGAATGTACATGATGTAAAAAGCACAAAAGAGGAAAGTGCCTCGCTGTGCTTTTTAAGACGGCACAAACTTTTCATGAACGTTTCTAACTTGACTCTAATGTATATTACACTAAGCCAAGAATTTACAAACCATGACTCGAGGCCAAATGCGATCGTAGACAGTACTGTATGTAGCACATTGAAGTTACTCCATCATCATGTCAAAAACAAACATTACGTTACATAACATTACATTACAGACCTAAAATGAATGTTCCAAGCTTTATTAATCAGAATCAGAATCTGAAAGGGTTTATTACCATTGTCAGTTAACAAAATTAGGAACTAGGAACTTGCTTTGGGTCGACTTCAAGGATTTTCAGACGTATTTTCAGACTTCATACATCAATTATCAAAGAATCTTCTTCTTCTTTTTTAGTCCTTAAATCATCGCCCAACTCGTTCGGAGCTTTTCTACCGTCTGAACACTGCAACTGTTGCAGCAAATACGCACAATGACTTCTTTTCAGCGCTAACTTCACTAGATTGTATATAGCTTTGGCGCCATCTTCTGGCTGGATGCACTCAGTAAGTGTCATTTCATCGTGACTGATAACACAGGTCATAAAATGAATACGAACCTTTTTTTTGTCGTTTTAAAACATGAGATGGCAAATTTAAGGCGCTCGAGAACATGTTTAAAGGCTTACAGCAATATGAAAAATGCAGAATATTTTTCCTTTAAAATGTGAATAGAAGTAGGATTATTTTAAGTAAATATGACTTAATAAATTATAAGAAATTGGGGATTAATATTGTATGTTTGCTGTTTTTGCAAGTTCAAACACAGAACAAACAATAGCAAGGATTATACCAAGAAGAAAGAGCAACCACTAACACTCACACATGTTGTAAAGCACAATTTTAAGGCGGAACGAAATTTAAATTTATATCAAATTTTAACTCTGGTGTCACTTTTCCATTTGAACAGCAGAAGAGTAATATCGAATGAAAGCTGTGTAGGCTCGGGATCTATAACTCCTCCTGAAAGCATCGCTCAAAGCTGCGACTCCTTAATGGAAAACGCATTTGTGGATATGCCGTTTTCAAGGCGCATTCTTGTCAGACAACGAAACAATCCGGGCACAGAGCAGCTTTTATGGGGCGCTGGTTTCAAGGCGTGAACCGTGCGACCTCCCCGCTCTCGCTGTACAGTCGTGCGTTCGGTGATGGAGTCTATACGTATCACCTTGACCGGGGTTTTCTGCGTGTGCTCACATCGCAGTCTGGTGAAGAGCGCAACGAGGGCACACAAGACGGCATTAGTGTCCATTAAAGCCCGCGTGAAGTGTGCGATGAATGTAAGAAATGTTAGAAATGTATGCTGTCTTTTTGTGTGGAATTTACTGTACATGCAGCTTTGTGTTGTGAGCCCTGGTGGTTGATATGTGTGCAGCTTTGATTATCTTATGCAAGAGTTTGAGTTTTTTCTCACTGATTTATTCTCAGTGGTGGAAGAAATAATTATGTTTATTAATGCATTTTTACTTGTTCGAAACCTACAGGCGAGATGGCACTATGAACTGCCAAAATATCAATATATCGTGACACTATTGAAATATCTCTATGAGTAATTGTTGGTATAATTTACAGCTTTATTTTGTGACAGCACTACGATTTTGTTGCTTGTTAAGAGAAAGAGAACTTTTGGCATATTCTGTGTTTTGGCAATAAAAATAGGTGTATTTTCTTTTGTAATACATTATTAACATGTATTTGGTTCTCAAAAAATAGTGATATTTTGTAGAGTATCATGAGCGATGTATCGATTATCGTATGTATTGCAATATGGCTTTGGTGATTTGGTCCATTGGCTGTGATCATTTCCAGTTGACACCTGGTTTAAACCCGCTTTAGTCTTCACTCGTACCTTATGGACCTGGTTGAGTCCGAGGTTTAGTCTTCACTGTCATCGGATTTATCCAGTCAAAGAGATTCAGTTCCAGTCGATATGAGCAGTGGACTGGTTTTTAGTCCTGGCTCAGTCTTCACCGATAGCTCAAGTACCCGATCACCTGGTCATTGTTGGTCATCGTATTGAATTCACTCAAAGTCGTTTCTGGTCCACTTTGTAGCCCAGCTGTTGTGTTGTGTTTGGCTACAAAATCTCTACTGTCAAGTTTTTCAACATGCCTCCAGGACCTGCCGAAAATGAGTATAAACGATGTCCGTCAACTTGTGGATTCCCTTTCTCCTGGTGCCTTGAGTAAGCGAGAAAAGCGTTTCCATTTCCTTCCACATCTACGAGGCTATGCTCATGAGCAGCGCTAGTGTAGCTGACGTGGTAACATGTTCTCCAAGCTTTTAACCTAGCTTTCTAACCTTCATTAACCCATAACCCGTTTTCACTAACACAACTAACACTTACTTTTTTCTTGTAACTTCTCAAGAGCTTGCGCGCTGGTCACGTACAGTCAGGTGAGAAGAGCAGCCGAGTGCTGGACCGGAAAGGACTTACTGACCTAATGACCTACTATGCTTTGATCGTGCAAAATAAATAAATAAAATAAAATAAAATGAAAACAAACCTTGGCCATTTCAGGCAATCTCAGACCCAAAACAACAGTACTTTATACTTTTCAGTCCAGTTAAAAACATGCAGTAGAAAGTACAGATACCTGCTTTATGACCAACCCAGACTGCTGTGCACTTTCTGCATCCAATAATACAGTATTTAATGTGTAGCTAATCCAGAAGTTAGCGGTCCTAAAGTCGTGCACATGTCAAAAAATATGCATTAACCAAACAAAAAAAAAGCTTAGTAACAAGTTTGATAGATTTAAATGCATACTTTTTCCTGTCGTGGTTTGAAAATAGATAATGCAGCTGTAAAGGTAGTAAAGTAAAAATATATTTAAAGTCAATATTTATAACTCAATAACTAAATTTGATGATATTGTCCCTTCAGGATTTGTCCTTTTGTCCAGTTTTGAAGAGTTGGAAAAAATGGAGCGACCACAAAACCCCAGCTGGAATGAACATTGTTTTCATAAAGATAAAAAAGGATTCCACATGACTATTCCTGTTAACCTTCCCACTTAACAGCTCAATATTTTCTTTTGCATTAAAGAACATGTGGCATCTCTTGGGATCCGCCCTGTATTGACTTCTGTGCACATTTCTGTGGATGTGTATCTGGTTAGCCTTGTACAGCTGATGTAATGCTATTTACTCCACTGTTGTAATATAGAATAATATTGAAGCAGAGCATTGGGAAAGGCTTTCGGTGTAATTCCCACATTCCGACTGCAATCGCTGCAGCCGCCTCAGAAAGAGATCGATGGGCTTTTAATTGATCAGCGCTGGTTCTCTCTGGGCGCGTCCTCAGGTTTTACACACTAGCTCTGTGCCAAGTCCAGTCAACATGAAAAGTACCTGTGCACTTCAGTACAGAGGGGATTTTCAACGGTGCGCTACTTTCACTGGGCCAGTTAATATTTTATAATCAGGGGACAAGGTTTCACGAGACATTCAATGCATTAATACGTCAATAATACACTCATCGCCATCTCATGAGCAGAAGAAGATGTTTTTCGAGTTTCTACGGAATTATGGTTTCCATTAACTACTGTGAAGACAACCAGGCTCAAAACGTTCCTCTTTGAAATAGCTTATGGTCAGGCAACTTTGGAACAGAACAGAACAGAAATAAAAACCTACAGTTTTGCCCTGGGAGCAACTATAGCAGCTTGAACATGATCCTCTGGTTCTTCGTGCTTGCACTATTAACAATATTTAAGATTTTAGTCCAACTATAGTCTGTTCATTGCTGTTTTTTCTCTTTCTCCACTTCGCTTGAGGAGTGGAGTGTTTCCCCCCCTCTCATCTGGATACTTCTCAGCTGCCTGGATGAACTCTCTCTCAGTAGATGAGCCACCTTCCTTACCCCCTGAGTGGTTCTGGCCGTCCGTGGGAGTAGGATCTCTTATTCACTGTGGTTCTCTCCGAAGTTTCTACTTTTTCCCTTTGAGTTTTTGTAGTTTTCCTTGCTAGGAAAGAAGGGATGCACTGGGACAGTTATTTGTTAAATTCTATTGAACATTGTTGAACACATTTTAACTGCTTTTTACCTGTGGCCCATCGAGGCAACTGTTGTTGTGATTTTGGCGCTACAAAAATACATGAATTGAACAGAACTGAATTAACCTGCGCATAAAACTAATAGCAGTCATGAGCTCATTATGATTGTGCCCCCTGAGGTTGTGTCCTTTTTAGGTGTTAAACAAGGCAAATGCGATTTTTAAGTTTATTGGATAACACAAATAATCAGCACAATTTAATAATTGTGCTGATTATCGCAAATGGATGGGCTCATGTTGTAATATTGTTGTCAAATCAAATATACTTAGCAGTTATCATCTTTGAATGTCATTTTGAAAGACGGGGGAGCGTACTGCAGTCAGCATTTTAACAGAGACGAGAACGATAATGCATGAATTCATTCTAAAACATTACCTTTCAGGAAAATCGATGTTTCACTTTTGGTTCTGAGCCAATGCAGATGCTGAGGAATGTTTGTATTTTATCTGCAAAACTCTAGCTGACAACTGAATAAAGTTGTAAAGTTGTAATGTTGCTAATATTTAAACTTTTATCCAATTCACATTTGTGTCTGATATAATTTTTCCCTTTTACAAACCAAACGTAAGTCATTTTTCATTTCGCTCAGCTTTTCTTTTAATAATAATACGTTACTGATAGAAGCACTGTTTTGTTATGTTGTTTTTGTATTGTTATTTTTCCCAGCACCTCCTTGTCTCCATGACGATGATACTGCCTTGCCTGGAATGCTCCACAGTGCAGCATTAAAGTTATCGATCTCCATGGAGACGAGCTAGGCCAAGCTACATGTAGGTTCTGTTATTTTTGAGTCATAAAACTCTTGGTAAATGCAAGTTAAATGCCATACATTCCACTCAAACAACATCTCCATGGAGACAAGCACCAGGAAAGTTACACAGTGCACCTTTGAGAGTTTCTTTCAGTTCTCTCCGTGTGCTGATCAGATTCATATTTTTTACTGTGATATGATAATTTTTGTCATCTTGAAAATGGACTATGAATATTAAGCACATTGTTCAGCGGCCCTTCAGCTATTCATAACCATAATCGCCCGTGGGTGGAAAGTAATCTTAAAGGTGCTAATATATGTGCTGAGTCTGCAGTTTCCAACGGGCCTTACTTTTAAAAATCATGTTTATTTCTCCCTCTGATTAAAATACTGTACATTCAGACTTACTAATACCTCTTAATCCTTCCACAAAAACATCCTATTTTTCCACGTCAAAACGGGCTCAAATTGGTCCACATCTTTTCCTCCTGTCACAGCGTCCTACCTTCAAAAGCATTACCGCTATCTTGTTTCACCAGAGACAAAAACGAGGCATTCGAGGACACTTCCAGCTAACTGTAAATCCCGCTTACGAGCCTGTCCGACGGGAATTAGACCGGAATCTTTAGGAGCTTGAGGAATTGGACCTGTAGATAAACCTAGAGGGGGAAGTAATCTTTTTAGTAATTCACACAAAGCTTTTTTTTTTTTGCATCTCCCAGAACGATTAGCAGATGGATTTATTTTTTTTTAATGGATACAGAAGTCCCCTCGGTGCTGCATTGTGTCATGGCGGCGCTGATAAGTGCACGGATGTGAGATTTGCTGGTGGCACGCTAACGCTAATCTCTGTCGCTACTTCAGATACATGAGTTTATCACGTTTTAGAAGTTTGGTCATGACAAGTCTGATGTAAAGGGACATTTTCAAAGTAGGTTTGATTTGTAAGTTTACGTTGTATGACCTGTTTTTTCTTTCTGTTTTTGTTTCCGGTAGATATTTTTCTGCATTTTTGAATTTCCATGTGTAGACATGTAACTTTAGAAATAGAGATAAGAGTGAATCAGTGGGTCCATACAGTAAAAATCAAGAACAGAAAATGAATCAATTAGAAGATTTATGATTGAGCCTCCCATGAAGACCGAATATACAATGTCAAATGACGGGAAAGCCCTGACCTTCACAGGTTGAAACGTGTTGGTGTCCCTCTGTTAAATAAAGAACTTTAATACTTACATCAGAGTGCCTCGGGCTGCTTAATTGAGCCCCATAATTGACTCTGTGCATAACGTTCGACAGCTGCTCCTCCCACTGGCAAGTCATTTCCGGTTCAGCACTCCACTGCTTTTCTCACCAGGATACTTTACGTTTCCAGCGCGCTAGCATTTGTTTACAGCTACGTGACAACTTATCAAGCTTATCATTCACCAGGATTTGAAAACGTCAACAACAACAAAAAAGTTGGACGGAATACAACACAGCGCCGTGAACGTAAGTGCGTAGGAAATGAGGGGCACCAATCCTTTACGCCATCCACAAGTAAGTTACAGCCGTGATTGGCTGAAAAAAATCCTCCATACAACTTTTTAAAGTGTTGCATGTTACTGTGTTATTGACGCTAGCACTGCTCATTAGCAGCTCCATTAGCAGCTCCATTAGCAGCTCCATCCACGACTATGAGGGGAAGTAGGTTTACTTCCCCTCATAGTCGTGGTTGGAGCTGGAAATGTGCAATTTAAATCGCTTTTCTTGCTTATTCAAGAAGCAGGAGAGAGGGAATCTAAAAGTCTATGGACATCATTTAATTCAATTTTCAGCAGGTCCTGGAGGCATCTTGAAAAGTCCGACATAGTTGGGATTTTGAAGCCAAAAGCAGTGCATCAGCTGGACTACAAACTGGACCAGAAATGGCTTTCCGGTAGGAGGAGCAGCTGTCAAACTGTTATGCACAGAGTCAATTTGAAATTGTACATTCAGAACAAATGTCTAGAAATGTAACTTTGTCTGCTTTTCTGTTACAGAAGATGGTAAAAAATGTGTACACTACCTTCTCAAAAGTGCACTTTGAGGTAATCTGTAAAATGAAAAATGATTGTGCGGTCAACATTTCTGTGAGTATTTATTCAATAAAACCAAAAAAACAGGGATATGTCTTAATCGTAAAAGCCTCTGACCGTCAAAAACACTCCTTTCTGAATTCCTTTGATGTGTGACGTGGCTCCAACAATCTTCTTTTCTGTTTTTAAGTCCTTAAATCATCACCAGTCGCACTCTGAGCATTTCTGCATGATAGATTAGCGTAAGTGTATAAATACCATCTGCAGCCAGTAGATGGAGCCACAGCTAAGTTAATATGGCATCTCCCAACACAGTGATTAAGTTATATTGTTCTTTGTAAAAACATTTTATTTTTAGTTGTAAAATGTCAAAGTAAAGATACTCAAGGGTATGTTTAAAGGCTAATAACAGTACAAATAATGCATAATATTTGTACTTTAATTCATTTCTGGCGCCAGAAGATCAATGGTAAGAGCGTTTTAATTACAATTGGTTGGCACAAATTTGTACAGTCAAATGACAAAGAGGCAAAGGTTTGGAATAAAGAAACCTTTTGGTATTATTCTGCTGGAGCTGGGAAGAAGGAAGGTATATTTACAATGTTATCTCATTCATCTAACTCTGCTTAAACGTGACTATCATAGAAAATACTCCCAGCCTCTTTCTTTAACTGGTCTGGCTCATTCACAGTGTAGTCAGAAAACAATTCTAGTTCATCTTTATTCATGCATTAAAAGTAAACACAAATTGCTTTGACAATACTGATGAAATGGGAGGTCCTGCACGGGTCGTACGCCACCTTTGTTTGTCATTCTTAAGATGGCAAATTCTTTTAAGCGCACGCAGGATTCACTTACTATTGATCGGCGGTGCGTCTCCAAGACTGACAACTGACATGTCTTTAAGAGGCGCTGGTGCGGATAATCAGACTCCCCCGTGGCGTGTGGAAATGTGGTAAAGCAGGAAGTACGCCTCGAGCATGTTACTGCTGCTGTGTGGACATGTCTATTCCATGGGTTCAGCTGATGAGACTGTCAAGCAGATGTGTTCTTAGAGTGGAAATAGACTGTTCCAGTGTTTGGGAACAAATGCTGAGTTCTATAAGCCCGGTACCATTCCAGGAGTTAGCGCTAATGCATTCTTAATAGGGGAGTTATCCCGCCAAACATTGCAAACTATGAAAACCACACATAAGAGCCTTGATAGAAAACATTGTGGACCAGACAGTATGCCGCCATTTTCTATGGATGTCTTTTGTTTTGTTTTTTCCTAATCTTATCTTTATCTCCTGTGGTCTGTCTGTTAGTGTTTTTTCTGTTTTTGTTCTGTTTTATATTTGAAAGTTGACAAGAAAACGTAGTAACACTTTATAATAGATATACTAAATACAATATAATAACATAAAAGCATGAACATAGACTAAACGGACACATATTATGCTACAGTGACTTTTTTTGAGATTTTAACCAGCTCTACCAATGTTCCGTCATCAGAAACACACCTGGACTTGCATTTAGCTTCATTCACGCTAGTTTGATGAATGCTGTTTAGAAAATCCTCCCCCTCCAACTGTCAAAAACACTTCCTGCTGAACTTCCTCAATGAATGACGTTTTTACGATACATGAACAAAGTAACTTCAGCGACAGAGCTCCCCCTGCAGGACCATTGTGAAAATAAAAGACCCCTTCCTTTGTATTCAAATAAGGAAGTCCAATCACATGCAAAAACATGTCATATCACCCAATATAAAAAAGAGAGCCATGGTTTCTCAGGAGAGTTGTCTTCGTGTCGGCTTCAGCAAGTGTTGAAGGTTGGTTTTCCGCGGAGAGACAGCAGGGGCTTTAAGTACCCCGAAAATACATTTGCAGCCACCACACGGACTTACAAAGGTGTTTAATAAGGTAAAAATGTCACTTAGTTCTACTGAATCATCGGCAGACTCGTTCTGAGAATTTCTGGTGTCAAAACCTGATCACTGGTACGTCTAGCCTGATTAGTATCTCACGCAATCCCTTGAGTAACTTACAAGAGGTATTGATACACCAATTAAAGTCAAAATTAGAATCTCATAAATACCTGTCATACTAACACTGAACCATCTTGTATTTATTGAGCTCCATAAGACTCGGGTTCACCTCAAATTTCCTTTGTCCTTCCACGCACACATTTACAGCTGTTAGCGATGCTTAAAGCGTGCGTACGGTGAGAGGCACTGAGCAAACCCGGGCTGGCTCTCACGCAGCTGCAGCCGGAGCGCCATCTTGTCCTTGTGCAGCGTGGTTAATCCTGAGGAGTGCTAACAGACTTAGCGTGATGGCCCTCCAGCTCCACACGGCTCCGGCTTCTCCAGCGCTCGAGAGCTCATTGACGGCACAAGCACCTGCCCACGGAGAGAGCAGTGACCACCGAGCGACGAGCTGCCATCGAGATCGCTTTGGATGTATGCAAACGCGCTCAAGGTGATTGGTCAAAGGATTTAATTTATAAATATGGTGTAGAGTTGAGGTAAGTGTCATGAAAATACAGATGTCATGAAAATACAGATACACGGAAAACGTTAAAGCGTTGCATAAAAAATACACTTAAGTAAAAGTATTCTGGTACGTCTTTAAAAATGTACTTTAAAACTAAATGGTAAAAGCTCCCACAGATTTTGAGAACTGTTAAAGTGTTAAATGTAGTGATTTTGATAAAGATTTATGCTGATTTTGGTCAATTGAATATATATGTATATATATTGTTATATATTTATTTTTTGTTTGCTCTAAGATGGAGCTGGAACTCAAACCCTAAGGATGTCGCTTAGAATTGTGCTAAATCAACATGCTCATGAGAAAAGTACTTTCTACTTTTCAATCCTGTTGCAAAATGTGGTGGAGTAGAAATTAAAAAGCAGCCACTGTAAAAATGACTTAAGTAAAGTATACAAATTTAAGTACAGTACTTTGTGCTTGGTTTGGTCCTGTTCTAGTCTTTGTTTAGTCCTGATTAGTCCAGGTTCAGTCCCAATTTTGATGTGGTGAATTTTGATGTGCGCACAAAAATTAGGCTACACTCAGTATGCAAAATGCAAAATCAACTCACCAAATATGCAAAAGTATTTGATTCAGAAAAAAAAAAAAAACAATTGGAAAGTGCCTCATTATGTATGTGTCGATATGCTTGAAAATTATCATTATCATTTAAATGATCGCATGTAAAAGACACAACGGCCTTTGGAACTTGCATTTTTACCCTACAAAATATTTACGTTTCACTAATTTTAAGACTTTATAAAACTATCTATTCATGTGAAATTTGCCGTTAAGTCTTCTAGCTAATAAAATCCTGTGACAAAATGATTTCCCCATTCACCTGTCAAGTGTAAATGACAAACTCCAACTTTTAAGCGCAGCCCTCACCTTCTCGACCTTCACCGGCTTCACACAAGTACGTTTTATTTTTATCAGACGAGACGACGACTGAACCTGCAGAAGGGAGGGACAACTTTTAAAAAACGTCTTTAAGTGTCTTATCATAAACACGCAGTCTGCTCCTGATCACTGCTCCGGGCCATTCATATCAAACCTGTCTTTCTACGGGAATAGGATTTACAGTAGTGTGGACTTAGCGTATCTCTGTCTTTAGAACATCTGTGGAAATGAGTGAGGAGGCAGCGATTTTGTACGTTTGAGTTTGCTGTTTACTTCTTTCATTTGCTGATAATGGGGAGCTGCCTTCTGGCTCTCATTAGTTACACTCAGAACCTTTACATGCACTGTGCAGCTGACTAATGCCCATAATTTTATTTTAAACGGACTCTGCGTGCATTCTTGTGGATTGCATTGGCTTTTAAACATGCTTTTGGTTAGTTTTTCATGTTTTCTTACTTAAAACGACTTAGAATTAAACCTGTGTTTCAGGCATTGTTTTCAGCAATGAGGATGAACAATGAAAAAGTAAATATATGAAGTCATTGGGCAACGTGACTGGCATTCAAATAAAGCTAAGCAGTTTGCTGTTAACACAATTTAACTGTTGAAATGCTCAGAATGAGTTTGCAGATGATTTATGGACTTAGAAACTGAGATTTTCGATGTGTGATGTAACTATCAAGGGGAAATTGAAACTGAGTGTTTTGTGAGTGCTCAGGATTAACAGGATAAATTAACAACTCTAGGTATGTTTTTGATGAGGGAACAATGTTACAACAAGCTCAAAAGAAGTCAATTTTGCATGATATATTTGCTTTAACATTACACAGAGGGATTTTGCTCTAAGTTTACATATGCAGGGCAAAATGAAACTGTTCACAGCCACTGGATTAGCTAATGTGGCCTACCTTCATGCGGTCTAAGCATTTACTTAAAATAGATAATGTTTTGCTCAACTTTGTGGCCGAGAAACAACACACTGTTTAAATAAATGGCATAACAATGGAATATAATACAAGAAATCAAGAGTGGCCTGTGGCGAAAAAATGTCTCGGGATCTAGTGGAGTGCAGTGAATATTCATCAGCATTTAAATGTTTATTTTTACAATAAGAAATAGGCAAATGTAAACGGAGATTTAGGGTCCCCAATATAATTTGAAATAAATGTCATGTCCTGTATTCAGCTTGCTTGCGCTCTAGAAAACACACTTGTCAATTCATTATGAAGAGTGAGTCTGGTCCCCCCGCCCTCAGTCGCACTTTGCAATTCCAAACCAAACTGTACAATCAGATAAGTTTACTTCCATGATCCATCTGAAACAAACAAGCTCATTGGTCAACGATCATTTAGAAGAAAATCAAACAGTTTTGTGCTTCACGCCTTGATTCTGCAGAAATCAGTCCCTGTGATATTTTTTGCATTTCTTTTTTCCTTGTAACCAGCCATGTTTGTTTTAATACGGACAGATCATGCATGTCCCTGATTGGTTAATCCGCCTGTCAATCACGCTCATCTGAACCCGCGGAGACTATTGAGTGAGCAGACATTGATTGATATTGATCTGTATTATAATATAGAGATATCATGCTGGATTTTCCAGGCAATTATTCAGGTGCATTTTAGATGTAATATTTTATATTATCAGGTACATTTGAATAGGCCTTACAAGATACTATTATTATTTCTATGCAGTATTTAAACACAAGCTATAGAGTTTTAGAGTGGAGCATATTTGTTCATAGATGGATATTAATTTTACATTTGAACTTGTGTTGTGTTGTTGTGTGATCTCTTTCTGGTCCGAACACAGCCCACCAGAACATGTGCTCCCCTTATTAGTTGTGACTCTAAACATTTACTTAAATTGTTTATGCCACGGATTAAACGTCAGTGTGAATATAGAATAACTCGGCTAGATCTCTTGGTAGTAAAGCAGTGAAGTCAGAAGGATAGGTCTGGAAGATCTACTGTGATCATTTAACTGACTCAACTGGTGTCTTCACATTTACGAGCCTTATTTATTCACTCTTGCAGAGACGGAGTCAATGTCAGTAACCGAGACATGGCTGCCGTTCTGCATATACAGCCTCACCAATCATACACATTTATAGACACAAAATTCTCTATCTCTGCCCACTGCTCATCTAGTCTCTTGACTAGATGCCTGTTTTGTACGCTAAGTCAAAGGATTTACATACTCAACAATTACTTTTCACGAGGCTTTGACCTAAATGTGGATGTGGATACAAGCTGACACGCTCTTGATTATTCATAATTTGCATTTTTGTGGGCTAGTGCTAACAGCTATAGGAAAAAATATAGACCACTGTCAGCTGATAAGATGACTTGCACACAAGTGTAGGTGGAAAAATGATATTGCACCGCTACAACAGTGTCGCTCGACTACTACAGGTCCCTTTATTGCCTGAACCCGTCCTATCTGCCCCTGTGAAGTGCTGCTGTGCATTGACGGGAACAAACACATTCTGGGTCCATTTATACTGACTTTTATTGGTTAAACAGCATCATGTGATCACTTATCAATCAAAACAGAAAGTTGTGGCGCTAGCATGCTAACTCTCTCAGGATTTCCTGAAATGGATATTAAAACAGAGACAGAGGTGAAGAAGTTTGACATATTTACTGTGGATTTTAACAGAACAAAACGGTGTCATCTGTTGCCCTATCCAGATAGAAGAGGATGTCAGACACCAGCAGAAAAGAGGAGAAGGCGTGATTAACTCAGTGAGTGTGATGGTTTATGTTTGATGCTCTTCAGCTCTGGTTGGATGTGTAAATGTAGTATTGATGTTTAGGCAGATGCTATGGCACCATGTGCCCCACTCTTGCCATTATGTAAACGTCTCTCTCTTCTGAAAAGATGAAAACAGAACATTTTAACATGTTTTCCGTCGCTGTCACTGGAGCATGGCCAAAATGGGCTTTATACTCCAAACATATTTTAATGACTGATACTGGGTTCTAGTTGTGTCTTTTTGTGGTCCACATGTCCACATCTTCTAATACTGTATGTGTAAACATTGTAATAAAAAAAACAAATTGAAGCAAATTTTTATTTAATTTCTCTCACAATTGAAACGTCTCAGCTCGGTTCCAAACATATCGACTGACTTAAGTTTTGATCGAGCCGGGCGTCGCTTCGATTGTTTACTTCTGCGGACGAAGGGTCACTTGTTAAGCACAAACATGGCCGCCGGCTCTCCCCCTTTTCTTTCTCTCTCTCCGTTTGACTAATTACTTGGTAGACCCGGCACCTTTTCCAATTTCTTCCCCCCTTCGTTTAAACTATTTTCTTTATTTTTCTTCTCCGGACACGACCGCTCTGCCATGACATCTGAGCTTGATATTTGCATTTGAATTAGCGCTCCAAATTGCCATATCGATCCGTCTGCAATTACCCCCCATGCTTCCACGTTTGCACATTTGTTTATAAGTGTTTTTTAAACTTCTTCCAAGGAGTTATTCATCACTGCGGCCATTTTGACTTTGGCATTTTTCTCCAAGCTGTCCTCATTTTAAGACTCGATCATTTTCCAGCCAAACGGCACCTTGACCGAGGGCAGCAGAGGTGCAGAGTAATGCACAAAACATGGCTCGACATAAAATCCATACTGCGCAAAGTGGATCGAATTTCACATAAATGCATAAATCAGTCGGGAGCTGTTGATGTCTGACGCACTGGAGAGTTTGCGAAGGAGAGGAGTAAAATGGGCGATTATGTGAGTGTAGTTTTATCTCAAGAGTTTGGGCCCCTGTTTTAGTGTTCTATCAATTATAGAAGGAGAATGTGAACTTACGGCAGAGAACAACAGAGGAGCTGAAGTGTGGAGGTACTGAGTGGATAACACTGCAGTAGAGCCTGGTAGAGCAAAGGGCCGTGAAGAACAAATATTTGGATTTGTTGCTATCGTATGGTCAGATAATCTCTGAAAAAGTTTGAAAGTGACACAATGTTTCAATTGTTTCTCCGTGTCATTTTTTATCAAAGTAATTAGCGTGATATCTAATTCATGGGTGGAACATGACGAATTTTATTAAGTTGTAGATGTGTCGGTGTAATCCCTCATTTGTATGATAGTAAAAAGTTTCATATGTACAGTCATGTTTAAAACTATTGACGTTTCATCTTCCGAAAAGTCAGAGGTATTACTTTTCGTTATGACTTTCAGACATGATTTGATATGACTTTCAGAACAGTATCAGGGTATAAATCCTCACTGAGGATTCAGCTCTGAGCAGTACAAAATTTAGCTTTTCAGACCAACTCAGATTTGGAAGGAAGTCAAAACATCTTGATTTTTAAAACATTTGGCAGATGTCTACCTTTGAAACTTATTTTACAATAGAACTGTAAATATTAAATTTTGAATGTCTGTAAATTAACATAACGTGCAACATGTGGGTAAAGTCACCAAAAAATTTTACTCACATAATAATTTAACTTAAAACTAACTGTCAAATGTGAGTAAAAACATACTTAAGCTACTACTCAAGAGAGTGTCATTATAAAGTGTAAACGTAATACATTATTTACAATTCTCAGTTACAGTAATTGGAAGGACGTTAATTATTAAAATAATAGACACAAAAAATGTAAAAAACAAAATCATATCTGAAGGAGTAGTGCAAGAAACACAAATAGTCAAATCATTTAACATTGGCAGTAGGAGTGAAAGTATCTAGTCACATACCGTCTTTTATCACGTTGCAAATTGAAATGACCATGTCTGTTCACTCAAAGGCGCCCTGGCTGACCGGGAAATGGCTATTTGCTGAAGTGGGCCTCCCTCCTGTCGCCATGAGAAGATCAGCACGGAGCACCTGCACCGCTGTCTGGAACTGCTCCTCTGGTGCAGGGCAGGCAGGGGCAGACGGGGGCAGGGGAGGAGGGGACTGGGGCCCTGTTGGCTGGAAGTGACACTTTAGAACGGAGCAGGACCTTCCCTGTGGAGAAGAACAAGCAAACCACCTCTGAAAACGGTTGTCAGAAAGGATTTTTCAGGGCAAATCAAGAGCTCAAAAACATAAAAATGAACACCTTTTTTCAGATTGTGGTTTACAATTACAGGGTTCATTATTAGTTATTACTGTTTTATTGTCTGTTTTTCTCTTGTTCGTTCTTATTTGTTATTACTATTGCTTTGTTGTTGTTGTTTTTTTTAGAGAGGATTCATATAAACAGCACTTTGTACAAGTATGGAGAGAAAGACAATTGGTTAGTTAGGCAGGACCTCCATAAAGTCCATCCCTTAAGTCTTTATACATCTGAACCAAATTACCCTTAATTTAATAAAGACACGTTTTCACTAAACCCAACACTAAACTGTAAAGCTAAAACCTTGAACTCTAATCCAACACTGAACAGTAAATCCAAAACTTGAACCGTAAACCCAACACTGAACTGTAAACCCAATACTTGAACCGTAAACCCAAACCCTTTTCCTAACCTAACCCATTACCCTAACCCTAGCCCTAATCCAACACTAAGCCGGCAAACACAATCCTAAAACAAACATTAAACTAAAACCAAACTCTAAACTAGACACTAACCATGTCTGTTGAGATTCATTCGTTCATTTTCTATCAGGTCGCGGGTGACTGGAGCCTATCCCAGTAACTTTGGGCCGTAGGCGGGGTACACCCTGGACAGCGGCCAACTCGTTGCAGGGCTGACACAGAGAGACAGACATGGACAGACAACCATTCACTCTCACATTCATTCTCTACGGGAAATCTAGAGTCGCCAATTAACCAACACAGTCATGTCTTTGGGCGGTGGGAGGAAGCCGGAGAACCCAGAGAGAACCCACGGTAACACGGGGAGGACATGCAGACTCCACCCAGAGAGATCGTGTGATGTTGGTCTGATCCGGGATTCGAACCCACGATCTCCTTTCAGGGAGACACGCTCTGCGACCGTGCATCTGTCGAGATTGATAAATAAAATTGCCCTCCCATAAAAGAGCGTACAAAACTGCAAAGGTATATTAACATTAAGCATATTGATTGCCGTTATGGTTTACGTACAGCATTTTTACATTACATGTTCAAAAATTAAGAAGTTAGGGTTAGAACTTTGAACAAAAGGTCAAAGCACATTTGACTGGACCACCTCCAGCCAAACAGCGAATGAGGGCCGCTGTCCCGTGCAGCTCATGTAAGTCAGTCTGAAGCCAAGAGTTGTGGGTGGTTTTGCCGTCCATATGACAAGTCCTGACCTTGTGACCTTCTCCGCTTCTCTTTGTTCTGTTTCCTCAACAACAGATACATCATTAAAATGCGCAGTGGTTTTTGAAGTTTGTGGGGGAAGTCAGAAGTCAGCCAGGCATCGCTGAGAGCTCACAGGAAGTCCTTATAAAGCCAATAAAGTGGAGCCCATCTGGACAGTGGAAAGTTTTGTCTAAGCATGTTGCTGTTATGTTAAACTTTACTTCAGCAGGATATTTTCATGGCTCGCAGGCATCCAGAAGTTGTTTGTTTTCCACCCGTACAGAATTTTGAAGTTCTTTCTGTGGTGAAATGGTCAAAGCAGTTGTGATTACACCTTTGTTACACTTTAATTACAACTGTACAGTGTAAATAACTGAAGCACATTAAAGATATGAGAATCCAAATAATTGCATGAAGTAATTTTACCTCCAAACCTAAATTCAGTGCTGTCTAAAATGACTCATATTTAGTGGTTAAATTACACTGATGAACACGATGGATTCAACAGAAGCATTTTGAAAAATTCTGCTACCATCTTCTACAGATATCATCAATACAACTAATGTAGAATGAGTTTTATGATGGAGGGATGGAAATATATTTTAATTGCAGTAAAATACATTTAGCAACTTTTCCATACAAAAAGTAGCGCACAATAGGGCTGCAACTAACAATAATAGTCAGACTTTTTCAATACATTTTTCACCAAATAAAGGTTAAAATATGGTGCCTGACGACTTCTACATAAAGAATATTTAAGAATACATTCTATTATTAATGATAGTTTGAAATTGTTTATTTATTAATGAAATGTTGATTTAATAATGCAGTTGTCTTTGTTATAAAGGGTCTACACAGTCCAGAGAACCATTACGATTATTAATATACAACTACGATTGTTTTTTCAATAGTCAACCAGTCACAACAAAGCTCTAGCTACCATTACTTTTTAAAAATGTCGCTTAACTGTTTTTTGCAAATGTACATTATCTATGAATAATCACAATATTTAGGCATAGTGAATGGCAAAGCACTTTTGTAAATATCTAAACTAGCTCGTGCTGCTGTGTCCTTGCGCAAAACAGTTCAAAGGTCCTCAATAATTAAACAGTGATTATGTACAAGCGCCCCAAAAGACTTGATTCAAATTCGCTTACCATTAAGACTTCGAAATAGCTTGCAGCGTAGTGCCCACAGCAGAATTTATTTCTTTAACCTGAAAATTCCCACATAGATTCGTAGTATAATTTTGGAAGAATCAAACATGGGGAAAAGATGCAAACTCCACATTGCAGAGCCCCCCGTGGACTGCATATCAAACTCCTGAGCCCCTTGTCGCGGGGCAGGAGCTCTAACCTGCCCCGCGGTGCATATGTACGACTGCGCCCTTGTCTCCTGACCTCCAGCTCTGCTCCGTCCCCAGCGAGAGGCTCCGAGAGCGTGATCCAGGAGCCATTAGATGCATGTGTTTAACTGGCGCAGATCAAATTAAAAGAGTGATTTCCCTGTCGGCCGCTCCGCTCTCCGCCGCCGCACGCCTCTGGAAGTGCGTGTGGCATTATTACGTTTATAAAAGCATTTCTTTTACAGTGCTCTTTCACCCTTATTCTCAAGTCAACATAGTTATTTACACTTGGATTAATTCATTTCCTTGATGCAGCTGCTGCCACTGGAATTTTAAGTGAACAACACAGCGGCAGGTTTTTATTTGTGATGTTTTTTTGAACTGATATCAGGTCAGTTGTGGATTCAGAAGTCTGGATGAGTGGATGCAAATCAGTGTTGACACGATACTAATATTTAAAACTTCAATTTGATAAGACGGAAAATTACGAATACCCATTTCCATACAGATATACAGAAAAAATAAAAATATCCTTGTTTAGACCAGTGTTTTTCTACCTTTTTGAGTCATGGCACACTTTTTTTGCTGAACATTTTATGCGGTACACCCCCTCCTCTTTTAGAAACATACATTCTGGCTGTTTTGCTTTCTTTTTGTTTCCTCATTTACTTGACAATGATAAATAATTTGTTAACTTACTTTAGTTTATGTAAATGACTGAATTTGGGTTGACTATCAAAAAGTATGTTCTAAAAACAAAACTTTTAGACAAAATGAGACCACTGCTAAGGTCTGTGGTTATTTATTTTTATTTATTTTTATTTTTTGGTCGGGACAGTGCATGTTAATGAACATACATGATATACATGCTGTAAACACACCAGATTGTAGCCTTGGGCTAATTTCCATCTGTTGTCCCGCATTCACTCTCATTCATTCACACACAGACAGACAAGGACAAACAACCATTCACTCTCACATTCACACACTATGGACAATTTAGAGTTCTCAATTAACCTACACAGTCATGTCTTTGGACGGTGGGAGGAAGCCGGAGAACCCGGAGAGAACCCACGGTAACACGGGGAGGACATGCAGACTCCACCCAGAGAGATCGTGTGATGTTGGTCTGGTCCGGGATTCGAACCCACAATCTCCTTATTGGGAGGCAGGAGCTCTAACCGCTCTGCCACCGTGCACCCGTTAATAATAAAGTATTTTCTCGTGAACCATGAAGTAAGCCGGGCTCTGACGGTAAAGTGCACCCCAGTTTCACTTTACCGTCTGAAAAAAGCTGTTCTAAACCATATACTTGTTCGAAAATGAATGCATGTGAACATTAACGATGTGAGAGCTAGGGATGAGACTTCTGCTAGGTTTCACGGTACGAAAATCAGGTACTCCAGCTGTAAAGTGAAATTGGCACACCAGGCAATACCTCAGGGCACAATAGTATTCTAGTAATAGTATTCTAGTCCAGTGGTTCTCAAACTTTTTCAGTCGCGACCCCAAAAATAACAATAGTTCACATTTGCGACCCCCAAACACAAAAAATAGGTGAAACACAAAGTGATAAATTAGCCTTATATCTAATGTTTGATTTTATTTTGAGAATACAGACCTAGAGAAATGACTTTGATCGGCCGACAAATAGGAATCTACCTTGCATTTGAAGGTGTCAAGCCTTGTTTAAGACTATTGTATCGGTTTTTCGATACAATACCCCTGGAAATCATTTCGCGACCCCCATTTGGGTCCCGACCCCCAGTTTGAACAGTGGATGACTTGTTGAAAATAAGAGTAGAGTAATAATGATACTACCATGAAGTCTTAAACTAGTCCTGATTACAACAATTACTCAAAATCATTTTAACTAGTCGACTATTGAAATAAACGTAATCGTACTTTGATAAACATAATCGCTAACTGGACTATATGAACTCTAAAAGATTAAACAATTTCATGGCTTCCATCAATAACACACATTAAATCGAGCAAAAATAATAATCACAGATAAAAAAATAATGTTAGTTGCAACCAGATCTTTCTAAAACTATACAAGAGAGACTCAACTTATTGCACATTAATACCTGTTCAAGTGAGTATGTAGTTTCAGTGGTAGTTTTAGTATCGATTAATATCTGGGAATTGATTTCTTTTACAATCCTAACACGTGCATTATATGTAGATTGTCGTATATATAAGTGTCCTTAACTTGGTAAAAACTAGTTTACCTTTAACAAGACCTAACGTATTCCTCTTTCCACTGCGGCTGTCATCCACTAAAAATTGCCAGAATCAGATTTACTTAAGCCATAAACGCCATGGATTTCTGTCTCTGTCTTGTAGGGCTTTCTGTCATCGAGCACGACAGGGTTCCTCATTGTGCGCGCGATGGAACACGCGGGAGACAATACAAATCAATTCACAGTGATACAGTTACCCGCGTATCACTCAAGCTGTTTTCATGGTTAGCGATTTAGCGGAGGGATGAAGCGGACATTATGAAGCGCGAGCGTGGGATCAGCTCGCGATCTAAATGCAAATTGGGCTAGCGGCTGTGAAAGCATTGTAGGAAGTTATTACCTACATGGCTGGCTTTGATGAAGAGCTGGAGGCGTTGGCGGCAAAATACCAAAGCGCAGACTCGCGACCATGTGATTAAGATGATTAATTACTCTTTAAAATGTATTCCTTCAACCTTCCAAGTCGGCGCAGAGTGGAGCCGGAGTCTTGCGCGGTGGGGAGGTATGCAGGGGTGTTGAAAAGAAAAATGCTGTGTTTAAGGATGAAGAACTGCAGCAGGATCAAACCGAGCTAAGATGCTCATTAGAGAAAGATCTAAGTGGGAGAAGTTATCAGAGATATTGAGGTTGAAAACACGGGCTAGTAGTATTCAGGAAATTGAAGAAATGCACGGGTTGAATTTGAAACTATGACGACAAGACTCAAAGAAAGTTTACCCAGACTCACAAAATGCAAAATGGTTTGGTTCCCTCATCAAAAACATAGCTGGAGTTGCATTTAGCTTCGTTCACAATTGTTTCATTAATCCTGGTTAGAAAGTCGACTCACTCCAAGCATCAATAACACTTCATTCTGGATTTCCTTGATTCTGCACTTTTATTAATAAATACTTGATAATGAAAGTCTGATTGTTACAGCTGCATGTCATGTCAGAGGCAAGCTAGCATTTGTGTATCTCACTATGTAATTCCCTGTGCAGCCATTAGATGGAGCCAATAGTCTCACATGGAAAACCTGTGAGTGACATGAAGTTGTTGTTTTTGTAAGCATTTATTTTTAGTTCTAAAACATGAGACGCTAAAGTAAAAGGTACTGCTCCTTAATATAGTATCTCATGTTTAAGAACTAAAAAAACTGTATGCAGGGAAAACCACACATGGCTTCTGGCATCTATCATCAGGATTCATAAACTCCTACTGGCAGCAGAGGGAATTACAATGGAGAAATAAACAAAAGCTAGCTTGCCCCCAACATACTTTCATTCTCTGGCAACTCTGCATGAGTTGTGTGGTCCTCTGTTGTGTTTTACTCATTAGATAAGATGTTTTAAAAATGTATTTTATATATTGTTGGGTTTTATTTATTTGAATGTATTTATCAAATGTATTGCTATAATTTGTTTTTATTGTACAGATGGATTTTTATTAAGCCTTGTTCCACACACAGACACATACACACACACACACACACACGCACGCACACACACACACACACACACACACACACATTGTTGCTGACTTTTACAACTAAATATCAGTTTTATATTGCTATTCTGTGCAGCACTTTGGAAACAAACTTGTTTATAAAATGTGCATAAAGTTGGATTGGATGCTAATGTAGGCATGCATTTGTAATGAATGTGATTTGACGGAAGAATGGCCCAGAACGAGTCTCACGATGATTTATGGACTTAAAAACAACACAGGAGACCTCCAGAGCTATGATGTCATAGATCTGGGAACTTTTAAGTGTCTTTGTGAGGCTCAGAGAAGACACCAAGAAGATGACCTCATAGACATGATTAATGAAACAAGTGAGAATGAAGTTGAATACAACTCCAGGTATGTTTTTGGTGAAAAAAAAGTCTATTTAGCATAAGTATAAGCATAAGTATAGGTTAAGGTAGACTTTGTTCTCTTTATTTGACCCTTCATTCAGGAGCAGGAAATGGCCACAGCACATTGTCTAAGAATAAGAATAACACCTCCTCAGATCTAGTTAAACTTGAATGTTTTACCAATGACAAGGTGACCATAATCAACATTATAATACATCAATGTATCAAGTCAAGAATATTGTTGATTTTTATATAGGATAAGTAAAACTCTACCAAACCTTTAATCCCTCAGCTACTTTTAGTTTAACCTTTTTAAAACGAGGAAGCAAAAAAAAGCCGATGTTTTGTAATGTAAGATTACTGATGTAGCATTTGGAAGCAATTATTTACAACTGTGTTCAAGAGTTGTGCACTGAAAACTTCCGTTAAAGTGCACGTCAAAATCAAGACCTTTAAATCTGATCTTACAGCAAAACTCTAGTTCAACCAGCAATTTGTGTACTGCCACGATTCCCAAGGACACTTCCCCAAACATGCGCCGCTATGCCAAACCCACTTTAGATAAACTCTCACAAACACACACTTTTGGAAATCTCCGGCACCTTCAGACAGGAGAAAACCGAGCAGGAGAAATGAAAGCAATTTTACCTCTTTTGAAATGTAAATTTGGAGCGATTTGCTGAATACCTTTGAAGAAATGGTGTTATTAAGAATCAGGTGTCGGTATGGGGCGACCATTGATTCCGAGTTCATAATCTTAAATGAAATATATTCCTTCCTCTCTGCGGTTTCTTAGCCCTTTCAGCAGAGTCGAAGCAGAGCGGCGTTGGAGAAAAGGTCAGGGGTTTTCATTCCGTGCCGACAGCCCGATGTCAGCACTGGCGCCCAGACTGGATAATCACTGCCTTTAAAGACGACATGCTCCCAAACAACATTCACGCACTGGAAGCTGCATGTAGCAAGCGAATACATGGGATAAAGATATGTGCCTGTGTACGGTCAAGTGCACTATCGATGGTGGCTTGGAGGCTTGATGAAGGACACTGTTTAAAGTGCCAGACTATTCATTGAACTAAAATGCAATTAAGATAAATATATTTCAAAATACATTACAAATTTTGTCCCAGTTTAGCTGTTTTTGAGGTCTTTCATTTTACTTCCTGATTGTAAATGTTGACATCACACAAGGAAATTACCGAGAAATCATCCTATACACTGGGCCAAAACTGCTCTAATGTCACACATTTTTTTATTTGGCAAATAAATATACATGCGAACACCTTAAATTTGATGAATCATTGCTTAAAGGGTCAAAAAAGTTGTTTCTTTTGTGTATATTATGTTTACTTACTTTTGTCTCCCTAGTGTGATGTCATCGATTTGTTTACTTCCTGGGACTTTCTACAGATTTTTCCATTTTTCTCCACAACAGGCTACTTGACTGACGTAAAAGTATAATTTATATTTACAACAGGTATTAATTCATCAAGTAAAGTCAAAATTAGAAAATGATAAAAACCATCATCACACTTTAAGCTTGCCTTTAAAGTTCAGGTTCAAAACTAACTATTACGATACATGGTTTTCCTATTGTATGAATTATTTTATTGTAAAAATCATCAAGAAGGTCGGACATGTTGTGGAGGACGAGCTGGGCACTGTGACTGTCATGTCGGAGAGGAGGATGTTGTCCAAAGTCAGGACTATTCTGGACTTTCCCTATCCCTGTTCCACAATGTGCTGGTCAGCTGCACGAGCTTGTTCAGCAACTCACTGTTACTGTCACATTTCTCCACTGAGAGTCAAAGGAAATCAGTCCTGCGGTCTCTATTAAACTGACGAACTCTGCGCTGTCAAATCCTCTTTGTAAGTAATTGTGCAATATTCAGGTAATTAAAAACAAACAAACCTGAAGATCTAAATATGTTGTAAGGGCACTAGATTTGTATAAGTTAAGTTAAGTTTTATAAGTTCATTTATTAAATTTTCTGGGGTATTCACTGTTCAAAAGGCAGACTTATTGTATTTTTCCTGTGATAGTAATCTTTCATTTTAGTTTCTTTATTTAAACGACTATTTCTTCTACAGGTTAGTTGAATGTCTGCAATGGATATGATTTTTCCTTAGGGATAAATGACGGTAATTCTGATTATTGTAATGCCTGAAATGTTTCACAATAAAAATAAAACAATAAACAATTAAACTTATCTTGCATGTGTTCAGTTACAGGATTTTATTGCATGTATTACTACTGTTACTTGCATACTGTGTGGGCTTGCCTCTCCACAGATCTTGGGTGGAAACAAACACAAACTTCCAAAAACATGCTAATTTCTCATCTCTCTGAGCACAGATTGCCTTCTTTCTCGTCTCTGAAAGTCCAGATGTGCGAAGTTCTTGAGGTTTTTGGACTGGACCGCTCACTTCTATATAAAGTTGTATTTTTATAGACCACAAACATAACGGAAAAAGTCACGTATGTAACATTTTTGTACATATGCAGGTTTTATAAATGAGACCCCTGCCCTGTAACTTGACCTGTTGACCGTAGAGATAAATTATTTTAATGTCATACCAACAGAAAATTGAATTCTTGTCAATTTTCCATGGAGACCCAAAAAAAAAAAGATATAGCGCACATTTAAATTCTCACACAAATACTGCATCTGCTCTATACTCGTACAACATACCTTTACAAATGACCTTTTGTTATATCTGAATCACATTTCATTTACTAAAACACAACACTGACATCAAGTATATTAATCATCTTGTCGTTTCTTGTCACTCTCTGTAATTAATAAAGTCGAGCGATTTTGTAATGAGGACAAATCAAAGCATTAAGATTCAATAAAGTCGTCACATTCTGCTTGACGCTAATGATTTGATACCAAGAAGAGAAACACATGTACAGTAGTCGCTTGATCGTTGTTTTATTTCGCAGACAAGCCCCTCGGTTCCAGGACAATGACTCCAAATGGAGCCTATTCAGAGGGGAGATACAGTGGGAGCAGAGAGGTCCTTGGCTGTGTAAACTCAATTTTCCCGAACAGCGTCACAGATTTTTCTTTTCAAATCCGACGACGCTGACTGGAATTTGTCATAAAACTACAACAATTCCGCAGAGAGGACGGAGCAGAATGGATGACTTATTCTGTTTGTTGACTAGAAAAACAAGATTTGGAAATTCACTTATGTTGGACTCGGGGGCGCGGCTGTGCTGATGGATGGGGGGATCATAGATGTGCTTTGTTTGGGAGCAAAAAGTGGCTCTGAGCTCCGGTGATGAAAGGTGTGACTGAGGCTTTGTGATTCTGGCCTGGGGATAAACACTGGATGGCGTTTTGAGTCAATGGATTCTGTGCGTTTTCAATATATTTCAATGTCAACGTTTCTCTAAGACTCTTTAGCCTCAAGTCAGATTCATGTAAACATACTACATCTGACAATGTGCATCGGTTTGTCAGTGTATTGTTCAAAAATGAAAGGAGATAGACGGTGAAATAGGAAGTTCTTTCATCATGAGTTCACGAGAGAGTCATGCTTGTTTGAGTAATTCTGTCTGTTTTTACCTACTCCTTATCTCCATCCCATTTTTCTGTGCTTACTCTGAATCATCCGTCGGTCTCTGGGTCGCGTAGAGTTGAAAATGTCATAGTGTCTGTTTGTACGTGAATGAATGAAACCTTTATTCGTTTTCTTTTGTCAATACGTAGAGACGCCGCAGACAACGCAGATTGATGACAGTAAAATACAGTCCATGTGTCAAAGTAGAGTACTAGGTTTAGAGTTTATTGAGCAGCTGAACACCGCATGGGACAAAGGATGTAATTGTCAGCCTTCATTCGAGCAATCACAAATCTTTATTCGGATGGTAGGAGAAAGTATTCAGTCCGCCAGGGATGGTGAATGTCTAACACAATCTTCTGATAAATTTTGAGGTTTACAATGAACAAATTGTAACTAATGCTCAACATACATGTTATAGTTTAATGCGAAACACTCTTAAAATAATAATATAGCATATTATGTCTTCTTTTAAAACCTAAAGATTATGCTACCTGCTTGTCTCCATGGATATGTTTTTCTTTACCAGGCAAAAATCTTTTCAATCATGCTTTTATCTAATGCTTACATTTCTCCATAGATTTGACTTGTAAATAGGTCCAGTGATCTCACCTGATACTGTTGAACAAGTAGGTAGTCAACTCCCCACCAGAAGTACACACTGCAGCTTCAAATCAATAATTTCTTTGCGTATTTTTCATCTCCTTCCAAACATTGGGTGTAGTTTGAAGAGTTTCTTTGCAAAAACAGATAAATGTCATATGTCAAATGTCAAAACAGATAAATATCGAAGGCTCACTATATACTCTTTTCTAGCAGCGTTTTTCAAAAGCGGAATCTATTTTAATGCAATTCAAATATTATTCTATCCTTCAGCAAATCCCATCAACTATACTGTTATTATTAGTGGTATCAAAGTGAAATGTAGTGACATTTTTCAAGCAAAGATATCTGTTTTTGCAAATGAACTCTTCGTTCAGTCCCTCCGTGTCCAATGACCAGCGTTCACCCTAATAAGGCCAGTGCACCATTCAAAGAACAAAATAAAGTCGGTATTTTGACACTGATGAAGACAAATTGAGTTACCTTTTCAAAAACGTGTTCGAAAGCAGTCTAAAAAGTCAATCAGCAAGCCCATTTGATTCAAGCCCATTTATTTGAGCACATAATGAATACAAGATCAACCTAATAAAAAAAAAAAAACAGTTTCTAGTCCTGTTGCTGTCCGATATAACGATTCAAACCAAGCCTTTTATGAACTGGACGAGGCACATTAGCAACAAACATGACAAAACCTCATTATACTTTTACCTCCTGGACATATTGCGAGAAGTTATCAAACTCTTTATTGTAAAACAGTCCTCCAGGTAACAAAAAGTCACCTCATGCAACCATACCTCCATGAGTTCTTTCCAAAACCTGATAGTCTCAGCCTTAAGTAAGATACCACCCACACACATGCACAAACCTGGCTCTCTCAGTAATTTAACACTGCCTTAAATCCCGCTTTAGCTCCCTGGAGTACCCGCCCGGCGTAAAATCCGCCTCCCCGGCGCTGCAGCGACGTTTCAACATTACAATTTGGAACTGTTTAAAAAGTTGTCTAGACCGAATCTCATTGTTTTTTACCGTGACCTCCATTCCAAGCGTTCTCTTTGGCTGCTCCCACATGCAATCCATTCTTCATGCCTGTGTGGTATTGTTCTAACCCACTTTCTTCCCTTCCTCAGGTGCAGAGGTATGGGCTGTGTTTCTAGGGGGAGACGGAGTGTGCTAGCAGCCTGCCGAGAGACGCTGTTTGCTCAGGAACAACCCGTGCTGTTCTCCGCACTCTGCCAGTAGAGAAATTAGAGGTATTGTTTTAGTTCGATCATAACTGAGATTTGGAATTCAGGCCCATTGTGTTATTTCAAGTGTTTCTGCATTAAAGGTGCGACGTGTAACTTTTCTGGTGTAGGGTCCAACATCTCAGACAAGCAGGTCAGATCTGTGGAGAGGCAAAACCAACTCAAAGAAAGATTACATGTTACTGAAGTTCAATAAATGCAAAATAGATGCAATCAATTTTTACTCTGTGAGCTGTGTCATCATAAAGTGAACTAACATGGACTTTTTGTGCTAAATTGACCATTTCAGTTTTTACCATGTTATTACTTTTCCTTGTCATTACCCAATCTGAGTCATTTGCCAAAGTTGAGTCTGTCATGTTAGTCATTAGTTTGACAGTATTTTCATTTTTTAAATAGCCAGAAATGGTTCTGTTCTGTTAGTTCGCCAGTCATTTGAGTTAAATAGTTTGAAGGAGGGTTCATGACATTTATTTTCGATAAAGACACATAACCACAGGCACAAACACATTAAATATGACACTATAGTCAGTTGGCCTTGATCGTTTTCCACAAGTTAAATAGCAGTTCAATGCTATGTTTTAAAAAGTGTTGAGCTCATATCAAAAGTAAATTAAATACATTTTAAGATGAGAAGCAATTTTGTCCACGTACATATTGCCATAGTAAGAGGTTAATGAATGTTAATGAAATTTTAACAGAAATTTGACACTGGCTCAAATTGCAGAATCACATTTGTCTACAGAAACTTACCTTGAGGTGTGGTTTAGGCAGTCTCCTTCTCCAGACCTTGGTCCCACCCCATAACCTTCACCACATAGTTTGCCAATTTCCAAGACTCTCCCAGAGCTATTGTCTTGAGCACAATTTAAACAATTTCACTTCTGGGAAGATGTCTGTGTAATGCCTCAGTCGTCCAGGTCAGATCCAAAGAAAAAGAGGTTTAAATTCTATCAGCTGGAAAAAGTTCGAGTAGTTTCTTGAGTTCTGTCGCTGCTCTGACAGAAACTCTCTGAGGGGAGTAGCTCTCTACACAGAAACTAACACACCATCTTTGTGTATAGTCAGGAGAATCGCTAGGCAGTCATGGTAATGACACATTAGGGACATGAACGATTATGTAAAGTATGAGTGTGACGGTTCACACTTTAGGGTAGTTCAATGGACTTAACTAAACTGAGTGACAAACCATATCCACTTTAATAAATAATAATAATGCCTTACACTTGTAATGAGCTTCACAGACTTGTCGAAGTCTCTCAAAACGCTACACTGTTGTCAATATTCTTTCACTCCACACTTGGGGGTAGTAAACCGCTTATGTTGCCACAGCTGACCTGGGGCAGACTGACAGAAGAGATGGCAGCCAGTTTGTGCAATTGGCAACCAACAATCATTCACACACACACCACTTCAATACTAAAAACGTTAAAAATTGTTGTCCAGTCGACAGAATTGACATTTTTTTTCAATCTTCAATTCTACATCGTTCATAAGCTCCAGCAGAGGTGCTTTTTCTATATAAGAAGAGCATGGCTATAGTTTACTCATTTATTTGGTTGGTGAGGATGGCATGCAGTAGTCATTACTGCAAATGTAAAACCAACTGACTCTTGTAAAATGGCCCCTGTCCTATGCATCACAATAAAGCGCTGAACTTTTAGCTCATGAGAATCAAACCTCTCCCTGCGCCCCAACATCTCCCTGAAAGCTGTGAGCCTCCGTCTGCTCGCCTTCATCACTAATGGGCCCCAAATGCTTAGACCCAATTTGAATGTACCTGGGCTGAATTATTAATGTTGTGGCTCCGCGCTCCGCCGTCGTCTGCCTGGCACTAGCAGAGGTGATCCGCTGACTCCCACGCGGATCGGGAGCTGTCAACCGTAATTGGAGGAATCACGGCGCAGTGGAGTTAAGTGCGGCACAGTCCCTCGGTGGAGGAGGTGGCTGCGCGCTGCAGAGGGAGCTCGTCTCTATAGGGGCGTTCTCTCCACGGATTTCCAAATATTACTCTTAAGCTTTCTGAGGAAAATAGAGATGAATCTTATGTGCCGAATGTGTATACGGCGTGTTATGGAGAAGGGGCATTACCTGGTAAATCATATGCACACAGCACTTGTTTTCCTCACTGGAAGCCTTTTGCATTTGCGGTGAATATAGCTCTGACACGCCGACATGTTTCCTTCCCAGCAACTGACAAAATCTCCATTATGTGATATTACAGCCCAAAAGTTCAAATGCATATAATTTTTTGGGGGGATCAGGATCTAGTTTCAATTTTGGCAGAATACACACTTTTCCGATTCTTTACGAGAAGTGAGTCTGGTCACCACTCCCTCGGTGGCACTTTGAGCCAAACTCAAACAGAACAGTGCAATAAGATTAGTTTATTTCAGTGCCATATGTAAAACAAATTAACTCGTTGGTCATTTATCATTTAGAATAAAATCACCCTTCTCTCATATAAGCTAAACACGTCAGAGGTTAGAGTTTAGTTCACTGATTTGGCAGAAATCTGTAATGTTTTTCAGTCCCTTGTGATATTGTCTTCTGGCCTTTTTTCCTCGCAGCCATATTAGTTTTGATATGGTTGGACTATGCATGTCCCCGATTGGCTAATACATCTGTCAATCACACCCAGATTATTTCAACCTAAATGCTTTTACCTATACTGTTACTGCTCAGCTAACATCTACACCAGATGTATGCTTTATCTTATTGATAAAGTGTACGTACTTGCTAAACTATGACGTCTGTGAATTTCATCGTTTCGTTTAAGCCAACTTAACGTCAAAATGTGTGGTCTGGTTTACTAACGCTGAACTTTTACACGTCAGGGCTGACAGAGGTTTGTGGAAGTTTGTGTTTTGTCCGTGTGTACACTTTTAGTAAGAATTCCACAGAAGATTGTACAAATAAGACTCGCGACGAAGCCTAACAACGTCTGCTTAAAATGGGTACATTTAATTCCTTACAGTGGAACATTCAAGGCAAAGTAGGAACGTGCTCATGGAAACAAGCAGATAAAGCTTCCCTTTCTTTTTCAATTTAAGGACATGTCTCTAAATGGCCATATATCAACAGAAAAGTATATTTTCATGTATCTTTTATTCAGATTATGCCAGGAAAAACTCATTTAAAGCTCTTTGTCTGGCGCTGTTTGGTCATCACAGCCATACCTTGAATATATACATTTTCAGTAAAGTCATATTCCACAGATATCTCGCTTAAGCTTGTCCACGGTCTCAGAAATCTCCTGCTGCTTTTACACTCTCTCTACACCAGCACCGGCGTGGAATACACTTTGAAGCATTAGACACATATAAATTGTCTGAATACATTTGATCCAGCCTCTCTAAAGGAGATCAGCGTCTCTGCCTTCGCGCGTGACCTTTGAACTACACTATATCTGAGGATTTTTTTTTTTTGCGCCCGGCATGCTCTGGTAAACCGCGTGAGCTCAAGCGAATCTGATGAAAAACATAGTGATCCGGCGGCGGGGCTGTGCTATGACGACTCCGCGACATATTTTTCTGACAGAGTGACAAGTGTGTGCGAGACGCTGGTGCAGCCGGGGTCCCGCAGAGCACCCACGGGTCCCACCATCAAACCGACAGCTCATAGCAAACACGGACCCCTGTGTGCCCGCTGAAGTTGTGGCCGCGGTGAGGAGTTTTTGGTGGAGGACGTGGGCGCCTGTCACTTCTTATGACGAGAGATTGGAGAGGGTCAAACTGTAACCAGAACGAGTCGAAGCAAGAACAACATCCGTCTGTACGGCTGGCTTTCCTCTCGACCTGTGAAGTGAACGGATACAAATCAAATTGTCCATGTGCGCAGATGATAGGCGCTGAGGTGACGAGGGAGCGTTCTCAGAGATCCTGAAGCGATACATGGAGCTATTGTTTCTCAGTCTTTGGTGGTGCACAAGACCCTCTGCAGTTTGAGTGTTTGTTTTATTTAGAGAGAAATCTAATAATCTTCATGACCACCTTCGGGTAAAGCCGGCTGCACACTAGAGGATTGTTACATTTTCCGTGATTTAAAGACGTGGCACTTGCGTGAAAGACACACTTGCCTTTTTCAGTTCAAGATTTGCTACAGGCGAAGGACTACGTAAGTGTCACTTGATCGATGAAATGGAAACACACAAACAATGATATGAGGCGAGCGGCGTGAGTTGCTTTTCCCTGCGCTCTTATTTACAGCGAAAATGAAACAAAAAGTATGTATTTGCTGGAGGTTAGCAGCCTGATAGAGTCATTGTAACGGTGATGATAAATGAAAACGTTGGCACAAACTGCGTGTTGGTGACCTCTACAAGCTGTCACTAGACAAAGCAGGTTGCAACCTTACAATTGAGGTTTTGAAGCTATGACCAGACAATTAAAGAGATTGTACAAAGCGTAGACGTGGTTACATCTAAGGAAGATTAAGACGATTAAGAAAAGGAATCTGAACAAACTAAAGAGCAAAGTAGAAATGTTGCATGACGATGGCGATGGCGATGCCGATGACGTCTGGAAACGCTGTTATAGATGCACGACTCATGAATTAAGTAATTTCGGAGGTCAAAGTAAGAATGAGTGCAAGAAATGGCAAATCCACGATGAAGGTTCAGATGAGAATAAAACAACGAATAAAAGAAGGAAACGAGGAGAGGAAAGTGGGGAGAAGAGCATTCATTTGGGGAATCCTCTGCCACAATTAGATTAAGTTTATCCCACATACACATGGAGTACCATGAAAAATAATCGCATACGAGAAGCTCTACTCAGGCCACACCTCCCCAGATTTATTGAAAGGGAAAATGGGCTGAAAATCGGTGTGCAGCCGGCCTTAATCATGATATAGAACTACCTTATCCATGGTTTAATCTTCTTTTAGACCTGGTTTAGTCTAATTTAGAGACCTAATTTAGCCCTAATATAGACCAGGTTTAGGTCTGGTGGTACTCGGACAACCAAATATTATTTTAGGTGGTACTTAGGTTTAGGTTACATGGGTTGTTAAAATTGAAAAAAAAAAAAAAGAAAAAGATTTTTTTGGTTTTGAACTAGGGCTGCAACTAAAGATCATTTTGCTAATCGATTATTCTTTGAATTGGTTATCGATTGGTCACACAATGACGAGAGTATTACAAAATTTGACCCAGGTGAAGCTGAAGTAAAGCCGTTTGAAGATCCTGGTGGAGAACGTTTATGAACAAAAGACTGTTGTCATCAAATATACGAACTGCACCTGCATCATTTTCATGCAGTGGCATTTCAATCTGAGTGATAAAACTCCTCTCAGCTTAAGATGTGTTTTGGACCCATGTGTAAATTAAGTTAACAATTATTTGGTTTCTAAATTAGTTGACACTTATTTAAAAAACTGAAAATTTCTTCTCACAGTTCTCCCATGTGTTGATTAAATTGCTTTATTTAGTTTGGTTAAACAGTTGATGTGAACTGTAATATATTCAACCTCCGATTTATTGGAAAATGAATTGTGTGTGAACATGCACCAAAAGCCCATAGCTGCTGGTATTCACTCTGGCCATCTACAATCCCTGATGGTTGAAATTATACGCTTAACTTCTAACGGTCACAGTTTTTGCAATTAAAATGTTTCCTTTGTTCTATTTTTATTTTTCTAGAAAGGCCTCTGAGGTTTCTGCTGTTGAACTACACAAACACAACTCCCCCTGTTGTTGAATCGTTGTCATAGCCACCATCTTTTCAGAACAGAGTAAAATCTTTTAGAAGCAATCCAACCAAGCCATCCCAGCAACCCGCTTTCCGTTCCCGTGTCTGTCAGTCAACGCTCGGAAATCACACTGTCCGGGTCGTGTGCGGACCTGTGACAAGGTCAGGAGAGGATGTCTGCGGGGTGAAGGGGAGCACTTTCCGAGCAGTTGAAGCGATAAGTGATGCTCCGGGGGTTGTCTAAATTTGATAAGGCTAGAGAAGTGGGGCACAGATTTCTCCGAGCCTCACAGGAACACGCGCTTTTGTCAAGAGGAACCCTGCACAGCCTGTTTTTAGCTGCACAATTGGAACTTAATCACTCTAATCCATTCATTGGATTATGATGCTCGCGTTGCCTGATAAACCATCTGTGAGAAAAGGTGGCTCGGTGTTAAGGAGAGAGTTCACCTTCCATTATTTCACAATTAGGGGCATATAGTCTCATCATCCTGATCTTTTAAAATTATGAGGCGGATAGAGAAGGGAAAATGTGCTTAACTAACAGCGATATTTGAAATTATTCTCAATAAATATATTTTCGGAGGTATGCTACCTTATGTAAGAGTGGATGTCTAACAGTCTGTTCATACAGCTTATCTTGAGACGTTAGCGAGTCTGCTGTTGAGCTGGAGGACATATCTTGGGCTAGAGTCAAGCTTCAGTTCCGTTTTTTTTTTTTTTTTTGTAGTCACGTTTGAATAAAACATTGGAAAACATGTGCATAAAGCTCAGAGGACAAAATAAAACACTGAAAAAACCTTGCAACATTTTGACAATGAAATAAGCAAGCTGGAAAATGATAAGTTGCTAAAAAATAAAATGAGTTGTGATGGCTTGTATTAAAATCTGTCAAACCACATTGTTAGTATTCACATGCATTCATTTTAAGGCGGATGCATGGCTTTAGAACAGCTTTTTTCAGATAGCGAAGTGAAGAAGGACTGGTCTGCCCCAAGCACAGCCAATGAGAGTGCTGCTTTCGGCCCTTACTTCCAGTTTGAGCAGGAAAAAGATGCTATATTATTAGCTGTAGAAAACACACAGCGGTCCAATTCTGTGGTCTAAAGTGCTGCTTTTACAGAATACTCTTTGGTGGAAAACACAAATTGTACTCATTTACAACTAAAAACGTTGGGTACTCCAGCATTAATGGAGCTATATCTCCTTCCTGAAACAAGAGGCAGGATTATGTTTCTGCCCAGAGCTGGCATGAATCATTTGAAGGGTTCAGTTAAAAGTCTACATTCGAAAAGAGTCTCAAGAACATGCAGGTAACACTTCAAGTTAGTATTTAACCGAGCAGAACACATTAGTTAAAGCTTTCCTCACTTTTGTTGTAATTGTACCGACCCACACAGTAATAGTTTGTAAAAAAAAAAAAACCTGCTGCGATCCATTAGCCTGGTACTATTCTATGTTATAGCACTATTGTCATGAGCTTAGTGCCTCCTCCCTCCTGTGTGTGTGTGTGTGTGTGTGTTTCCTCCTCCCCTCCTGTGGTGTCCTTGTTTGGAGCTTCCTGGGCATGACTGATTGGCACACCTGGATCCCATCTGCAATCAAGCATACACCCTCTGCAGTACAAAAGCTTGGCTCATTCATCCACACCCTGCCAGATCGTTCAGTCTACTTCCGTGGTGAACTCCTTGGCTTTTTTGTATCTCCCGTTAGTTGTCTCTTGTGGATTTTTGCTTACCAAGGACTTTTTTTCCTCCAGCCTGCTCCTGCCTGCTATCCTGGTTCTCACCTGTGCTCCTCGGTCCTTCCTGCTCCGCCTGCTGTCCTGGTACTCACCTGTGCTCCTCGGTCCAGCCTGCTCCGTTCTGCCTGCTATCCCGGTACTCACATGTGCTCCTCCGTCCAGCCTGCTCCCCGCCTGCCGTCCCGGTCTCACCGTGCTTCCTGGTCCAGCCTACTCCCCCTCAGCCAACTCTCAATAAATAATTCTGTATTGATCCATATCTCTGGTCTGCTTCATTGGGTCCGCCTGTTGTTACCTCCTAACAGAACGATCTGGCCAAACAATGGACCCAGCAGATCCAGATGCGCTACAGAGAATGATCGCCACTCAGGGGAATCTCCTCGGCCAACACCACACATCGTTGCAGGAGTTGAAGGAATCTAATCAGTCTCTCGGAGCCCAAGTCACAAATCTAACCAGGTTGGTGGAGCACATTTCTCATCAATTATCTGCCCAGTCTGTCTGCCAGCCCACACACCCTACTCCTGCTGTCTCCTGGCTGTGAATCCTCCCGTGAAACTCCTGTTCCTCATCCTGAGCCATATAACGGGACCTGGGTAAAAGTAAAGGCTTCCTCTTACAATGTGCCACCGTCTTCACCTGCCAACCTCTGACATTTTCTACAGACCATCTCCAAGGTAGCTTTGTTACTGGATTGTTGCGTGGAAGAGCACTTGATTGGGCTGAAGCTATGTTGGGTGGTAGAGGCGTTGAAGATATCAGTTATTCTGAATTCATTGATGACTTCAAAAGAGTTTTTGCACACCCTGATTGTGAGGCTAATGCTGCTAAGGGGCTTCTAGATCTCCACCAGGGGAACAAGAGTGTGGCTGATTACGCTATTCAGTTTCGGATCTTGGCCAAAGAGTCTGGGTGGAACGAGGCAGCATTAAAGGGTGTATATTGGCAGGGTTTAAATGACACCTTAAAAGATGAGTTGTCTCTTCGTGATGACCCTGGTTCTTTGGAGGAACTAATCTCTCTCATCCGCTTTGATAACAGATCAAGAGCGCAAACGTGAGAGGGTGTCCCATTACAACTTCTTTCTCCTACGCCTCGTTCCTGCCTCCAGCCCTAGTTCAGCCTGCCACCAATTTACATTCACTGCGTTCTCCACCTCTCAATCCCCTGACATTCCTATGCAAATTGGTCGGACCAGATTGACAGTTGAGGAGAGGTCCCGGAGAATCGAGCAGGCGAGTGTTTGTACTGCGTCAGGGAGGCCATTTCCTCAATCAATGTCCAGTTAGTTCAAAAGACCCCGCCATCAGTAAATATGGGGTACTGATGGGCAAGGTATCTAAAATCCCCAATGACCCACCTAGACTCCTGTTACCTGCTACCCTCTGTCATAACCACCAGTCACTTCCTCTTCAAGCCCTAATAGACTCGGGGGCTGAACAAAACTTCATGGACTCTACTTTAATTTTACAAGCAGGATCTCCACTGAACCTCTTCCAGAACCAGTCCAGGTCAGTGCTTTAAATGGTTCTTTTTCTTGCTCAAATCACTCACCATACTGTTCCCTCCATTTGATTTTGTCTGGTAACCATCATGAAGACATTCGCTTTTTGTTTTTTCTGCACCCCAGACTCCAATTGTTTTAGGCTACCCCTGGCTTAAGATTCATAACCCTGTTGACTGGTCTCTTAATAAAATCATTAGTTGGAGTTTGTTTTGCCATCTGTCTTGTTTGCAGTCATCTCTCCCTTCATCAGGGGAGGGTGTACCTCAACAGCCTGTGACCGCTCAGATCTGACTGCAGTTCCATTGGAATACCATGACCTGGGGAGGTCTTTAGTAAGGAGAAGGCACTGTCTTTGCCGCGTGATAGACCCTATGACTGTGCAATAGACCTCCTTCCAGGAGCCACTCTTCCTCCTGCTCGCCTCTACAACCTGTCCCGACCTGAGAGGAGGCCATGGAGACATATATAAAGAACTCTCTCAAGAGCAGGTATAATCCGCCCATCTTCCTCTCCTGTTGGTGCCGGGTTTTTCTTTGTTTCTAAGAAAGACATGACTTTAAGACCATGCATAGATTACAGAGGTTTGAACAATATTACAGTTAAGAACAAATACCCCTTGCCTCTGATCTCCTCTGCCTTTGAGCCATTGCAGGGTGCCACCATCTTCACCAAACTGGATTTATAAACGTACCATCTTGTCAGAATCAAGGAAGGTGACGAATGGAAGACGGCATTCAACACGCCCTTGGGACATTTTGAATACTGTGTCATGCCATTTGACTCACCAATGCTCCTGCAGTGTTCCAAGCTCTGGTAAACGACGTCCTTCGGGACTTTCTTAATCGTTTTGTTTTTGTCTACCTGGACGATATCCTTATATTTTCCAGAGACCCGCTTGAACATCGCCTTCATGTCCGCCTAGTCCTGCAAAGACTGTTAGAAAATAAACTGTTTGTGAAGGCAGAGAAATGTGAATTCCACGTCAGCTCCATCTCCCTTTCTGGGTTTTATCATTGAGAGGGACAAGTTAAAGCAGATCCGTGAAGATCAAGGCTGCCCCCTGATTGGCCCTCCTTCCAATAGGAAACAACTGCAAAGATTCCTTGGCTTTGCCAACTTTTACAGACGGTTCATTAGAGATTACAGCAAGGTTGCCCTACCCCTCACCAGACTCACATCTGCAAAACTCCCATTTCAGTGGACTGCCGAAGCAGATTTCGCTTTTAATAAGCTCAAGAGGTTATTCACTACAGCACCGGTATTGACCCAACCTGATCCGTCCAAACAGTTTATTGTTGATGTTGACGCTCGGATGTAGGAGTTGGCGCAGTTCTCTCCCAGCGTTCTGACACAGATTCTCGTCTCCACCCTTGTGCCTTCTTTTCCAGGGAGGTTGGCTCCTGCCGAGTGCAACCACGATGTGGGCAATAGAGAACTTCTGGCAGTAAAGCTTGCACTAGAGGAGGGAGGCATTGTCTAGAAGGAGCAGAACAACCCTTCGTGGTATGGACGGACCACAAGAATCTAGCCTATATTCAATCAGCAAAGAGATTAAACTCTCGGCAAGCCAGGTGGGCCTTGTTCTTTGGGAGGTTCCAGTTTACCATCACTTACCGGCCCAGGTTCAAAGAACGTTAAGCCCGATGCACTGTCCCGTCAGCTTGACCCATCTGAGCAGTCAAATTCAGAGACTATTCTTCCTAGTAACTGTGTCCTTGGTTCTCTCCACTGGCAGGTAGAAGCAAATGTAAAGAGAGCGCGGGAGGCTGAGCCTGATCCGGGAGGTGGGCCGCCCAATAGACTCTATGTTCCATCATCTGCACGCAGTGAGGTCTTTACAATGGTCGCACAACTCCAAATTTGCATGCCATCCAGGTATAAATCGCACCTTGTCTAGTCTCCGGCGTAATTTCTGGTGGCCAACTATGGAGGCAGACACTCGGAGTTTCGTGGTCTGCCTGCACAGTATGTTCCCAGAATAAATCCTCCCATGCTTCCCCCTCTGGTCATCTGAGACCTTTACCCATTGCCAACCGCCCTGGTCACACATTGCAGTAGATTTTGTGACAGGCCTTCCTCTCAAATGGGCAATCTGTCATTCTGACAATCGTTGACAGATTTTCTAAGGCTGCTCACTTTGTAGCCCTCCCTAAATTACCCTCAGCTCGTGAAACCGCAGACCTCATGGTGGAACATGTTTTTCGTCTCCATGGCATCCCAGCTGATATCGCTTTCTGACCGAGGCCCCAATTCATCTCCCAAGTTTGGAAAGCATTCTGTCAATCTCTGGGTACCACTGTCAGTCTATCTTCAGGTTTCCATCCACAGACAAACGGTCAGACTGAAAGAACCAACCAAGACCTGGAGTCTGCTCTCCGCTGTGTGGCTGGTCGCAACCCCTCATCCTGGAGTTCACACTTACCTTGGGTAGAGCACGCACACAACTCTCTAACCTCCTCCGCCACGGGTCTCTCCC
The DNA here is from genome assembly GCA_019453435.1 of Rhinogobius similis. NCBI lineage: Eukaryota > Metazoa > Chordata > Actinopteri > Gobiiformes > Gobiidae > Rhinogobius > Rhinogobius similis. The sequence goes on from CM033640.1 coordinate 9,496,556, forward strand.
TTTTCAGTCCTCCCTGGGCTACCAACCGCCACTCCTTTCTATGGAGGAGATTGAGGTCTCCGTGCCTTCGGTCCAGGTCCATATGCGGGAGGTGTCGTGAAGATCTGGAGGGAGACCAGGAAGGCCCTGTTACGGACTTCTTCCCAGTGCAAGACCCTTGCTTGACCGCCATCGCCGTCCAGCACCAAAAATGCGCCCCAGGTCAGAAAGTCTGGTTATCTTCCAAAAATATCCCTTTGAAGGCTGTTTCTAAAAAACTGTCCCCTCGTTTCATTGGACCATTTGAAATCGACAAAATCATTAATCCGGTTTCTTTCCGTCTCAAACTTCCTCAAGCTATCCGTGTCCATCCTACTTTTCACGTATCCCAAGTTAAGCCGGTACGATCCAGTTCTCTTTGTGCCCTACATCCGAGCCCCCACCACCCCCCCAAATGGTTGACGACCAACCAGCTTATAAAGTGCGGCCGATCTTGGTTTTCCGTGGGCGGGGGCTACACTAACTTGTCGCTTTGGAGGGGTATGGTCCTGAGGAGCGGTCGTGGATTGGTCGTGCTGATCCTGGACCCTGACCTGTTGCGGGAGTTTCATCGTGCTCACCCTGAGAAGCCTGGTGGTGCGCCAAGGCGCCTGCTTGAGGGGGGGTACTGTCATGAGCTTAGTGCCGCCTCCCCTCCTGTGTGTGTGTGTGTGTGTGTGTTCCTCCTCCCCTCCTGTGGTGTCCTTGTTTGGAGCTTCCTGGGCATGACTGATTGGCACACCTGGATCCCATCTGCAATCAAGCATACACCCTCTGCAGTACAAAAGCTTGGCTCATTCATCCACACCCTGCCAGATCGTTCAGTCTCGTTCAGTATCGTGGTGAACTCCTTGGCTTTTTTGTATCTCCCGTTAGTTGTCTCTTGTGGATTTTTGCTTACCAAGGACTTTTTTTCCTCCAGCCTGCTCCTGCCTGCTATCCTGGTTCTCACCTGTGCTCCTCGGTCCTTCCTGCTCCCGCCTGCTGTCCTGGTACTCACCTGTGCTCCTCGGTCCAGCCTGCTCCTGCCTGCTATCCCGGTACTCACCTGTGCTCCTCGGTCCAGCCTGCTCCCGCCTGCCGTCCCGGTCCTCACCCGTGCTTCCTGGTCCAGCCTACTCCCCCTCAGCCAACTCTCAATAAATAATTCTGTATTGATCCATATCTCTGGTCTGCTTCATTGGGTCCGCCTGTCGTTACCTCCTAACAACTATGCATTTTCAATGGAAGTGTTAGCATTAGCTTAGTGTTATGTTGATTTTTACAGTTAGCGATTGGTGTCGAAATTGGCATAAATGCTGACGTGGACAGTTATCGCCCGTTGGCAGATGTTTTTTTTTTTGTATTTGCTGCTCCATTTAAATCAATCAATAGAATGTTAACACAAGAACCAGGCTGTGTGCATCCAGGTACATGAGTCGCTCCTGGAAGGGTTTATACAAGAAGACTTTCAATGGTGCACCAATAAAAGTTCAAGATCTTAAGAGTTTTTTTGTGAATTCTTTAAGTTTGCGCAGAAAGAACAGATGCTGACAGACCTTCTTTACAATGCTATTTGTTTTTGTTCAAGCTCAAATCCTTAGACAGGGTCAGACCAATCGAGTAGCTAGAAGATTTTACCTATCGAGCATGTTTTAGATGGATGGAGGAAATCCGAAAGTCTAGACACAGGGAGAACATGCAATGAAGGTCCAGATAACTGCAATAGAGATTATTAACAAATCTGCGAGGATACATCCAAAAAGGTTCATGAGATATGATTAATATGGCGAGAAATACTTTTAACTTTTAAAGATTGGTACATTTATTGACTGCTATAGCCAGTAGCCATTGATTTTACATCAATAGTCCCCAAAATCTTTCTTATCCAGCCATGGCCCTTCATGAAAACAAGTGGAAAACAACTCCACCCAGGTGATCTGCTCGGCTTCCACTCACTTAATACCTGAACTGACAGTATACCACAAACACTGAATATCCATAATATGTGGGGTGTATATATATTTATGTTGTGGTGAAAACACATTGACCCTCCGGCAAACAGCGCATTTCATTTCCTCTTTCAGGTAAATGAAAAACATGCCACACTGACGCTGATCAGAGAGATAGCGGTTCGCCGCCGCCTCTGTAATGCAAATTCTATGGGCATGAAAAGGAAATGAGAGAAAAAAAACCAAGTATGCCATCATCAAATCAGCCTGGAAAAATGCAATATATATGAATCTTGTTTATGAAGCCCTCCTGGAAATAGATAGAGTGCAAGTAGTGAGGGTAAAGAGGAGAAATTCGAACGTTATGAAGAATTTGACTCTCCCAGTTGGATTCCTCTTTTTGGAAATTTGAATGAACGAAGGACCTATCAGTAGCAGTTTCTCTGGACTAGATCTGAAAAACGCAGCATCGTCAACTTTTCTCTTTGATTTGCATATGAAACAAGCAAAAGATGTTATGTCAGATGCCCTTCTAGAAGAAACTCTTCATCTGTTCCACGCAGGAAAAGGTCGGTTCTCCATTAAAGGTTTGAACAGTCACAGTGCGAAGTTTTAAAGGTGCAGCATATTTTGTGCCAAAACTAAATTTATTTATGGTAGCTGCATCAGATTGATCTTTTACTGCAACTAGCGTACTTGTAGATTTTATTTTTTGCACGGCTACTGGATGCGATCTACCTACAAAGCCATGCCTTGAGAACTTGACTAATTGGACTGATGCTGCCATTACGCAAGGGAAGAAACAATGAATAGCAAAGAGCCTGAAATTTAGCTTTTGGGTTCATCTTTGTCATTAAATGAGGTTGTAATTAGCAATATTCTTTAAAAACAAATCATATTACACATTAGGGACCCCTATGTGTCACAAGTGTGCTTTTAAAGAGTTTAGATTTTGTAGATTGTGCCCCAAACCTGCAAAATCTGATTCACTTTCCAACTTCAAATATTATCAAAAAGTTTCGTTGGAGATGTTTGTGAGAAACATACTTTATTATAAAACCTTGCGCCTATAACGCTTACTTTTACTGACAATTAAAATGATGTGAGCTTGATAAAACTCGCCGTACTCTTGACTAATGTGAAGTTATTGTACATGACAGACGGTAATTGTTGTCATGTCATTGTAAAAAACTTAACTTAACTTTGTGTGATTTCATTAAACAGTTGATTATGCAAAGACTGTTTTAAAAGGCATCTGTGATTGTTTTTCTCTTCAAACTTTTCTCTCTTCGCTTCATTAACAGATCATTGGTTTATACAATCGCCAATTCACAATCTTAATAATGATTTTGAATTGTTATGAGACGACGATGGTTAAATCTTTCCCCAAATCTATGCTAATGTACATTTGTAGCTTAATTTCTTCGAGGTTTGACTCACTACAGTCCAGTTTAGTTGCATAAATCCACCCTCTTGTCGATCTGGAGCTGTCAGGTGTGGAGTTTCATGCTGGGATAGCGTGACGACATGTGCATAAGCTTTACTGTACACTTTAATGGCCCAAACGTTCTTCTTTTGTTTGTATAAATGTAGAAATGCGTGCAGCAGGACATGCCATCACTAGTCTATTTAGTAATGATTCACAACCAATGACATTTAGTACAATAAATCCAAAGTACCTTATCGTAAAACTCCATATGGAGCAGCGGGGAAAGTGTTATGCCACATGTGCTTTACCTCTGGCTTTTCGAACACTGAAACGCAGAATAAGTCGTTGGCTTGTTGAATTTTTGTTGCACATTTATGAGGATGTTTAATTCTGTTTTTAAATGGCAGTGTGACGGTCAGTTCTTCTTTGTATTCAATCAGTCTGCAGGATAAAAGATGAAGCATTTCGTGAGCGATTCGGTCCAGATTGTCTCATATTGTTCCAAACTTGAATTTCACGGTACAATGTCTTGTCTAATAAAGCTCACATGCCAAAAAAAAAAAAATCATTTGTTGACTTGTTTAGAATGTTTTCTGTTAAAAAAGAGTCAGACTGTACATATTTTAAGGTGTTTTACGATTAATTTTCAACAGAAAGTCGACAATGGGGGCAGGACTCGTGCGCAACACTTTCAGCCATTCGAACTGGAGAGCTTTGGGTTGGTGGGAAAACGATTTATGTTCAGATATTGTTACCTTGATTGCGTAAAGTTTGTGAGGTAGAAGTGCAACTTGCTGTTTTATGATGCTTCATGGTGCTACAAGAAAGCGCAATAATCTAAGTGCATGATTTTACGTTGTTACATGCTGTAGTGTCAATTTTAGGACTATTAAGTTGCTCTTTACACTTGTGAAACCCCCACACTTCCAGTTTTATCAATATAATACAAACAAAAACAAACATACTTCCAATTTCAAATTACAAAAACATCCATCAAATGATAAAAGAAATACTTTTTCCGTATTTTTCCCAAATGCTGAAATTACATTACTCTATCCCACAAAATTGTTTTGTTTTTTCAAACCAGACACAAGTTATTTGAAGTTTCTATCTGTTTTACTTACTTTACTTAAAATGAAAAATCTTTGCAAAAGGTGAATAAAAAATATATATATCCAAAAAAGAACTCATTTCTATGAATTGGTGAATTGTTCAAAGGTTCCAAGTCAATAAACTTTTGTCACTTCACCAATATTTTCATCTATGAATTGTACAAAAGAGTCAAACATATTGACATTTTTACATTTTTTGTGAGAGACGTAGGCAACAGGAAACAGTACAGACGCGGGTCATGAATGTGAATGCTTTTTAAACATAATTCTGTCTACTTTTATGTGCAAAAAGAATTATTCCTCTATTTTTATTGGTTTCTTTTCTGCAAGGTGCTACAAATACATGCAGAAATGGGAGCGCTCCATGCCCCCCAGTAGGTCAGAAAGGGTTAACTATCTGGGTCACAAAGCATGATAAAAAATGGAAAGAAATTATATTTACTAAAGAATCATCAAAAACATGTCTCAGATTCCACCAACCTCTTCCTAAAAAACTCTTGCGGGCCCACATCCCCACTCTTCACAACCGCTTTCACGCCTAACATTAAAAACCATTCAAACTCGGAGCGTTGTCCTCCTGGCTCCGTCCCTTTTCCCATCCCCGTAATAGATTCAAATGAATTCAGCCTTCCGCCAAGAGCCTCTGACAGAGTTAAGTCATTTTGTGCTCGGATGACACCCCTGTTCCACTCGTCTCTATACAAATTCAATTTCGTCTCGAGAAGCGAAGACTCGCTGTTATTGCGCATTTGTCAAAACATCAACATTATAGTTTGAATGGTCCGGCGGGGGAGGGCTGCAGAGATTCCTGTTTCCTCTCGACAAAATCAGATCCCCTATTGTTGCCTGCGCTCCCACACACACCTGAGGTTCCGAGGGGGGTTTAAATGCATTCAAAGTGGAGTGACAAGAGGCGCGACAATGGCCCCAGTCTGTGTTTATGCTGTTCTTGTAGGTGGGGATCACTTTTGCTTTCTGTACACGCCGTTGTTAGCTACTTTGGTGATAAGCTTTTCGACTTTTTGTGTGGAGGCAAACAATAACACGCCAAATAAATGCTTGAAAGTAAACTGTGTCAAAGTATGAGGGAGGGGATCAGAAGCTTTGTGTAAGGTGTCGTATTAAGCCACGTCTGAAGTCTCTAGTGTCATGAATGAACCATATACCAGTCTATTTAGAGAGATGATATGCATTATTTGGATTGTTATTGTTCTTTAAACCTGCTCCTGAGTGTCTTCAGTTTGACACGTCATGTTTTACAGTTGAAAATAAAATGCTCTTATAAAGAAAAATACAACTTTATCACTGTATTGGGAGATGCCATATTGACTTGGCTGTGGCTCCATCTACTGGCTGTAGAGGTGATTACACCACGTAAATATATACGGATTATACTAATTAGATGGAACAAATGTTCAGAGCGAGTCTGGCTATGATTTAAGGACTCTACGTCACCTATCGAAGGAGTTCAGAATGGGATTTTGAAACAAGCATTCATCAAACAGCATTCAACAAACGTGAATCAAGCAAAATGCTACTCCAGGTATGTTTTTGAGGATGAAACAATGTTAGAACATGGCTAAAAGCTCAAAAAAGTCTATTTTGCATAACATTTGTCCTTTAAGTGAAGTGAAGTGATGCAGGAGTCGCGAGAGGTCCTAGCTTCCAAAATTAGCTTCCAAAATTGATCTGGCTTGCTTTTGACTCCCAGAACGTTATGGCGCGATATAATTGGATTAAGAGGAATAGATACAGTCGGCAGCGTGAAATATCAGGGGGGCGTGGTCTGCAGTGCGAGAAACTCTCTGTTGATTTCATAGGAAACGCAACTTTTCCTCGCTTTTCATACATTTCCTGGCAAATTTAGTCAATTTTAGGCAGGGATGTAGAAATGCAGCAGGTGGCGCTAGCATTGCAGCAGCATTTAGCTCGCATCTGTTCTGTCACTTTATCTTCTCTATGACTACACCCAAGACGGTGAAAGAGCAGCTCTGACAATAAATGGATGGTTTCCCCCCTCGAAGGTCTGAGAGTGGGCGTTCCCTCGGATGCCGACTGTATCTGTACAGACTGACACTGACTTGATCTTGTGATAAACTGCTGTTTTATCCAGTGATGGTAACTTTTATGCTTCAAAGAAACACTAGCACAGGTTAGTAACAGCTGGTTCCTGTTTAGCGATGCATAGCACTCTCGTCAAGACTGTATAATGCATAATCCAACTATCCAAACCCAACAAATTGTAAAGAGGGCCGTGAAAATGTGGCGTAGAGGCACAGAGAAGTCAAATAAATGCAGAAAAAGCTGATTATAAACCAGCAGTAGTTTGTTTATTACTCTAGCTTTAGCCACGTCTCACAGCGCCACTAACAAATCATCTTTTTGTACAATGCTGACAGCGGCCTCATGATTATAAAGTATAATTCGGGTACGATTTAGATTTTATTTATTAGGGAAAATATGGTTATGTTTGGCTGATGTCAGTTGCTCACTTAGCATGCACACCTTGAAACGTACTATGAAACAACTAAAGTCTGGTGGCCAGGGCCTGTCAAAACGTGGCTTTAGTGTATGTAGTAAATTTAAACTGATTTAAACTGGTTGCATGCTTGAAACCATGCAACCAGGAAATTTGTCTTGTTCAATGGGAACCTACTTTTATGACACCCTGTGGCTGGAGTGAAACAGATTTCCATATTAGAATCTTGGATTTAAACCAGTTCTTATTTTTATTTCTATCCCATTTGATTACTAAAAGTGCCATATAATCAGTCAATGCAATTCCAACTTTGTTCATACAGCAGCTGTTGTTGGAGGTTGCATGTTCTCCTGAGTTGGTTTTCTCAGAGTACTAATGTAACTATAAACTCAATGTTACCACAGGGCACGGCTCTACATAAGAAAAGTGTGCAAATGTTTCTAAAGCAATGAGTTTTAAACATCCCCAAAGTCCTGTCTCACTGCAAACCTTTTAGAGGGTAATAGTCACAATGTGCACTGCTATTGTCTTATAGGCAGAAGTTAATGCTGCAGTGAAGTGTTAAAACAAACTACCATGTCTCTCCTTTATCAGGTTTTTCAGCTAAAATAAAATCGTCTTTAGTTGAAGTTTTAAGGCCGTCAGTCGAAAGGAAGAAATGAGGATATTTCCGAACTTTAACACCTTTGAAATTCAACTCCTAAAGACATTAATCAGATAGCATATGTTTATTTTTTCTTTTCTAGTACTACCGTCTTTCTGCGTTGATAAATGCATTTGAAAAGTCTTTGCGTCAACCTTACAAGAGATCTAAGGGGTTGCATCATACTGTATTTTTCACCCAGTGCAAATAAAGATGCAGGAACCACCTCGGCAGCTGTTTGTCAGCATTTTTGGGCTCTCTGGCACTGTCAGATGAAGAAAGCTCCAGGAGAAGAAAGGTGCATATAAAAGCCGTATTGAGAGGAGTGAAACATCAGCGGGCGTTTTGATTTAACCTATTGATCCTGGCAGACTGACACTGCCTCTCATCCCCGACAGTCTTCTGGCTCCCAGCTGAAACACACATTCTGCCACATCAGCACGAAGGAGGAAAACATTGCGGCGTCGGATTGGTAATGAGACACATGGTTTAACGGGTGAAAAGGTTGAAGATCGTCACGTGAAGTTTTGAAAGTTTAGTGCGGAAAAACTGCCTATAGAACACTGAAGCGTGGATTGATTGGAGGCTTGTTTTCAATAAAATTAAAGTGTAATTTTGTTTGAGTTGAACTTTGAGACACCTTGGATGTATTGATTGTGCAGAGCAATTAGCAGTTTTAAGAACGTTTCGGCTAACCTGTCAAAGAGCACTGAATAATAATTGCTTTGCTGCTTTGTTCAGCACAATCACACACAGTCAAATTTGTTAAAAAATAACTTGTTGTTTGTTCTAATCAGGAAAGTGCGAAGCAGGAAGCTAAACTTTCAGTGTAATTTGAGCAAAAGAGTGCTATCACCTTTATAAATGGTTGATATACTGATGTACTATTCCTTCATTAAATCTGATGTCCAATCTAGGTCAAGAGTATCTGGCAGACAGAACATTCTATTGTACATGCTTTCGCTGATGAAGAAGGGCTGTAGTTGACTAAAACAATTCTTTGTCGACTATAGACATGCTCTGTGCATCGATTAATCAGCCAAAAGGTGACGATGCGTTGTGCAAGTGTGCTGACCAAAGCTCAAAACATAAAAAAGTCAAAAGTATATGGATGATAAAATCATATGTATCTGTGCCTTGAGTGCAATGACAAAACCACAAGATCACAGGAGTTCACACAATTACAAATATTTTAAACAATTTATACAACATTTCTATGCACGAAAGGCAGATTAAAAACACAATTCACTCCCAAATGATCCTAACTAACTCATACCAAGCCTTCTCTTTTCTGCTGTGGTTTCTATAAATCTTAATATTGCTAATAATAATAATTAGTTGATTTATAAAAATGTTGGTCGATAGGGCAGCAAGATTAAACTTCGAAGTTGGTTCGACTGAGGACCAAAGTAGTAACATTATATCTTTCTCTAAGCTAGTTCGGTTCGCGTTCACAATACAAACGAATGTCCAGAAAGACCATTCTCCACCTCGCCTGTGGAGGAGCTGTATGCAGAATCAGCCACAGCAATGACTCCAAAAAAAAAAAAAAAAAAGATGATCAAATCCTTGCTGTTTAATAAACACAAGCTCGAAAGGTTTGCCATTAACTTGTATATCTTAATACTGGATGAATATAGTCCACTTTTTCACATTAAAATAAGCTTAAGTGTAACTTTACTGTTGATTGGTTCCGTTTGGATTCATAACATTGTTATTTCTGTAACTAATCACTAGAAACTGATATAATTTTAATGTGATCACAATTAGTTATGGTGAAATCAGGCTTTTAATTCTGTTACTTTCACGTCTACGAGTCTTTTGTCTCATTATCGATCTCATCACACTTTGGTTTGATTCTGATCCTCACGAGTCTTAGCGTGGCTCACTTCCTGGTTATATTCCGCTCTCTGGTCCAATTGCGTTCACAAATCAAACAAATCGTGCCAGTTCGATTTCAGTTCAATCAGACTGACACCCACCTTTCCAACCGGACCAGAGTTTGTTTCTTTGGCCTGGATCAGAGTTCCCAATTACTCGAATAAAATGGACCATCCAGGCATCAATCAAAGTGTATCGTGAACGCACCCTAAAACTTCATCGATCGAGTAATGAACTAAACGACTAAAGGCCGACAGCCCTAGTGACAAGAACCAAACTCAACCCTATCACTTTAATGTTCTGGAATGAGGTACCGATACACTATTATCTACAAACGTAATCATCAGTGAAGTGCAAGCTGTTCAGAATTAGGACAAGAAGTGCCAGAGGAGGCCATGTCCTGCCGTCAATCTACAGTTCTGCACTTTGGACGTGAGATCAGGTTGTGTGAGACCCATTTATTTCCATTTTGAGCACCTCTCGCCTCAGGCCTCAGACTTGTCATCTCCATCATTATCACTTAGCACTCAGCCCATTACTGCTGCAATTACACTACTTAGGGCCATGTCCGGACTGTGCAGCCTCGCAAATCTGCAAACATCAAAATAATGAGACAAATCACACCCCTTCAGGCTTATCTTTTGATTAGAGCTTGTACAAGTCGCTGTTTCTGAGACTGGAGTATCACTGGAGATGGTTCTAGGGGTAATTTGTCATTTGGCACTTGCAGCTGACAAACAGAATGGCTTAAGGCGCTTGGAGACTACAAGTGTGATGAGCGGAGTCCATTTTGGCTAATGTACAACACACCGCGGTTGTATCAGTTGTCGGCAAGCAGTGGACTCGAAGACACTTGAAGGCAGGTTTTTTTTTTTTAAGTTGCATGAAAGTATCGGCGTTTAGAACGGCAGAATGAGACAGAACAAAAACAGCACGGAATGTTTAACTGTGTGAAGTAAAATAAGTGCTTGAAATTTCTAAATATATGGTACAACTATATCAAAAACAATACATGAATTTTTTTTTTCAAGCGTAAATCTGTGAACACCAGTCCTACCACCATTGCTATTACTCTCTTTTTAAGATCCTAGCCCAGTGTGCAGAGGTTGCAAGTAACTTAAGGCAAGAGACGACAGGCAAAACCCATTTAAAAAAAGTTTTTAAAAAAAGTTTTCTAGTCAGTTTGCGCTTTCTTAAAATATAGGTTTTCATGTGGAAACAACAAACTTGTCTAATCTGTTCCTAAAGATCTTTTATTATGTCATTTCTTTCACTTCATCCTATTTTCTCTGAGAAATTGAAATTCCAAGGTTGTTTTCTTACAATGCACTTTTCTCCCACAGAGACATAAAGATCACGACTTCAAGTAGCACCTAAACATCAAACTTTACAACCTTGTACTGAACAAGATTTTTACGAACGTATAGAAGGATTTGAAGATATATTCTAAATGTAATAAGTTTGAAGTTAAAAAAAATAATATGGCAAAATTTGAATTTTTAGCCAATTTTCAGTTTCACTAATTCACTCAAAGACTAAATAAAACCTCCAAAATCCCCTCTGTACATTTTTTGTAACTAATACATGTACAAAATGAATCAAGAAATTTAAACCTGGTTGTGTCCATTTTTCAGATTGAATTGTACCTTATATTTGCATTTTTGGTCATTTTTACACTTTACAATACCACTTTACAAGGCGTTATTAGTATGATAACATGACATTTCTTACATATATGTGAGTAAAGTATGGGAGAAGTTTCAAGTTTATATCTTTAAATTAAAGATTTTTTGCTTTCTCTTCCTCGCCATGTGTAGATTTTTTTAGGTATCTTTACTTGAGTATTACAGTTTCCGGAGTATCTTCTTCAGTATTTTTTATCCATTGCTTCCATTGCCCACCTCCAGGTTTCTTCCGTTTTGCTTTCCAGTGAAGTATGTTTGTGAATCTTTGAATGTTGTTTGTGATGGTACTCAGAATTTCTAACTATTTTTGTTGATTAATCGGTTGATAGTGTCTTGGTTGGCCAAATGTTTTACTTGCGGACGAATCATTTCATTTGGATTATAAGGACAAAAATGTGTGTACAGTTTAATCTGCCTTTTCACATGATAATTCTGTTTACCCGTGCATTTCTGTGTAAATAGTAGTTTTAGTGCAAGATCCTAATAATTTTGAGAACTTTTGCCTACGCACCTTTTAAAATTGATGTGTCTTTGGACCAAGAGTTTCTTTGGCTACAGCCCTAGTTCAGTTACGACTACTGACTTTGATATGCTATTTCACTGCAGCACATTGGATACATTTTTGACTTTTCTGAATTTGCACAAAATACAAATTACAATAAATCCTACTTTCCGCAAAGGGCCTTGAACTGCGGTGATAATTCCCCAGATAAAAGTATGCCGTTATTGCCCCTCTGCTCCACTCTCGCAGGTAGACTGTTCTTTCCACTCGGGTGACAGTCCCTGTACATCAGCGGCTAATAGCATGTCATGTGGCTAACCAGCTGCTGGCTGATAGTGCTGAGCTAATGCTAATGGTTGGGTGGGCTCTTTAATGGGCCAAGTCCTTTCATAAGAGCTTCTGCCGATACAGCACACCGCTCGCAAGATTCAGCGAAGAAATTACCACTGCTATATTTAACATTTTCAGAAGTGCCTCTCATTTGCACAGTGTAAAGATGTAAACTTTTACGCCTGATTGGGGATGTCTTAATATCAGTATCATTTTTGGCATTATTGTGAGGGGAAATATTGTAATTTTATGATTATTCGTGATCAAGAAAGGAAACTTGCCAATATTCCCTGTATTTAATCATTTAAGGTCACAAAGCTTTATAGTCACTGAAAAATGATTTTGTAGATATTTGCAAACATAATAAAATGATAAATTACTTAGTTACGCGTCAAAGTAATAGTTGATTTACATTTACTTGGACAAACTGCGAAGGATGATGATGATTGATGAGGCTAGATCACATGATGCTAGGTTTTGCATATTGGATATCTATCAGTTTTTACAGCACCCAGGGATACTCAAAGATACCCAAAACTGCCAACTTAGTTTGCTTTTTGTGTGGATAACTTTACGAGTGCTGTTCCTTCTGCCTTCTTCAGTTTTTCATTCTACAGTGAATCAGATACTCACACATGTGCACGTTGCACCTAAAATCTTTAGTATACTGTAGGTTCCAAACTCCCGACGATTAGCCTTAAATATTTGAACAACCTACACGTCTTTACTAATGCATGATGTCTTGCCAAAGGATACACAAACAATGAGCAGGAAGAAGAGAAGAGGAACTGTTCATTGATCCATACCTGAAGTTAAAGGTGCTGTACCTGATTTTTACTGTTTTGACACATGTACCAATTTTTTTTTGCATGTAATAAAATCAAATCTGTTTTGCCCCAATACAGATATGGTGTAAATGCATCTATTTCAGTGAAAATAAGACCACAGCACTTTCTCTGCATCTATTTATAGACCGTTTATTCTACGAGAAGCAGGAAGCGTGACGTTAGCATGCTAATGTTTGTTAGCTTTACCCGTGACATATGTAAAAAAACAAAAAAAACAAAGTAATAATGGCTAGGGCTGCAACAATTAACTGATTAATCATGATTATTTGTCTATTAAAAAAAGAAAAATGTCGTATTTGAGTAATTGTTAAAACTAGCTCTGGGCTTGGAAACCCGTGAAACGTGCTTATAAACTCATTACGTTTAACATTCACAATGCTGGGACTGCATTGGTAAGTGATAAATGCGACTCCTGAAAAGAATTTAAAATACACTTAATAAAGTACAGCATCTTTAAAGAGGAAATTGTCTCGTAACGTTTCTTCATACCTTGATATCTGTCCAGTCGTCTTTCCAATCAACCGCTGAGCTGTTAACAGTTTTTCCTCCATATTTCAACACACGTCTACACCATCATAGACTTAATACACTTTGCAGTTTTTTAACTATCAACACATACGCAATCTTGTTCAAGGAGACAATTGGATGAAGAAATAAACCTTCAATAAACCTTAGCCTGTGGGCATTTTAGTCCGCCAGTGACTGCAAGCTTTATGAGGAGCATTTTGTGTATGATATACCGGTCTGAATTGCTTAACATTCAGCACAGCATCGCACATAAGCTGCAAATCAAAAACTATCACTGTCAACTTGTCAAGAATATTTACTTCGGTGTTACTTTAACCTTTCCATCTGATCTGTCAAAACGTAAATATCAATCCTTGCTTTATATTTCAAAGGCGTATACTGTATGCCCGAGTTTTTATGTAACAAACTGGATTAAAAATACAGTTTAGTGATTACGTAAAGAAAAAAAAGGAATTGTTTTGATGGAATATTTTTTATTAAGTGTAGGCAAGAACAAGCTTATCACAGAACGTCTTGGTAAACACGCTGTACTTTTAATTACATTTGGGATTCAAGTTCTTTTTACCTGATTTCACAACAAAGTACTGTGTAAAGTAAATGAATGGGACCCGCTTACAAATTTATCAGCTTCCAGTTTGCGTGATTAAAAATGGACATTGTTGCAAACGCGACTTGACGCTCGCCTCCAGAGAACGCTCTTAATTAAAAGCCAAGCAAAAACATCAAACCGGCCTCGATATGGAAGGAACTGTATAGCAGCGGAAAAGGCTTTGCTTAGTTCTATTCCTGGATGGATAGACATTATTATTGTACGTAACATTTACAGGAACTTAGTCACCGCGACCCACATAGCCCTATAAGCCGGTCCACCTACATATGTTCTCGCGGAGAAACGAAAGAACGATAACCCGGTGATGTGATCAAAACACAGAGAAACATGCATGCGCCAGTGCAGCCAGATCACATTTTGACACAGAATTCATTCCTGCTCATTTGTAAATTGGTTTTGAAATGAATTATATATCCTCTGGTGGAAGAAGTATTTTTGTTTTGTTACTTAAGAACAAGTACTGATACCAGGGCAAACAATTACTCAAATAAAAGTGAAAGTATGACTATGATTAGTAGCTGACTAAAAGTATTGAAGTGCCTGTTAAAATGTACTTTAAGTTTAAAGGAGTGATTTGGATCAAATAAATTGTGATGCTTTTTGTTCAACTGAATCGATTTCGATGTTTTCTAGCAGTTTTCGTTTGTATATTGTTGTTTATTGGGACGTCAACTTCAACTATGAATGTGCTCAGCCAACTCAGGGGGTCTAAAACTGTAAAGAAAAACACTAGTTACCTTTTAATCCCTGTTACTAAATGTAAAAGTAAAAAGTATTCGCTGTAAAAACTACTTAAAAGAGACCAATCATGCAAAACCGACTTTCAGGAGCTTTTAACCATATTGTTCCTCCTTGTCATTAAACCGCTGAACTGTCTATTTAGAGTGGTTCTTGCATATTTTAGTCATCTTTTTTCTCCTGCAGACAAAATGCCATCATTCCGTCAGTCCAGGTCTTTCCATGTTATGCCCACTGATATTTACTTACTACACTACAGTAAACAGTGACATATGTTGGATTCGACAGCGTTTTTTTGCTCAAATGAAAAAAATCTGGGGTGCACAGTGGCGTGGAGTCTGTATGTCCTCCCCATGTTACCTTGTGTTCTCTCAGTGTTCTCCGGCTTCCTCTCACCGTGACATGCATATGTCCACAAACATGCATGTGAATGAATGTGAGAGTGAATGGTTGTCTGTCCATGTCTCTGTGTTCGGTGGGATAGCCTCCAGTCACCCGTGACCCCTAACAGGAACAAGCGGGAGAAGATGAATCGATGAAAATATTTTCTCTGCCTTCTGTCGGGAACTGCAACTCTCCAAAGACGAAGTAACGCAAGCCAAAGACAAAGTAGCACTAATGCAAATCACACGGAAGTCAGCTAACTTGTTTTTTAAATTAAGCTTTAGATCATTATTGTGATTTAAGATATCTAAAATAATCGTAACATAATCATCCATGATGTTGTAGATTAGAACTATACTCTTAAAGACCTATTCTGCTTTTATCCACTAAAGTACAGATACCTAAAAATTACTTTTACTTTTGTACTTCGTTACTTTCCACCACTGCATAAATAAAGGTAATTGTCAAAGGCAATGATGCAGGTGTAGGGTGGTAGTAGTTTCCACCAATCCATGGTGCTGCAGTTTGATCTCAGCTCAACCAGGGCGTATGTTGCTGTTCCTTGAGCAAGACACTTAAGCAAGCAAGACGTATAAAGGTGAATTCGATGTGGAGCGTGAGAGAGATTTCGCACCGCGGTTAGAGAAGCCAACAACGCAGATTATCAAATTTCCTTGCGTCAGTTTCAGATGTAGTTTACCACCAAGTGTGGTATGAGTGAATGATTAATGACTACAGTTTGGGGCTTTGTTAAACTTGCAACGTTCCAAGTCTGACTTAAAAGTACAAGAAAAATATCCCAAGCCATTTTCTCCTGTTTTACTGCTTGAAAAGTAAGTCTGGTGCTTAGAGACCACAGCTTAGTCCCTGTTTAAATTCCCTTTAGCAAGGTTTGGACACCGCTATGGTTTTAAGATCTATTTTAGTTGCCAACAAATGTGTTAAAAAGCCAAACTAAAGCATAAATATCTCTGTTAAGAATCTGGGGTTTGTTTGTTGCCCCACAGTCACTTCCATTGACTCACCTCCGCAACAATTCAACTTTTGGAGGGATTTACGCCTAAGAAGTCTGCTTCAAAGCGTCAGTTCTTTGGGAAGGTAAACATGTCGGTACACTGAAGATGTAAACAGCCATATTTAATATTCGTGTCTAGGCCAGATCTTTTTAAAATCTTCCAGCTACATCTGCACATTTGAAGTCGAGCAGACAGAAGAAACGCACAATATTACCATCGGCAGCTGGCAGATAGACCAAGCAAGATAGGGTTGGTAAAAAAGAAGTTGGTGAATCAAAGTCTCACAGGTGCAAAATCAGATCTTAAATGTAAATTGATTTGGAGATCAAACATGCTCCAGGCCCTCTATCATTTTAATCAGGCAAAGTCGACACTGGCGCGGCCCGAGAGGTGCTTGAGATTCCCGAATTCACCGATTGCATCACGCTACCTTGATTAAAGCGGTGGGTGTGTGAGAGGGAGGGGGGAAGACTCAGCTGCTGGAGGGTAACACGCAGGACACTCCAGGTATTTGCATGTTAAATCTGGTAGGGATTAGCATTCACAATCTGAGGAATGAGAATTTATTTTTATTTTTTATATATATTTTTTATTTGAAGACGTGGTGGATTTAAATCGTAAAACAGTACTGGATTACACGGTCAATCAAGTAAATATTAGGGCTGTAGTCGACTAAAGAAATTCTAAAGACCTGCCCAATCGACCGATTAGTCGACTTAAAGGGGGTGTGGCAAAAATATATCTAAAGAATCTCTCTGTGTCTGACCCAAACTGCACTTAGAAGACCTAAACTGCACAACAGTTCATGCAAAAATCAAACCAATTTACACGGAAAAGTACTAGTAAACGGTGTATTCATTTGTTTAAGCACTCCACCTCTTCTCGTTTTTGCCACATAAATTTGTTAAATGCACACGAAATAATTAGGCGACTAATAAATAGGCTGGTCGACTAAGACACCATCGACCAATTAATCGACCAAACAACTAAAGAACTACAGCCCTAGTAAATATCAGGCTAAAAGGCTTTGAATAGAAAAATCACGGTAGTTTTACTGGTTAGTTGAGGCTACTAACGCTACATGCTGGTGGTGTTTTTACTTTTGCAAAAGTTCGTAAATAGAAAGGATATGGAGATATATGTCCACCGGTTCATAGGCCTTATGCTGTTACTTTGAGGACCACACAGAGACAGGAGAGCTCAATCTGCAACCACGATTACAAAATATCAGACTCACTTGATATAAACCACAGCTTAAGCTTAATATTTTTCCGTACGATTTGAACCATGGCTTAAGTTTTTGCCTACAATCAGAAATCTTTCTTTGCAGACGGCCAAAATTGTGCAGTGGACACCCAGATTAAGAGATTGTAAGGATGGCAATTTCTTATTTATGCGACAAGACAGCTGTAGCATGAAATGAGAAGAATGGACAAACGGTTGAGGGCCACAATCTAACCCATAATGTCGCGGTGATAGCAACCACACGTGCATACCCTTAACCGCTGCACCACCGGCGATCACAAGGACGACGATTGAAAGTATCTGAGGAAGAGGACAAGAAAAATAGACCAAAAAAATCATCACATTAGGCTTGTGCAAAGGTAAACGATATTGCCTCCATTTGGACGGTGTGTTCTCAACAGCAGTGCCTTGAGCGAGGTGGGGCAACAGGAAGGAAAATTGGCTGAATCATATTCGTCATATCCAGCTACGACGCTAGCCAGGAAATTGTGAGATCCATTCTCTAGCGTTCACATGAATCCGTCCGTGCCAGTCCTCCTTATGTTGAAACAACCACCAAAATACATCAGTGTCAATAGTATGTGCTGTACTTTTAGATGAGCTGTTCAGGCGCGGGGAGAAAGTACAGAGTGTTGTTTTGCAGGGATAATTGGTACAGTACTACTTGATACCTGTTTGAGCGAAGCTTTTAACAGAGGTGAATTCATGTGTGATGTGTTTGGGAGAATGCGTGTATGGGACGGAAAAGGGCAGTAAATGGACTTGCACAAGCTCCCAGAGAATCTATTGCACTGTGGTTTCTATATTCTCCTATTTTATCAGTATATGTACGCAATTTTGTGTACTTTCTGTGCTGTTATGTCTTTGGTTGGGTTGACAAGGAACAGTAGACTAGAACTATAACCAAACATACGATATCTAACACATTTGATCTCTGAATCACACAAGAAAAAGGTCCTGCTTTGCTCTTTCAAACGTGCAAACCTTCGCTTAGCCTATTGGTTAGAGCTCGTTCATCAATCCAAAGTTCAGCGGTTCGAACCTCGCTCATATCAGTGCTAAATGTTATTATGTCCTTAGGGATGAGACTTAACCATCCTGCCTTGTATGGAAGTGCTTTTGTCATTGGTGCGGGTCGGAGAAGTGCAGATTGGGAGTCTTGCTTCCGTCAGTCCACCCCAGGGCAGCTGTGGCTACTGAAGTAACTCATAACCACCAAGTATGGAGTGAATAAATAATGCATTGGAGCAATAAAAATTCAAGGCATTATAATTATTAATAGTGGTGGAAAGCGTTTGCTAAAGGTGTTAGCGAGATCCGCCCAGCTAATTACCCAGAGCGGCTAGCATCGCGGCCCCCACCCCTTCACTGCTCCCCCTCACAGAGAACATATTAAACACTGGGGAATGACCTGCCCCAGATTTCATGCTACATTGAACTTTTAACAGATTAGCCGAGGGTCATCCGCGGACAGCTAATTGCGAGAAAGCATATGGTGTATTAACTCGTAATCAAGATGAAATCGCACTTTGCCCACTTTCCCATCACATCAGTCACCGACGAGGTAAGATGTAGACTTTTTCATGAAAGCGGAATGGGTCCAGCAAGACTTTTATTGAGCTAGGATTTGAATAATGGCTTAAGCATGAAGAATAAGAAAAGTTTGGCTGTGCAAGTTTGAGAGTAGTATTATTGTCAAGGGATGCTTCCGATGACAAAAATAAGTATAAGTAATGGCAGTACAGTCTGTCATAATAGTATTTATTACCAGTCCTTAATCCATTCCTATTTTTACCCCATTATACCATAATTCATATGATGAAAGATGATAGATACAAATACATAAGTGTGACAGTATGGCTCATGAGTTGGCGACCAGTAGGTGGTGCCACCTCTAGTGGCCACCTCCTCCGATACACTCACCTTCCTGTTTGGGTGGGTTGTACCTACAGGTCGCACTTTCTTCTGCTGGACCAGGTACAAATTACTTCATCTCATTCAGATTTTCACGATAAATAGCTTAAAAGAAATTCTAATAGAACTTCTCCGTAGTGCCACGGTGAGGCAAAGCGCCTCGCAATGTGCCGCCGCCAATGGCGCCCCATCACACTGTGTGTTGGCCTCTAGCAGTCCTAGGGTCCTTTGTTGCAGCTGCTGGTCGAGTAGATCATGTCACCACTGGGGTCCTCTGATGACTGGGCAGGTCTGTAGTGGACAGTGATGGCTCATTGTGGACAATCGGTATGTTTGCTCCTTCTGTGGTCTGTTAGTTTTATTTATTTAATTATTTTTCTGGATTAAGTTCCAGTGGCATTGTTGGATAAATTTTATTGTGTGTAATTTAGAAATCTATCTCCCACTCTATATATCTACATACATATTCTTACCACTTTCAAGATGCACTTTGCACCTTTCCAACAGGTGGTTCATTATCTGCATTCTCCATGGAGATGTTATTACTTTGGAATGCCTGGAATGTTCCATGTTTTGATTACAGATGTTTTAGTTCTCAAAAACACCTAGAAAAACCTGCATTTCTGAAATTGTGGGTCACCTCTCCACAGAACAGACCTGTAACTCGGCCTGTTGGCTTTCCCTGTTTGTATCCCTGGAGATTGACATGTTTAATGCTATACAGCGGAACATTCTAGGCAAAGAAATAACATCTACGACAAGTAGGTGGCGACGGATATTTTTTGTGCACGATCATATTTTTGTACTTTTGTCTTGGCTGTCTTAGATCAAGAACTATCAACTACAATACGGTTTCAAATAAAATTAAGAAATGTATTCATCACTGTCTCTGAGTAAATTTCAAACATTTCTTTTTTCTGCACAATCCACAAAACTCCCTTCCCTTTTAAGATACCGATGACAAAAAGAACTGATGTGCAATTACTGGTTTAGAGGAAACAGCAGATGGGAAGGAGGGGAAACAAAGTGAGTGGAGGGACTGTGCAGAATTCACAGCACGAAAAAAAGGGGTGAAAAAATAAAAACAATGCAAATATGGTTGAACAATGGAGGGTTTCCGTTTCAAGTGTGCTTTTGTTTTCAACACAAGTGATTCATTGTGCGAACCCTGGACTTAGTGATGGCTCTGCATAAAGGGAAAAACAGTCTAGAGCTGCATAAAAGTTAGTTTGTTTCATTGGCAAAGTGGTTAAGTTACAATACATTAAAGTTCTCATTAGTTTTTATGGGGGAATACGGAGCGGTTGAGAAGAGAGGAATCTATACCAGAGGATACTAAACATAAATAGTTTTACAAGATCTAAGTTCAATCACTTTGGCTCACGGACTTTACTCAAGGTTCATTTCTAGGCCATCCAGTCAAGCAAGATGCAAAAAAATGTCTTTTTTTTCTCTGTTATCTTTTTCATATTGTAATTTCAAGGTGATTTTCTTTTACACATAATGTTGCCGTATAAAGGTCTGTGCCCTCAAAAGGATTTATTAAGTAAAACATCTACATATTTTAATTAATACTCTCTGGACTTCTATGTACATTTGTCAAGAGGGCTCAAATGAAAGAAAAGAAGCATCATTTTAATTGTCTCATCAAAAGCAACTGTGAAAAAGTCAAATGCCAAAAAACGTGCACATAAAAAAGAAAAGCGACCAATAGCCAACCACAAACGTGACTTACCTAATGGTTAGATTTGTCCTACGTCCTTGAACACTCCACTATTCCGAGTTTTCCAGCAGCTACGGACACCCTGCAGATAACATTGATTTCTTTTGGCCGAAGGTGGCTTGGAGGAGCTATCAGTGGCAAAGGGACTGCAGTTCAGTGACCCTTCCACGTGTGCACTTATCAGTCTGAACGCTCCAATCCTGACCTCTTCATCCACGCCACAATACTCATCCTCCTCAATACTCAAAAGAGGCTGCCATTCACTGCCCTTTCAATGGCCTTTAACTCCCTTTCTTTCCTTTTGGCGAGCAGTTACAAATAATATCCCGGTTTGTGATGCAGAAGGTGTGGATTGACACCTGGAGTTGTGAGGACGGCAATGAAGATCCCAAGTTGCTAAAGCTGACATTTCTCCTCTCCTCGTTCCAATATCTCACCAATAACAATTAGCCCGGTAATTGTTTGACTAATTATGATTAAAGATCTGGTGCGGCGCCAGGGATGCACTCTTCGCCGCAGCTCACTTTGAACAATGCGAATGTCACAGAAGAGTCAAAAGGTGCACTGCGGTCAGGCCGGGCAACTTTAATAAACAAGCTCAAGCATAAAACACTGTGGTGTAACACACATAGGTGCATATATTTTTCTGCAGAAGAAATTTTACAGTCCTACACCAAATAGCAATGAGATATTTTCATTCTTTTGTATGAACTAGTAACTACTGGCATTTTCTAGCCAAATTTTATGAAATGCTAGTTAAAATGTAAAAAAGATCTAGATCGATTGATCGATCCACAATACATAATGTAATACCTTGCTTGTTTGAGGGTAAGACTAGCTTTATGATTCTGTACCCATCCCTGAGAAACACGTGTATCTCCTAAGCCGGAGCGTCCCACAGGGAGACAGGGCCATACGGATCCACCTGTATTTTCCCCTGTGGCACATTGTCCCACGCTCCCTCTCTCTCCAGTACCTGCTATGCTGCGGGCCGCTCCTCGCTCCGCTCCTGTGGTGGAACCATCAGGTCCTTGTTGCTTAGCAACCACTGTCTTAAGCTTTTCCCAGCAGAGTTTTGAAGGTAATAAAACAATGCCCCAAGACAAACAGCTCCTGGAAGCGGAAAGGCCTCAGGGAGGGAGCTGGAACATGAGGCGCTGGGAGGAAAAGCCTCTCTCCTGCCACTGCCTCAGAATACATGTTATTAACAGTGCCACATCAGCCCTGATTTGTTTAAGATAAGCACAGGCAGTGTGAGAAGATGCTGAAGGAAAATCTATGAAACTCATTGGTTAGTTTCTCCCTTACACCTGCAACGGCGTAAATGGAAATCTTATCGTGTAATGACGGAGCATCCAAGCTGAGAAACAGCTGTCTTGGGCAAGGTTACTGAGTCTGAAGGTTATGCAAACATATGGTAATAGACTGCTCCACTGATACATGTCTGTACTCCTCTGATTACTGCAGCCCGCCTGCAGCCTGTGTGATTGACATGTGTCAGTCTGTGGCGCAGCGACCTTGCCCAGATAGGATCCCTGTCCCTCTGATGGGATGGTCCTGTTCCCGGAGTGCGTTCTGGGCTGGGCCTGTGCAGGAGGCTCACAGTGAGTGATTTGTCAGGCGCCACTGATTGGAGTGAGGTGTACTCCCCTCCTCCCTTTTACAAAAGACTCTCGAGAAATTAATGCAGCACAAACAAAACATTTGGAGAAGGCGCGCTGATCGGCTGGCACGCTAAATTACTGCTCCACATCAGGGGAATGAGAACTTTTGTCTTCTGTCTCTCCTTTATCCACCGCCAAGCCCTGGTAGGAGGCACAACATCAAAGGCAGCTTTTACTAATACACGGCGTAAACTTGTCCCGCTTGGTTTACTGTGGATTTAGCTGTTTCTCCCCACACTCTGTTCTTTCTGACTGACACTCGACAGCCTTCACTACTGCTGCGCCGACCGTCTTTTACAGAGGAACAATAAAATGTGTCACTGGAGCCAAACCTGTGAAATTAGGGCAACTAAAAACATGCACTTAGGAGGTTTTAACTTGGCACAAAAAGACCCCCGCTTCTCCAGTGTAATCACAAGAACGTCATTCTAAGAAGCATCCACTATATAACACAACCTCTGCGTACCAAGTGTGAACAATTTATCCTTAATGCAGTCTTTTTCCCAACATATTTTAGAGACCCAAAACTGACCTAAAGTATTAGCTTGCGTAAACAGCCTTTCTCCACCACATTCATCCCGCAGTAGTAGAAGTAGCAGCCTCAAAAGCCTCCATCTTCACTATCATGTTTTATGTTTTTCAGTCATCTGATTCATTTTTCAAATAGTACTGTTTCAATTTTATCCATTACATACTGTAGATTGGTGTGTGGAATTGGAGGCAGAAAGATTCCTCGCTAATCAAAATGCAAATAAGCCCTGTTGGGGCATTAGCGCATCTAGGAGGGCGAATCTCAACATGAACTAAATTGAAAGATGATGAATGTGCAAGATACATCCAAAATTAAGTCTGAATAAGTAAATCAAAATGACTAAAAGAGAGAAGATCCAACAGAATGCTAGTACTTCAGAGATGCTAGTCCTGATTACATGGTGAAATCAAGCTGTCAATCACGGAACATGACAACAGTCTCCTTTGACCGTCAAAATGGCTGCTCCCTTTTCCGTAGCATGCAATCAGGGGATGAATTTTAAAAGCCAGCAGCGGACTTCACTTTGGGAGAACGGACAGATTTATTAAGCGAAGGCGGCTGTAGATCATAGCACGTATTGTAGAGTAGAGTAGCCAGGCTGACGTTTGTGGACGTGTACGGGGTAGTGTTTGGCAGGTAGACAGTTATACAGGCTGTTTAAGGACATTTACATACATGAATGGGTGTTTTATTAGCTATGTTTTTCATGAATAGAAGAGTTTACCAGCTGCTGTGTGTAGAGATTTATGGAGAGATGTTAGATTGGGTTTGCAAATTCACAAAAAATATTCTACCACAGTACAATTCAAAGCATGTGATAAAAACAATGTGTCAAGAAAAAATGAAAAATAAATATTGACTTTTTTTGCAAACACTATCTGTGTATAAGGGACAAATCTTTGACTTTTTAGACCAGGGCTATTCAACTTTATTTTACTGAGGGCCAAATGTTTCTGATGGTTTTGTCCTCGGGGCCAGAAACCAGGCCTAAACCAGGTCTAAACCAGCATCAAACCAGGACTATAGTAGGAATAAAACAGGTCTAAGCCAGGCCTAAACCTGGTTTAAACAGATCTAAACCAATAACAAGAGATAAAATATTTTCTATATTTTTGGAAGATGGGCTGAGGGCTGGATTATATCTCTTGGAGAGACTGATTTGGCCCCCGGGCCTTAAACTGAATAGCACTGTTTTAGACACTTCCAGGAGTTATGTGTTTAGAGTAGTTTCCTGGTACTTGAGTGAAGATTCTATTACATTAATTTAAATGTGACTATAAATAAAACTATAATTTGGTTGTTAGTAAGCGTAAACACTTGGTTGTTGTTTATATGTTCATGAGTGATAACTATCAATATCTAACTTCACCCTCTTGTTTGTAAAGTTCACTTATTACTGTAAGATTTAGATGGTACTTGGTGAAACAATTCATCACTACCTGCACAAAAAACTTTTTTTCTAACAAGGCTCTGATGTTACTTATGTGTGGTCGAGTGGTTGCACCAAAACAGCGCTGGATTTTCAGAGTTTGTGATGTTTGGAAGCTAATGCTAACTCTGTCACTGAAAATGCATTAGTGCTAACTCATGGAATAGTACCAGGCGAATGGAACACAGCATTTTGTTTAGAAACATTGGAAGGGTCTATATAGCTATAAACAGGGAAGTAGACAAGGGGGGACAAAGGGGTCTGTTGTCCTGGGCATCATGGTCTTAGGGGGCCCAGAATTGGACCCTCTTCCTACAAGTTATATTACAGGGGGGCCCATGTGAGGTTCTTGCCCAGGGCCCCCAAATTTCTGTCAATGGGCCTGGCTATAAGGAAGCATAGAGTTCAGCTATTGCACAGTAAATGCCACCGATGCCATCTAATTTGAATTTGCGTAACGTTGCATGTGGAGGGTACACCGCCTTCCTTCTCTATATATTTTGCTTGCCCAGAATGCTCTGCAGTATGCCCTTGTGTAGATGAGGACCACCAGGCCAAGTTACATGTAAGATCTATGAGGAGGTGTCTCATAGATCTCAAGATGCATGTTTTTCACCATATTTTTGGATCAATAAAATATCTAATAGAATAAATGCTATATAGAAATGTTTAATGTCATAGTGTGGAACATTTGTGTAAGACCTGAAGAAGATCTGCTAAACACACGGTATGTGCACTGGACTAGTTATAATGCATGCTCTCATACAAAAGAATTATTTCGAATCATTGATGGAGAGGTCCTTTATTATCACCATTACTCCTTCAGTCTGTGTCATAAGAGCTGAATCATAAGAAGCGCTGCTCAAATGGAGAAAATCTTCAAAAATCCTCAAGTGCCAATTAACGCCAGCCTTACTCCTCCTCAAGCTCTTCTCTCAGCTAAACTTGGAAGTCCTTCAGATCTTGATTCAGTCCCGTTCTCTTGTATTCGTCGTGACTTTCACTGCGGGCGCACTCTTGACCTTAGCTAATGTATCTATACTTAACATTTAAATCACTGCCATGGCTCCAAAACCCACACAGAAAATCTTGGATTCACATGGTTTGGGGTCGGATGTCCTTGATTGTACATTGTGCATAGTACTAATATTTTACTCTGTCAAGCGAAGTCTTCAATGTACAACATATCTTGACAAAACTGTACTGTATTTAGGTTTTTCTGCTTTCTGTACAACTTGGGGTCTGACACTGGACGATGAAAGAGAGACTCAAAGGCCAAGATGACGTTTAGTTGCATATATTAGCAGATAACCTTAAAACCATGCTGCCCATATTTAGATTTAATGTCTTTGATGGTCACACACATGGCAATTGGCAGCGCTAGCAGCAGGGATAAATACTTAAAGGTGCACTGTGAACTGTTTCATGGTTTTTGCTTTATGTGGAATTTTCCACAGTCTTGCATTCGACTTAACTACCTTGCATTTATTTAATTACAGGTGTTTTTATTGCTCTGGAATTAAGAACTGCACTTATATAGAAAGACATTTGTACAGTAGAACAGCCATAATAATTGAGCACCCACTGCTTTGTTCCAGAAGTACATTTTCCAATCATTTTCCCTTAGAGAAAAAATATAAAAGAAAATGTTTGAAAGCTTGCTTGGGGCTATTCCCCTAAGTGGTCAGTAATGAGCAAGTTATTACTTACATGTGTTTTTTGGACTGAAAACAACCGTGCTAGTTACCACAGAGCTGCCGCCATAGTGCCTTTTAACTCTTAATACTTGAAGTTTTAAAAATCCCAATGGCAAAAATGAATGATAAATTTACTTCTGGAAGCACGACAAACTTTTTCAAAATCGACTGTTGATTTCCATTGCACTGTTATTACGTGTGCTTTCTTCTGGAATTATTATTAGTCTGTATTGTACTGCTTTTATCTCTGTGCGTCAAGCACTTTGTAAGCTATTAATATTACTCAAAAAATATCTTGAAAAACTTGACTGTGAGCGGGGTCGCTTCTCCACAAATCTGACCTGTAACCTGGTGGTGTCTCCTGCTTGTCTCCATGGAGATGGATTAATGCTGAACTTTAGCACAATCCAGGCAAAGCAATGACATCTCTATGGGGACAAGAAAGTGGTGAACCTTCCACCCAAAAAGCTTCAGAATGCACATTTAATTGTCAAGTTTGGTTACGTTCTATCCTTTAAACCAGTGGTTCCCCACCTTTTTTGTTTCGAGGACCCCCAAAGCTTTGTCTCACACTCAGAATACCCCTTAACATGAGTTTCATCCAAATAAATGGGT
Source organism: Rhinogobius similis (assembly GCA_019453435.1). Classification (NCBI taxonomy): domain Eukaryota; kingdom Metazoa; phylum Chordata; class Actinopteri; order Gobiiformes; family Gobiidae; genus Rhinogobius; species Rhinogobius similis. The sequence goes on from CM033640.1 coordinate 9,523,509, forward strand.
TTAACAGTCACATATTGTCAATTATTACTTATATTTTTTTGCTTTGATTATATTTATGGTCCAAGATACTCCAAAAATATGCAAAATTTACAACAAATAACACTTTAATCAGACAAAAGTACATTTCATCTTATTTTAAAACCTTAAACCATTCCAAGTGCTCCCTGGTAATTGCTCATGTACCCCTTGGGGTCCCCGTACCCCTGGTTGGGAAACACTGCTTTAAACCATTTCTGTGCTTTTTCTGTTTCATGTTAGCATTGTTTCAAAATCCTATGAACTTCCTCTTGACCATGTTCTAATAAAATAACGCCAAAAAAGTCTAAATTGGACTTTTACCTTGAGTTGTCTTGTTACCAGACTATAACGAACTGATGTTGACATGCAACACATGTAAATCCCATTGGTCAACACGACTGCTTTGGCCAGCCACGCATGTCCAGGTGAATTAAAATGCCCGATCTGAATGGGGCCTTTGATATTACGCTTCATTTCCACATGTTGTCCACCCCAATTCCGCGGGCGCATTTGGACTACAAAACACCAGATCAAAAGAGGGAGACGTCCTGGCACATTTGCAGGTCAGATGGCCACGCCACTCCTCCGCCTCCCGTGCTGCCGACGTGGGTCATTAGCGCCACAAACATATGCCGTTTCAGCGGGTGCCGTCGCTGTCCAATTAGAGACTGCTAGGCTCTCGTCTGTGACCAAGCACGGGGCTTAATCTGCCGTACAAAGTCTACCTGTTATAGTAGGCAAGATTTATTTTCAATACATGAGACACCTCTGGAACGGAAAAAAAAGAATTTCACGACTTCCCGGCTTCATAAATCTTTCAACTCCTGTCACAAAGAAAACTATGTCGCCGCTTTCGGAAGAAGTGGGGGAGAAATCTTAGAAGGAAATATCTTTTTGGTGCTATTTATTTACTTCGGCGTTCCGGTCGCCCACACAATCCCAGGCACTTTTTATCTGCTTCATAGGCGCTGATATCCAGGATTGGAGGATGTCTGACTTTTTATTTGCTGTCAGAGGAGAAGGCAAGGACGAGACTTAGCTTACCGCGCAGCAATATCAGAGAGCGCACTGCTGGCGTTTGGTGAAGATCTAGTACAAATAAGGCACATGTGTGGAGAGGAAGGGGGGGCGATGACTTTTACAGAGATGGAATCAAGAGGTCAAGACCAAACAACACAAGAAGTGAGTGAAAGTATTAACGGTAGGAGCTTACGTCAGGAGAAGGCGTGATGTTGGACGGAATAATGAGAAGGGAACGTCCTTGTTAGGGTTTTAGGTGGCACTGAAAATGGTTGTCGCAAGTAAGAAGAGCCTATAGTTTGTTAAAAAGTAAAAGAAAATTGTATTCTATCGAACCAATGTTTTTACGAGTGAATTAATACATTTCACCACTCATCTAAGAAGCTTCTTCAGTTCTGACATTGTTCTGTAAACTTAATTTTCTGTCTGAACTGTCTAATGGGAAGGTTTAAGCCAACTGTAGGATAAATTAATGTTGATGTATAGACTACATTAGAAGCAATAAATAAAAAATAAATGAAAAATAAAATCCATGTAACTTTGGACCAAAAGCCTTTCACTGGCTGTTCATATCCTTGGTTGGGTATCTCATTGTTATCGTCCCTATTTCCGCTCTTTTTATATCTCTATTAGTTCTACCTGAGTTGCTCTAAAATCTTTGTTAAAGATCAAGGAAAATAAGTGGCGATTGAACAACATTAAAGACTTCACAAATCAACGTCAACAGATGTCTTTGGAGCCAACTTTTCGTGGCGGGGAAAAGGCCGGCACAAAAAATGGATGACACAATTTGTGCCAATGATTAAGGACTGGACATAGTAATTGACCTTATGAAAATGGAACAAAAAAACAACAACAAAAAACTCTTTTTGACAGACTTTGGACTAGATGGGGCAGGAATGTCAGAAAAAGTATGCCATGAGCTTTTATTATCTTATTTTGCATTTCTTGTGCCACTATTTTTGTCTCAATGCTAATGGTTAAGGTAATTTTGGTGCATACATATTAAATTATTACCACCCATCTGAAGTAATCTGCAATAACATAAAAAACAGAGATGTAATAGGAGCGGAGTAGGAATGACAACAGTGAGGCGTTGTTGTGCACAGCCAATTTTACGTTGAAAGTAATGCTTCTTATTGCAGCAAAACAGTACATAAAGTATATTTTGAAAGCCCCAGGTCTACCATTAAACGTGTTCTTCCCAATTGAGCCATAAAGATGATATTGTTTAGTTTCAAGCTAATTCTTTCTTTAATAACTTTTTCTTTAATTTGTATAGTGAGAAGGGATACGTTTAGAGATGCCCTTTGTAACTTTTCTGAAGGAGAGTCAGTCACTTACTTTTGGCCTAGAATGTTCCACGATAGGACATACCTAGCTGTCTCCGTGGGAACCAGCCCAAATACAAGTTGTTGATGAATAAATGCATGATAAATAAATTAAATGCCATAGCGTTCTGCACATCCCTTGAAACAAAAATGTCAAAAATGTGTCAAAATAAATCCGAATGTCATTTTTTCCATTTCCCTAATGTCTTTTATGAGGTCCATTCAGTCTTTGATCGTTCCTTTGGTTTGTGTCATTCTCTATTTTTATGAATTTCCTCTTAAATAATTTGTCTAGACCTTTTGTTACATTTTCAGACAGAGAGTTGGAACATAAGAAAGAATGGCCTCGCACTTTCTATTCTTTCTCACACTTTCTATTCGTTCTATTATTGCCCTTTTGTAATTGCACGATTCTGCAGCGATGCCCTGGCCATATATATTGAACTTAAGGTGTGAAACAAAGTAATAACGCCGCGTTGTGCTTGAGTTTAGCCCGGGCGCGGATGACCTCTGCCGAGCCAAGGACTATAGTGGTCCGTCCAGCGCCCCGAGAAAGATGGATTCCACTGCCCAACCCCCCCCCCCCGAACGGGCCCAGATTATCTCTGTGGAGCAGGAGCCGGGGAAAAAAGCCAACAAGTGAACATCTCTGGGCGGTGAAAAATGAGCTAGTCCGATACTATTCCGCCTTTAATTCACAAGGGGTGGTCTGGGCACGCCGAATATAAGAGAGAAGTGATCAACATCCTTTGAGCTGGTGGCAGTGTCGGGGTGTGGGGGTGCCTCATGGTGCCGCCTTGGTCCCCCTGCTGTTCCCGCGCGGGACCCTTTGAAGCATTGAAGTACAGTGGGAGACAAACAAACAGGGGAGGGGGAGGCTGGCAAGATACAGCGCTCTTCATTCAAATTGGCTCACTTTTTTAATTGCGAGGAGAGGGAAAAGTAAAATTGTTGTGGAGGTTTTAAGATGTGGAGATTTTGAGTAAAAATATGAAAATGCTGGAAAAGGAAACAATTTACGCGTTTTTTTGTGGATAATTTGGAGAATACATCTGATTGGAGAACACAGGAGTTTAAATTTTATTAATTAATTGATTTGTCGACCTGCCCAAAAGCTGTGTCAACCTGGAGATTTTTTTAACTGACTCAAATAAATAAGTAAAGCATAAAGACCTTGCACAGACTCCACATCAACATTGTGACTAAACTGGAAGGAAATACTGAATTTAACTTGGATTAAACCAGGAATAGAACTGAACCAGTGCAAATCTGAAGGGGCGTTCCCACTTGTCCTGGTTTGGGACCCGTTTGAGTCTTGGGGTGCATTCACACTTTGTTCTAATGTGGACTTTGGTTGGTCCTGTTCTAATCATTGTTTAGTTGTGGTCAAGTCCAGGTTTAGTTTAAGATTTTTCCTGCTTTAATCAAAACCAAGTTTGGTGAGGTGAACAAGTAGTGTGAATGTACCCTTAAAGTATATTTGGTTTGGTCCTGTTGTAGTCCTGGTTTAGTCCCAATTTTGAAGCGTGAACACACCCTGAATCTGGACAAAACTAAACCAAGATTGAGTTTAACTTAAGCTGAAGATGTTCCAACAGTGGTACATTGGACTTTTTCTTTATTGATTTCATGTTGTCCACAGTCTGATAAAAGGAAACTATCACGCTGCTACAAATGTTAGACATAAAAAGAAAGCTGCAACCCTCTTATTTCCAGTCAAATCAACCATTCTGGGATGAATCAGGGTCAGTTTGTTCTCCAAAGTTTAACAGCACTTTTATATGGATTCCAACTGGACTTTTTTCTTAACTTAACTTAACCTTTTAACTATTAAAAGTCCCTAAAACTAATTTTTTCCTTAAAGATAGGAATTGTTAAAACCCAACAAATGCCCAAACTAGTGTCAATCCAGCCCTGCCCCCAGACACCACCTTTACTCATTCAAGAAAATGGTTGGCGGACTTTAAATTGTGATTTTCCTCTTTGCAGACCCTGTTTCCACTTGTTATTCAAGTAAATCAGACACCAGAAATAGAGTCTCACTTTCACAAAGAGTCCAGCCATTTGTTTGTGCTCCAAATGGTTCAAGAACAGCTTCAGTTTGAATTGGGGCTCATTTTAGTCAGAGGTTTTAGGAAAAATAGGCCTTTTAAACACATCCTTAATTAGCAATAGTAATAGACCGACTTTTGCTTAGACTTCAGAAAATTAGCATGTTATTTTGACTGCTGGTATGATGATATAATGATGGTAATAATAATACAATACTTGATTACTATGTGGCATTGCACACTGACAAGCAGTTTCACTTCTGGAATTGTTGAATTGCCAAAACTGTTGTTGTTAGGGTCTATTGTTTGTCGTCTGCTACTGTTGTTGTTGTAATTTCACAATAAAAACCAGAACTGGAGAGAACTGCTAGATCTTGGGCTGAAAAGTCGCCATAACTTCAACACAAAAACATTGCAATACATCAATGGAGATCCAAATGGTGGGCAAACGTAAAGTGGGATGACCGAACTGGGTGGGAGGAGGCTGGAGACACGGGGGAGCGACGGCACGTGTGGATTTATCTTCAGCCGTGCTCGGGGATGCACTGGGCCAACTGTTCTGCCACTTTAAATAATCGTGTGTCCAGTTTTAGCTTTCTTGGTGCGGCGTATCGGCTGTGGAGAATCCATGGTTCTGCTGGAGTTTGTCGTCCGTCTGTGTTCGAACGTCAGGGCGAATATTTATCATGGGATCAGGAAGAAGCTGGTGTACATCGGTTCAATTTTATAGGTTTATACTGTTTTTTTTTTTTCAACTTTCATGCCAAAAAGCTATGATAACGAACCTGAACCCTAACCTTAACATCGACATTGAATTATTGCTTTAGTTAATCAAATGTTGCTTTTAAGAACAAGAATAAACCCACATAAAAACATGAATCTGTTGAGTACTTACAAATATTATACTATTTGTTTATATATTACACAGATTTATCCTAATCCATCCTAATCCACGCTTAATAAATCCGCATTTTTGCCGCCTCATAAAACCCTCGGCTAATTTTAAACATTTCTATATTGTGCTTACTCCGTACGAAAATACTTTAACTCAACTCATAAACCATTAGTGCACTGCGGTGTGATCAAAGCGTCCTCTTATCTCACATTAGAGAGCTGCTTTGCTTTTCCTGGCATGTAAGCAAAGTGATAAACGGCGCAAACGAACTTCTTACGGGCGCGTTGTTTATTTATACCTGTCTTTGTCAAGCGCTAATAACGCCTTTCTTGTTTGCTGCAGCCTCGTCTAATTTGAACACAAAACTTCAGAGAAACAAAGTTGCTGGGTCTCTCTATCTCTCAGATGGTACAGGCTGTAATGAAATGTCCTGTCCGCCGCCGAGCACTGTCCCCAGACCTGCTTTATCTTGATGGGGCCGAATGAGTGATAGGGGTCTGGGCTATTTCAGGACAAGATTACACTCCAGAGCCCCCGAAATGACACTGCAACACCCCAATGTCACAACAAGGCAAAGCGTCCACCGCTCATAGCCGGGAAAGAAGACTTTTTTGGGGCTACGAAGAGCCTCTTGCTAATTTGAGTGGTTTGTGTGTGCTGGATTTCCTTCATGTCTTGCACAGGATTTAAACTGTCATACTTTCTTAAACCTGAATTAGTCCGAAATGGAAAGGGTTGTTTTCAAGTTAAGCATTTTGATTTGGACAACCCTATATCAAGCACACAGCCACTAACCAAGTATTCATGTCACATTTCATTCATTCTCACAACACTGCCATTCCACAGATCAAACGTTGACCCTGTGAGTCCGTCTGCTGGTTTTTATGGTAATTTTATTGACTAATGTGTTGTGGTGGTCAAAACAATAACATCTCAACAGAGAAAAGCTTTTCACACCACAAACAAATGGTGGCACCTTTAAATTCTTCTGCATTGTCACTGTTAAAATGATTTGCCATTTTTGGTGTTAGACATGGTTATTCTGAGATGGTATTTGCCTTTTGGTAAATAAGTGCTCTGTTTGTAATAAACATCCTATCCAATAAACTTAAAAAGCATGTTTGAATCTTTGTTTAAAGCCTATAAAAGGCAACACTTTAGCTGAAGGGACTCACTAATGGTGAATTCATCACTACTGTCAGTTTTATACTAAGCCTAGACTTTGTTCTGCCTGTATTTGTTCCAAACAGAATTCCTGACTCATGATGATGTTCATGAATGATCTTTAAAATCATGATGAATTATTAATTTTTGTTCAAATATTCTCAAAGCTGGTTAATTTCCTGTATTCACAGTAGTTTTAAAGAGCATGACCTCCATGTTAGTTCATTACTGTAGTTAATGGTCACTTAACCACATGAAATCTCCTTAGTTCCTGCTTAATCACAGTGAACTAAAGCATGAATATATCATCAGTAGTTTATGCACGACAATGCATCAATTGTCCCCTTATTATAAGTTCCCTAGATTTTTACTCATTTATTCCTTATTCTTTGCTATATTTTTATTATGTGCGCAGTGTGTTATAATGTTTAATCTATTTAATTTTACACCTATTTATTGTGTAAGTTGTTATTCTGTGCAGGACTTTGGATACTTTGTGTTGGTACAATGTGCTATATAAAAAGTTGGAATGGATCCATAATTCTTGTCACTAATAAAAACTTGGCAAACTGGCAAATGAAAAAAGAATCTCTATTATTCAACGAGACAGTCAGATGAAAATAATGGGCTATCTAGAGTCCCCAGGGTGCCCTTAAACAAAGCACTTCACAAGATTTCTAAAATACTTGTACTTGTTTCTGCCCACGACTTCTAGTCCAACATAATTCTTTACTTGTGACTTTAAATAACTCATGACTTGATTACAACAGAATTTGACGCACCCCAGCCCTTATTAATTCTGCAAATTCAGAAGTTCGGTCCAGCATCTGTTCACTGTGAGCTCTTAATTACATTTTTCCAATTTGTCCATCTCAGAATGATAATTGCTGCACCTTGACATATTTCAACAATGCCTGATCCATTGCTGCAGCAGGTTTTAATTGCTTTTTTGCGAGAGGGACTCATTTGCACAAACAAAACAAAAAGTAACTGACCAAAATGCACAAAATTAAGCAGGGCTTTTGAAATGCTTCTTAATTAATTGCTACTATACGGCTGGAACAATTTAATTTGATTTTTTTCTGCATAATGAAGCAGATGAGGCTGGATTTCAACAGTTTGGAATTCATGCTGAATACTAATAAAACCAAATGCACTCACCAAATTTCATTATCGTACAATTATATAATGACTTGTAGGTTGATGTTTTTGTTGACAAAGAGTTGTGCACATTTTTGAGATACTTGAAAGTGTTTCTAATGATTTAATTAAATGTTACACCATAGTAATGCGGTAAATAAACAGTACAATTCAGATTCACAAGCTTTTTCCCTTACTTTTTCCACCAACTTACTTTCTTAGACATTTTCCCTCAATCATGCAATTCTCACATGCAACTGACTAGCCTTGCAAGATAATAACATACTTCATACAATTGCCTTATCCTCGCAAAACCAATCTGAGACAATATAACCTAATGACATTTTAAAACCGCCGCAGCATTTCCTCCATCTTTTTGGATAAAACTGCATGCCTCCCCGACTGATTGCCTTGTAATGAGGCTCACAGATACTTTCACACTCTCCCGTTTCCTGGAATTAAGGGCGATCCGGTGTTTTGCGTCTCCTAATACCACCCATCCACGCTACCAGTGGTGACATTTGGCTCGGCCTGTTTGTTTTGGAGCCTGCATTCGTGTAGAAGGTCAGTCTGAAATGACTTTAGAGTATGCAAATGGCTCTGTCCGCAGCGCACCTTAATAGAGGACCAGACATTCACGAGTGCACTTGGAATAAGCACTCGTTTTAAAAAGGCCTACAATTGTCCCACTGACTTTGATCAACTTTTTCAATGGCAAAGTCATTACGCGGCTTTCGCATTTTCACAGCCATAGGACAATTCACATGCAAGGTCTTGTTGTTAAATGTTATGCTTTAATAGTCATCGCTTTCTCTGACCTCAATGAGATCTTCAGAGAGTGCTGGAGTGCTGTGTAGTTCTACTCCTGAAATATGTCAGTGAGGAAGTAATACAATACACGTAACAGAAATATTGTTCCTGGGAAGAATGTTGAAGCTCTCATACATCGTCTTTGCTGCCAGAGAAGAAAACAAGAAGGCACTGCAGTAAAATCAGCAACATTCTTTGGACATTCAAGGGAAAGAGACCCTGGAACATCTGGTCACGATGGGCGAAACAATGGAAAAGAAAAGTCAAAGTTGACAAAAACAACGTACAGACAGCCTCAATAGATTACGTTAAAAATTCAACAAAACCCGCATACACAGAGGTGCCTTGGACCTCTTTTTTTTGCTGAAGAAACAGCACCTCAATTCAAGCTGCTCCATTCCAGCCCCTTGTGTCCTAGATCTTGTCGTTCAATGATAATACGGTATTTGAAGAGTGGATAAAACTGGTTTCAATCTCTTTGTGGAGTTTGCATGTTCTCCCAAGAGTTGAAAGTAGCTTTAGGCCGGAGTTCTAACGCAGGAAGAGTTGTGTCATTAGTACGGGACCTGCAACCTGGAGAAATGAACCTCAAGACATTACGATTGTGTGCATTCCAAGTCCAATCCTGTCTTTTTATGCTTCTGTTGTAGGACGTAATGTACCTTTGATAGCGTAGGCCAAGATAACAAGAGTTGAGGTGGTCGTTTTTGACTGGCACAGGGGAGAAATACTATTTTTCTCTACAATAAATAAGCATATATGGTATTTGCTTATCAAGAGAATGTATTGGTGTATTTCTGTTTCATGTCTCATGCTCTGCCCCGAAGATGTGAGACAGGCCTCCACTCTGGCAAAGTTTAAATCCAGGTTAAAAACAGTTCTCTTTAGACGTGCATACGACTGAAAGATCTATCTGCACTCTTCTCTTTTAAAGCACTTTTAAAATGATTTTAAAATTATTTTTGTGTGTCTTTTTGTGTTTTGTGATTTTAATGCAATTTTTCCTGTTTATGTAAAGCACTTTGAATTGCCCTGTGTACGAATTGTGCTCTACAAATAAACTTGCCTTGCCTTGCCTTGCCTTGCCTCTAGGACTATTTACACTGTACACAGTTAGTCCCTCTGTGCGTGCCTCTGCCTTCCAGCTACTATTAGAGCGCACATCTCCGTTTAGCTTTCGTGACCTTTTGCATCACTCCAAATCACTACACTTGCTTTGGGTGTCAGACTTTAACCTTGACTAACTGATGCTAAAATTCTAATAGGCTCAGTGTTGTGTGCAGAATCCTTATTTAAGTGATTTAGGGCCGTATTTGAAAAAGCCGTGGTTAGTCTTTCTGTGATTTTCTCCTCTTGCTCACACTCTGAAATTATGCTTTCTGCAGTGGAGATGATTAATGGGAGCTCTAATAGTTTTTTGGCCGCGAGTCCAGGAGGCTCATCTACAGGAGCTGCTCAGCATTTTAAAAAGTTACGATTGAATCGCTCTATCAAATAATGTAATATACGAGGGAAGATCCAAAAAGTGTGAATAAGAAGTGTGCGGAAAGCCTTTTAAAGCTAATTCGATTCATCAAGGCTGCAGGGATAAGTAGATGTGAAGTTGAACCAAGAATCAGCAGAGCTTTGGTGGAAAATTGTGTTTTTGGTCTCTGTGCTTGTTAAATATTGTGCACATTAACATATAATTCAGTATGCATGTGAATAAGCGATGGGAGATTATCTTTTGTGAGATTTGCAATTGCAATAATACAGACAGAACAGTAGGGACAGCCATTATATCAGCGCTATGGTTGGTATGGGTGATATTTTTGGTGATTTTTCTTCCATATTGTTTGGGTCAGAGGTGTCCAAACTTTTTTCACCAAAGGCCACATTCTTAAACATATGTACAGAGGGCCACATTCTTACGTTGATGTGTCTCTTTCAAAACGGTGCATCTGACATAGTTTTGTTGTCGATAATAAAGCTTGGAACATCAATTTTAGCCGAGCTGAGCCTATCATTGCTCAGCCTAGACGACACATTTCACGAAAACGTAGTGAACATGATTATATTTAAGATTTGACAAAACATTTCACCTATTTATCCCCAGTTTGACAGTTTTCGTAATGTTTAAAGGACAAATATTATGCAAAATGTACTTTGTTGAGCTTTTAGCCATGTTCTAAAATTGTTCCGTCATCAAAAACATACCTGGAGTAGCATTTAGTTTGACGTTTGATGAAAATCCTCTTTCTCCAACACTGCGTTCTGAACTGCTTCGATGTGTGACGCAGATGATAGTTGATGTCACTTATCTGAGAATCTTTGTTGTTTTAAGTCCTTAAACATTTCTTCCGTCTAATCAAGATAACTACAACTACATCAGATCCACTGCATATCACAAAGCATTGTTGGTATAAATTTACATGTGTGTAATTGCTTCTACAGCCAGTAGATGGAGCCACAGCTAATTCAATATGGCACCTCCCAACGCAGTGATAAAGTTATGTTTTTCTTTGTAAAAGCATTTTATTTTTTATTCTAAAACATGACGTGTCAAACTGAAGACACTCAAGAGCAGGTTTAAAGGCAAAAACAATAAAACATAATGCATCATATTTTTTCTTTAAAATGTTACTCCCTGGTTGAACATTGGCCGCAAATATGACATACTGAAAGGTGATTCCACAACTGTTGCCTAGCAACCATTTTGAAAACAAGGCCAAAATCCATATAAATTATACAACCGTTATGATTTGACAAATTATAACTTAATTTTGTTGAATTACCATTAAGACTGTCAAAAGATTGTGTCAGTTCTCTGTAAATTGTCTGTATTAACAATGGCACGTCGCTTTTTGATAACATAGGTAGAATTTTAAAACTCAGCACTACTTCCTGTAATTTTAAGCTTTTATTTATCAACATTTATTCACAACCTGCAACTTCACAAATGTAAAACTATAATAAATAATTGCAATAGGTGCTACCCCATCAAACTAAGTCACAGAACCTGTCATATAGACCGTAAACTCAGACCTCCATGCGGCAGTTCGGCTCTCGCAGCCCTCCTCCACCTCAGCATCACATTTCACCACATCTTTTCTTTCAGTTTTGTATTTTCACCAGTTTCTAGGGTCCAGAGGGAATATTCCTATCATATCCTACTCCTCCTACACCTCCTGAACATCGCACATCATTCTTTGCCAGGATCCAAGCGCCAAATATAATATATAAACATTATAATTATCATTATTAATATCATTCATGTATTTCATTCTCCAAATATCATCTTCATTTGAGCCTCTCCAGGTTGAAACAGTTGTACGCTATCGGCTGAAAAACAAATTCTATATCAGATAATCCCAAAATGACAACCTTTTATACAAACAGCCTGTCAGTTGGTTTGATAATGATTCATATTTGTTCGATTTCTTCTTTCTTGACCAATCACAGCACGGGGCTCAACGTTTTGCTACTGAGCTTTGATTTTTGGAAGGATCAGACCACAACAATTGACTCAAATAACCTTTTCAAAAATGCTACTAAATAAACATTTCTCTTATTGAATTACCGTTGTCCTGTTAGTCTTGCCTTGAAATTACCGTTAATCAAGACGACACTGAATTTTAACTGGATGAAACCCTTTTTTCTTCATCTAAATGGTTGTCGACGTGGACGTTTCTTTGCAGCTATCCGCGCCCCGCTTCGCCAATTCCCAGATCCCACTGACTCCATTTCATGTTCCACGTTAACGCACTCTCCGCGACTTCCTACACCTCTCCGAACGTGCGGCCGCTTCCACCATTGTTCCATACGTCGCGCGCATAAATCTTGTGCAGAAAACGCTCCGTCTCGCGCCGACGTCTATTTGAATATTTCATTGAAGACAGATGGAATCCTAATCTTAGCTCGGAGCCGCTGCGTTTTGTCACCGATCCATTTCACAGTCTTCATATACTCCTCCTCCTCCGTGTCTGCGGTCCCTCTGGCCCCGCCGCCCATCCCTCCATCACTCAGCGTACTTCTCCGCCACGTCTGAGCTCTGTGTCACTAGGAGGCACTTGAATTTTTTACCCACGCCCTCATACATTACAGCGCGGGCAGTGACTAATTTAAATACCTGGGCACGAGATTAACTTTTAATCTCCTGACTAATTATCCGGGTAACAAATGGTGTTGTTTATGACACTTTCTGGGAATTGGCATAGCTCATGAAGTTTTGGAGTTCCAAACATATTTCTTCATACCAAAGCAGACGAGATTATGCAACCATGCAAATTTTGGATGACAGAAAAGAACTTGCTTAGGAGGAAAAGTTTATGATAGATTTGTAAGAGAAGGGTGGTAAAGAGGAGGGAATGGAGAGGCTGAGGTGATTGCTGGTTTTACTGCTGCTGGTGCTAAAAAAAAACATATTTTAAGACATTGCTTCCCAAAGTGGGGGTCTGGAGGCCCCAGGGGGTCGCGAGGGATGAGCTGGGGGTCGCGAGATGATTTCGAGATCTCATTTGAACTAATATGACATTGTATTTGCTCAATTTTTAACTTAAAAACTGTATTTTTTAGTGAAATAGGGTCCAATAAGACAATAAACTATTCAAATAACCAATATTAAACCTGATTTAACTTGGTTTGACACTTCAAATTATTGCTACTGTCATTTTCATTTCGATTTCGGGGTCCCGAGTTGATTGCACAGCTAATTTGGAAGTCCCGGGCAGAAAGGTTTGGGAACCTTTGCTTTAAGACACACAGCAGGTGAGTAGGGAATTTTTTTTTTTTTTTTACAGATATCACTTTGAAACCTGTTCTGCACGTTACTGACATAAATGTCAGAAAAGCATATAATAGCATATTTTTCATTGTGTACTATTTTAATTTAATGTGTAAAACAGGTATAACTACAAATATTTGGGACATAAAACTGAAAAATGAGACATCTCTTGACTGATGTTGTTGAGATATTTTGGCTAGCTAAGTATTTGAGTAAACAAGAGTCTTTTGGAGTGAATTCCATTAAAATCAGGCTTGGAATTAGATATGTACGATCCGTCAGAGTTGTGTTAAGTACAAGATTGTAAAGTTTGGTATGGGACTCAGCTCTGGAACTCTCTCCCTCCTGGCCTCTGCCTTACACTTTTCAAATCCAGACTCAAAACTTGCCTGTTAGGCAATGCTCCCCCACATAATTCTCACGCCATCATTGTGTGTTTTATTCTGTCGCTTTTAATGTTTTATCTTGTCGTCATGTACAGTGTCCTTGGATGTGTTGAAAGGCGCTCACAAATAAAAAGTATTATTATTATTAAAAATGCATTTGGAGAGAACGGCCTTTGAAATTACAATATCCCGTATAAATCAATGGATGCAAGTGGATTACATTAAAGAATAAAACACTAGGTGCAGATTCAACAGTTTTGTTCCATTTTCCAAGCATATACAGTATACTGATAGATAGAACTGACCACAAAAAAGAGGAAAAAAAGAGTTTCGCTTGTAGTGTTAGTCTAGCTGAATTCACACTTTCGCATCACTGGAGGAATGCCATGGATTTTCAATAGATTATATGAACTAGGAGGTTGTTTATGTGTGTTAAACGACTACATACTATAGCCTACTCTGTCCTGTCAGAATGAATATGCACGGGAGGATAAAGAGAAAAGCTGGTATTACAGTCTATGTGATAATTGCTCATCATGGCTGGGCCTTGGAGCAGAACCACCAGTCCTTTTTTCTACAGCAGCCCGTTCAAATTTGCATGTGTTAAACAACTGTCTCACCCACAATCCTTTGCTACATTATGCCAAGTCCTTTATGAATAATGAATGTGGGAGGTCTCAGACAAGTTCGGCAGGCGTTACACATCTAAGGGAGAGAGAATAGAAAGCAAGATTATGAATGATAAATGTGCTACAGTTAAAAGCACAAACTCTTCCAGTGCCAAAATTGTTAACTTTATAGTCAGATGCAAACAATGATTATGGCATTCTGTCAAGATTTTTTCAGCATCCACAATCAAACCTCAGTGGTACACACAATAGGGACAATTTAGAGGTGCTGGGTGAAAGGCAGAAATAAAGTCTTATCACCATTTTCTACAGCCAAGCTCACAATTTCGATTTTGTAAAGATTCAAGCAGTTAGTATCTTTTAATACGTATTCAGAAGTAAAAGTCGTCTTCTACTACTTCAAATCAAATCAAATCAAATCAATTTATTTTTATAATGCCCAAAATCACAACAACAGTTGCCTCGATGGGCCACAGGTAAAAGCAGTTCAGATAACTGTCCCAGAATGCCCCTGTCCTTTGACCCTCCTTCTCGGCGAGGAAAAACTACAAAAAACCCCATGGGAAAAAGTAGAAACCTCTGGGAGAACCACAGTGAAGGAGAGATCCTACTCCCACGGACGGACAGGCTGCAGATTAACTAGGAATGACGCATCCACTTGGACTGTGGAGCCAGAACCACTCAAGAGGGAGGTGGCTTTAAAGAGTTCCTCCAGGCGGACGAGGAGCAGTCCACCAGTGTAGAGAGATCCTCCAGCAGGAGATGAGGAACAGTTCATCTAAAGTAGAAGGAGTTCGTCCAGGCAGACGAGGTATGGCTAATCCAGCTGTCCAGGCGGGTGGCACATAGATCATCCAGTGTAGAGATCGATCCTCCAGACGATCTCTACTACTTCTGAGAGTTCACGCTTCTCTTTAATTGGTTAAATCCACCTGTCACTCACTCAGAGCACAACAATGCCTGACCAATAGGACGAGACGTTGAAGAAAAGTGTCTGTGTTTAAGCATAGAGTTGTATTAAAGGTGCTGTACGCAATTTTTACAGTTTTGCAAACGTGAAAAACAGAACTAGATCATTGTGTGTAAATGTTCTCCTCACTTACCTAATGCATTTCGAGCATTCAAATTATTCACCACCATGAGTTTATACGTGTTTCTGAGCCAAAACCGAGTATTGCCGTCACGTTGATGCTAACAACATGCTAACAGTGCCCATCCTGCTTCTCGGAGAATAAAACACTCTATAATTAGATGCAGATAGCACAATGAAATCTGTTTTGCACCAGAATAGATGCTTCTATAATATAATACATCTGTACTTTGGCAAGCAGGTTTTATTTGATTACATGATAAAAATCTGGTACAGCCCCTTTAATACAATACAAACAATACAATACAATACAAATCAATTTCAGATGCACATTCGCCCGTACTGTAAATTATAATCGCATCATTACTCAGTCAGTGAAGGTGAAATGTTCCGCTCGCTTAAAATTATGAAGACCGTTGCAAAATCCAATCCTCTCGACAGCTCTCTCTCAAACTTCACACTGTACATTCTTGTTCTGAATATCAAACTTTCCCCATCAGTCGTTATCAGACGCTAACCCGCAACTGATAAGACTTTGTTTACCTAAGTCTCTAATGGCTCACCTCCCTGATGAGAACTTTCACTCGCAAAACAATTCATTATCGCGGGCGAATTTACCCCAGCAATTAAAGCCTTTGCAAATTAAAACCACGGTCCACCTCCTTTACTTCTACCAGATGGACCCAATCTTTTCACCCTTTGCTAAGTTCAAACTCAGGATTTACAGAATTATTTAGCGTGCACGTCCGACAACGGTAAACATGGAACGGCTACTGCATATTCATAACTTATTTAGGGAGACGCACAGGTGAAGCTAAGTGCGTGTTTGTGTGCGCCTTTGCCTTGTCAGATCTTGTTAATTGCCGCCTCTCCCGCTGTTTCAAAAAGTTGTGACTAGCGCACCCCAAGCTGTCACTCCGCTTCTATTATTTACCTGTTCAAATGCGAGAAAAATGTTCACGTCGACATTAATGACTTTGCGCGAGCGAGGTAGCAGTGCAGCGGGTAGAGAGAGAAAATGCAGGACTAATTAAAGGTACTGACTCACCACGCCATTACGCTGAATTTAGTGCAGATATAGCAATGTACTTTCGACGTCGCCATCTTCTTTTAATTATCTACGGTTGGAAAAAGTTGGTGCCGCGATAACAGACAATTAATGTCAGGGATTGCGGCGGTGACTGCACAGAAGCGCAATGTAAATGGGTGTTATCCCAGGCCACGTTTACAATAACGAGGAGTGGCTTGGTTTGAAAGTTGCAGGAGTAAATGTGCAGAGTAAACAGTAATGTGAGTGGAGTTTGAACAAGGAGTGATAATTATGAGCAAAGATCAAGAGTGCACCTAGCTCAGGTTTAGGCATATAAACTTAAACTAGAAATATATATCTGTTGTTTTGGACTCGGGAGTCAAGCAATCCGAGTTTGGTTCAAGCAAAACTGACAACGCTATTCTGTCTTAAAGGCCGCTTGTTATGCTATAGTGACTTTTTTTTGAGTCGTCAACCATGTTCTAACAATGTTCCATCATCAAAAAACATACCTGGAGTTGCACGTGTCTGCATTCACGCAAGTTTGAGGAATGCTAGTAAGAAAATCCTCAATTCAAATAATGCGTAGTATTTGTCCTTTAAGTCTTAGAAAAGTCTTCGAAATATAATATTTGGTGGTATAGTTAACTATAGTTTGCTTACTGGACAATGTATCTATACCCACATTTAGGATCTTAGCATTCAATTCATGGGTTTCAAGATGGCCACGATCCTTCAATCCTTCAAATCAGGAAGGAATTCTTTGCCTGTAACACACAAACTGTACCTGACTGATTTGTATTTTGTTAGTTACATTAACTGTAGACATAACATTTCAGCTGGACAAGTAAAAATACTGTCAGTTTGTCTTATTTTGAAGAACTTCTAATAACTTGTTAGAAAAGCTAATTTTCCATTACGAAAACTGAATCCTTGCCACAGGCTTGCTGCACTCGCTATTGACCCACCTTGACAATAGAACAGTTGATCGCGGCGCCAACACAGCAGCGGAGTCCACTGAAATGCATTCATTACCTTCCCAAAAAACAATTAGGTTTTTATGATTGGTGCCGGCGTGATCCTCGGTCACATTAAGACGTAATTAGGCATTAATCCAGTTCTAATCACACTACAAATTGTACGAGGCACGTTACATGTTGTTTCTTCCGTCTTAGCAGGAAGCCAACTTTTAATTAGGAAGGGTTAGTGGGGTTTAAAAACACACCACAGCGGGCTGTTTTCATCTTGAGGCACGTTCCCCAAATACATTTAGGTGAAGTTTATACAAGGGTGAGACACTGTCTGCTATTGATTTTCAAGCACTATTATTTAAAGTTTGGAAATTTTATTTATGAGTTTGTAGCCCATGAAAGTAAGAAATTGATGACAGCTTTTGCAAACCACACAGTTAATGGTTTGATTCAAACTCCAACAAATGCAGGCTGTAGTTGTGTTCTTGGGTAAGACACTTTCTCATTTCTGTAACAACCATGAGGAAAGACAAATCTTGTAGAAAAGAGAAGGGTCAAATCATTGGCTGCATCAAGCAGAAAGAACAGCTAAAGAGAAGCAAAAACTACTAAAATTAGCTTAAGAACAAAAAATGTGGTTGGCGATCACTTAAACATTTGACAAAATCAAACAGGCGAAAAGTGACTTTTTATGTTTGATAGTAAAGTAAGAGCATTTCCACAAGAACAATGATATGGAACTCAAGGGATTAGGACTGAACAGCTGTGCAGCTGTAAGGAAACCACTAATCAGTGACACTAACCACATAAAAAAGGCTTCAATTTGCTCGGGAACATAAAGATTGGACTCTGGAGCAATGGAAGAAGGCGATATGGTCGGATGAGTCCAGGTTTTCCCTGTTCCAGGTTTTAACCCCAATAAGAATCTTTGGGATGTGCTGGACAAGGCAGTCCATATCACACCATCAGTACAAGATCCTGGTGAAAAAAAGGAAAAATATTATGCATTTTTTTGTATTGTTAAAAGCCTTTAAATATGCTCTTTACTACCTTTAATTTGCCATATCATGTTTTGAGAAAAAAAAAAAAAGTTAATAATGAATGAATGAATAATTCAAGTTTTTCTCAGCGGTCTGGAAAGACACTTAGTGCATTCAGCCCAGTAGATGGCACCATGTGTCTTGAAGCAAATTCTACACACTATTATCAAGATAGCAGTAGCAGTTATCGTGTTTAGACGGAAAAAAATGTACAGAACGAGTCTGGTGATGATTTAAGGACTTAAAACAGAAGAAGATTCTCGTATAAGTGACGTAGATGATCTGAAAATATGTCCCAGAACAAGGAAGTTCAGCAAGAAGTGTGTTGGACAGTCGGAGGGCGTTAATGCAACTGAATGATACTCCAGGTATGTTTTTGATGACAGAACATTGTTAGAACAAAAGCTCAAAAGTCAATGTAGCAGAATATGGGTCCTTTAACACAACGCTGGGTGGAAATAGATGTTTGATATTGCAAAAGCTTATTGAAACAATGCCACAGCCACAGTGTGCTGTAATCAAAGCCAGTGGCAGTCCAACAAAACATTAGAGTGTGTGACTGTTATTTTTGGACAGGCAGTGTATATTGCATGAATCACAATCCCTTCTGAACAAAACTCATATACTTTCCTGTATTCTGGTGCACTGTAGAAATGATTTAGGTAATATTGTTAGCAAGTCATTACTCTCACTCAGTTTGTTGTAAGATCCCACATATCCCTGCTCCGCTCCTGCCCAAGCGATCACACGCAGCCCTTTTTCTTGCTCTTCTGCAGGACACTCTAGGGCGCAAACTACTTATATGACGCTTTCTATTAGATTCATAAATACACCGGCAAGACAGTGTATGCATCGCTTAAGTGGTTCACTTTGGCTTTGCACGCTTTTTCTTGCTGGTGCCACGGTTCCGCTCCACAGCCGCACGGCACCTTGTTTCGTTTGTTCTTTTTCACTGTTTCTAATTGAATATGAGGCCGGTTTTCAACAACTGTGCCTGTTTAAACTGTGGCTTCTACAGTGGAGCTGCCCCGAGGTGCCCGTGTGGATCTCTGCTGTGGAGACAGACAGAGAGCGGCGACTAATACTAGTTAGTCGATTAAAAACTAAAGACAAAAAGTATGTTCTCTGTTAAATTACACAATACAGCTGCTGAGCAAAGGCTATGTGTCTTTCATTCCAAACTGCCTGGTCAAGTTGGGACCCCAAGGCCAATGTCCACCTGACCATCAATGCGTTATGTACTATTGTAACCGCAACTTCACCCAAACAAATAAATGAACGTGAAAATACTATGGCAAATTACATTATCTTTGTGTGTAAAATGTAATTATTGATGGTAACTGTGCTGTACGACTTATACTGTTGCCTTTCATCACTGAATTTGGAAACATTTCTCTGCACAACAGTTGACCTCCCTGAAACTGGAACGCGCTCTCAGGTCAGCACGGCCATATGTCAAATGCTGCGTTTATCTTTTACCACAAATCCTCCATCCGCAGGGCCTTTGTCACCGGGATAACAGATCAGGATGTATCGTGGCTCTTCTGTCACTGTGGCACAGAGAGAAGCCATGTGCCTTCGCAGCTCATGTCTGTTTGAGCGCCATATGCACAGGCCCAACGTGTTTCATTCACACCTTTAAATTAAATGCGCATTGCCTCATCACTGTCCTCGCCTCGGAAATGTGAGAATAGCATGCAGAATTAAAGCAGGATTGGATTTTGAATGATATGCTGCTGAGCATTGAAAAACCACAGTCTTATTTTAGATTAGATTTCAAAGAGGTCTACTTTTCCAGCTATTAATGTGGACGACGCTCACGCATTCCCCTCTACATACGTACCGTTGAACCGCTTCATGACCTGAGATTGGTTTCTGACTTGATGTAACATGATTGTGATAATAAATAAAATCCACCTTTATACCTTACTTGCTAACTACCATCCTGTTACCTTGACAACTAAGGAGACAAGCAGCTCACGGCAGGGGCGGAGTGGACGGCCCATAAACTCTTCGGCAGCCCATTTTTCAGCATGAATGTGGTCATAAAAGTCACATTCGATTCTCATCCAAATGGTGAAGGGGGTCTGGGGGTTCTCCAACAGGGAAAAAAAGGAAAAAAAGCCAAAATTCCTGTATTCTGCTACATTTTAGGTAACATCCGTAATCTGTCGTTTTGGCCTAAGATAAAATCCTGCATCAAACCATTTAGGCCTATAGGCTCGTCTGTTATTAGCCCAAAGTTCACTTAAGAATATAGTGAGTAAATGATTCAATTCAGTTAGTATGTTAGACCAGTGGTTCTCAAACTAAATGGGGGTCGCGAAATGATTTCCGGGGGTCCCCAAATGATAGGAAAAAATTGATACAGATACAATAGTCTTAAGCAAGGCTTGACACTATTCAAATGCAGTGGTGAATGTAGATTCCTATTTGTTGGCCCATTTTCTAGGTCTATATTCTCAAAATGAAGTCAAACATTAGATATAAGGCTAATTTATCACTTTGAGTATCGCCTATTTTTTGTATTTGGGGGTCGCGAATGTGAACTATTGTTATTTTTGGGGTCGCGACTGAAAAAGTGTAAGAACCACAATGTTAGACCAATAACATCAGCATCTGTCGCTCTGAAATGGATTTTTACTTTTGTTGTTAGTGCATAATCCATTTTAAACCTTTTCACAATAAGACCCTCTCTATAGCTCATCAATGTATGGTTTTAATTTGAAAGGACCTCAGGAAGTAGCTTAGAAGAGTTTAAAGATTTATTTTGGTCTGTCGGTTTTATTTGACAGGACAGCGTGAAATGGGGATAAGACTGAGGAATTGCATGCAGCAAGTGGTCGAAGCCGGATTCAAACTCACGACCCTGCGGCCTGTCCCACACGGCAGGCATGTGTGCTATCCACGTCTACGAGCGACACGGTAGCGGAATCTTGACATTGCATTAACGCTGGAGAAACTTTGCAGAGGTTTCGGGATACATGAAACAGCTCCACTTGATGCCGCTATTTGACCCGCCATGAAATTAAGCTGAAAGATCTTTTGTCTTTTTGCTTGTGCGGCCTCTGTAGCCTCCGCTTTTTCAGCCACACGACCTTCTCACATCCCACATCCCACATGCCCTGACTTCAGCCCATATTGGCCGATGATTGACCAGAAATTCTCTAGTGGATCACAGCAAGAACTCATGTCTTGTCTTTTTTCAATGTTATAATTCAAAATTTGATCAAACCAAAACAAAGAACCAGACATAGAGAACATACAAACACAAATGGCACAAGACATCCACGCATCAATCTATACTCTACCATATCTGTCCCAGTTAGTCCAAAATCCATCAAATCTGTCCAGTTCTAGCGTGTAATGTTTCTATTTTTTAAAGCCAATTATTATTTCAGTCCAGTCCTCGACTGTTGGTTCTGAATGTGTCATCCATTTTTTTGTACACAGCGTGGGATGCCAGTGCTGAAAACAATCTGCAGTGTTTTATTAATCTCAGTCCAATATACATGAGCATTAGCACAGTCCCAAAACACATTTTCAAGTCAAAATAAATAAAATATACAACATAGATGAGATAAATCACTTCAAATATTAGTTTTGTTGTTTGTCTCCACAACTTAAAGACAAGTGTAACCACAAACGTTTTAAAAAGAGCACTAGACTACCATTAAGGTTTATTTACATCTTGACATACAGCTCACATCTTGAGTCGTAATATTCAAATGAGTCTCCATTAAACCTCTTTTTGATTCTCAATTTGTCCGTTAGAGTTCAGTAAATCCTTTTCATTTCGAGAATCACTTCTACTGTATTGAAATCCTCTGCGTTATTGCTTTCATCGCTGGTAAAAAAAGACAACGCTGCTCAAGGTTTGCATGTATGCCCTCCGGCGCCGCATCGTCTGCCTTCAACGTCTCTGTCTCGCACACAAAGCCTAATATTTACAAGGGGCCAAATGTTTAGAGCTTCTATCAAGGTTGGGAGTATTTTCCTCGCTATTTGAAAGGTAAGACCCGAGGTAATATTTTGCTTCAGAAGAAGACAAGAAGAGCGGGAGTGCGAGTGGGAGGGAAGAGGAGGGGAGAACGCAGAGAGCATTGTTGTCGCTTGCAACGAGCGAGAGAAAAAAAAGAATGAGTTTAGTTTGACAAGTCAGAAGTCAGAAAGGCACAAGAGAGTCGGGAATAAAGACGTTTTTTAAATTTATTAAAGAGCTATTGTGCCGACTGGGTGAAAACAGCACAGTGAATGTCAAGGTTCGAGAGATTACAATGGTAGACTCAACACTGGAGAAAGAAAAAAGGCTTCACAAAAGAAATATAGGGCGATTTGAAGGCCAGATATTAGAAAAACTAAAGGGAAATAAAAGTACATATTTTTATTTACTGTTTATTCTGATATTGTTAACATTTTTATGTAGTCCCACAGCCTTCCAGGGGGGTTATTTACATAGACAATATTAAAGGAGACATTCACAACAATCAACTTTGTGAAAACTGTTATCAGACAAAAAAAAAAAGTAAAGTTGTAAGTCAAAAAACATTCTAATCATTAGCTTACTCAGTACTGTTATTACAATGTGTGTTTATACCTCCCCAAATTCCCGCCCACTGCACTGCACTTATTTGCAATTATTTGAAGAAATCCAGGCTCAGGGCCATGCACAAATGTTAAAAAGTCACATTTCCAATTTTCAAAAATAAAAATGTTGTAATCGAAATTCCATCGCTGAAATACCACGATGAAAAGTTGGGGCCAGCAGCAGAGTCAGTTCTGCAGCTTTGAACAGGAACTCAATGGACATGTTTGTTATTAAGTTGTTGTAGACACATATTGAGATTTACAATTAACCAAAAGTAAAGAATTGCTACACTTGAATTTTATTATTGTAAACATTCAAAATCACTAAAAGTAACACAAAATGGTGATTTAAAAGTGCACTTTGTAACTTTTTTAAAGGTGAAAGCACTTTTGTACCTTCAAGACACTCAAACTGCTTTATATCAAGGAACCTCTCACTCATTCACACACCAGTGCACACAGACACAGGCAGTATTCACCTGAGGGAGCTGGATTCGCACCGCCAACCTCTGGGCCAGTGGATGTGACCGCTCAACCAAGGACACTTATGTCGATAGTGGGATTCAAACCACCGACCTACCACTCTGCCAACTGAGCTACTGCTGCACACTATGCACTATGGAACTGGAAGAGAGAGAGAGAGGTTATGGCTTTGTCCTTAGTGTTCCGCCATAGGGCTTTATATGTACTTTTTATAGCATTTGTTAAACTATGTTTTATTGCTATTCTTAATGGGAGAGTTGGTTTTTTTGTAAAAAAAAAAAAAAAGAATGAAAAAAAAGAAAATCTAAAACCCACCAAAATGCAGGGAATGTCACCGGTTTTGTTCACAATTTCCTGGGGAAAGACCCTCAAACCCCCTTCTACTCTTTATTTTACCTTTTAGACATGACCTCAGTGTCACATTAATGGGTTCACCCGTGTTCTCCATCTATTTTGATCAATATTGCATTGTGTTTTTTCATTGTTGTATAATTAATTTGATTCATTGTGAAGCTGTATAGCCTTAGACAACACCTTTATTATAAAAAACTGTACAATAAAGGGGGTAATGTGTTTGTAGACACCGTGATTACTAAACGAATGTCTTGGAAAAGACCTGAAAAATTATTTATAGCAAAGTGTTGGAATCCTGTAAAAGCTAAATAACTTTTTTTGGCAAAGCAATAAAATCTCCATCTCAGGAAGGGGCAAACCCTGAAAAATACATAGTGTACTTTTAAGAAAGAAGTAGCTATCATCAAATCCTTCTGCTCCTTTTTGATTGCATTAGTGACCTTTTTTGATTATTTAAAGTACATGTACAATTGTGCACAATAAAATGAAATGAACAATCTACAATGAAATGGCATTTTTATTTCTGCACACACCAAAAATGACAATGCTCGGCCACTTCTCACTATCCCATCTCACTAAATCCAGAGGCAAACATTCAAATCAATAGATGCATTTTATTCCACGGCGCTGTGTGAAAATTGTCATCCGATAAAAAGCCGCATGAAAAAAAAAACGTAAAGTTGTAAGTCAAAAAACCTTCTTTAACCTTGGATTTGTGTGTGGAGTTTATCTACAGATAATGATCAACATGTTATAGGAAAACAGTGCTCTTCATTAAACATCACCGTTCCACTGTTCTGATTGGCTGTTTGTCTGGACCGGGCCAATTAACTTGAAGGACAGAATAAAGGCAACGGGACTTTGCAAAAATCACACCTTTTTTCTCATTTCCTCAAGTCGTGTTTTCTTTCCAAAAATCTGTCACCGCAAATCAACCTCCTCCGCTTCTATCAACGATATGCAACAAATAAAAATTGACTGACACCAAATTATTTCCAGTCTGATAGATGTTACACTAGCTTTGTCAGTGTTGTCACCTTGGCGTCGGATCTTTTCTAGTTTCGAATAATTGAAAGAGTAAGAGAGATTTCAGAGTTCTTGGCGGAATGCGCAAAAGTTGATTTCTTTCTTCACGCGGCGGAAATAATGACATTGGTCTGCCATGCAAGTAAACAAAAGCGAAATAAAAACGCGCGGAAATTAAGGAACCTATGACTTTATAGTTGCGACACTGACAAGACAAACTAAGTGGACGCCGCTTTACCCGCCTGAGGTTTGCGGGATCGCCAATAAGGAAGAAAAATGAAAAGTAAACAAATAAAAATATTGGAGAAGGACAGGTGCGCGGTGAGATGTTGACTATTTTCTCTGATATTGCCCCGGATTCCCTTGAGTCCGTGGCTGAAACGCTTGTTTTGATGAAGAAAAAGACTGATGCTTTTCCAAGGACAGTCCTCTGTGTCCAAAGCTCCATCCGAGATTGCATTTAAAACATGGAAGACGGTGCAAATCAAAATATACGGCTGAGTTTTGACCCTATACTTGGAGACTGTCTTTTAAAATGTACATTCTACGTGCTGTGGCGTGGCCTGAATAACTAAACATGCCAAAAGTAATATATCTGTACTTGGCTGGGGCTCAAACAGCACGCGACTATGGAATATACTGTACTGGACCATGTACGCTGCATACTAATGGGGGCACCATGTGAGAAAGTGTGCTCTGACCAGAAAAGACATTTGCAAAGTGCTGCCTCAGCTACTTAAAGATAAAAAGGTGCTCTTAAATTGTGGCAGTACTTTGATATATTGATAGGGAGGAACTTGAGGGCTGCCTGACATTTTTAAAGTTAAGTAGAAAGAGATCTAGTTTGTTTTATACAGTTCACGTTCCTCTATTTCCTAACATATTCCTGACATACAAATTGGTCATACCCAACTAGTCCAGTGTTTTTCAACCTTTTTTGAGTTATGGCACACTTTTTGGGTTCAAAAGATACCACGGAACATCAACTACTAAAAAAATAAATAAATGAAATCTGGTGTATACTGAGCCAAATAATGTCTGTGCCACTATCTGATTCTTTATATTTGACAGTAGTGATGGTTTTGTGTTCTTTTTTGATGCAGAAGTTGCTCAGGACGCTTCAAAATGGGGAATTACTCAAATTACATCCACATTTTTTAATCTGTTAACTCAAATTGGACAGTTTTTCAAGGCACACCTGGAAAAACCTCAAGGCACACTAGTGTTCCCCGGCACACTGGCTGGAAATCAAGGAACTAGTCTATTAACAGCACACCAGCACAATTTCTGGGTTTGCAATTGAAAAAAAAAAAAAAATAATAATAATAAAATTATAATTAGATGCTAACAAGTTAAAGGGGACATTATTATTATTATATATTTTACTTTTTGACTTTTAATCTTGCAATAACAGTGTTCCCTAACAGCGCTCATTCCATTGATTCAAGTATGTATGTTGGAGTAATCCATTTGAAGCTTGAGTGCTTACGTTTCTTTTTTCACCTACCCCCTATCTCCGCCCACTGCTTTGTACTTACTTGCTTTGTAAAAACAACAAAAACAGATTTGAGTTGAAAAATGTAGGGTTAAACAATGTCTTGCCAAATTCTAACAATAAAATCACGTAAATAATTGCTGCTCTTGGTGGAGCGGATAGCACATATGCCTGCTGTGTGGTGCAGGCCGCAGTTCTGACTCCAAAGCCAACAGGCAAAAAATCCTTTAAAAAAAAGATATGTACATAAAATGCCACTGAAGAGGCAGCGCAACTCAGTTTTGAACGGGAAGTCAGTGGTCCCACTTATATTACAACATTAGCTCAACAAAATACAAAAGAATTATCAACATATGTTATGGTTTAATGCTAAACTGTAACATACAATGTGTTCTTGATTTATTCAACGTTATGAGCCTTGCTCTGGGACACATGGACAGTGAGGTTGGATCTGGAACAGTTGGTGCAAAGTAGAATGAAGCCAGTGTCGTGGAAAAATTCTGTTGTGGATTTCTAAAAACAGTTATCCATAAAAATGCAAAGAGAATAAGTCTGGATCCATAAGTTTTGCTTTATTCACTGGTAGCAAGGTGAACAAAGGACGTCTGTCCCTCACAGAGGTTCTCTCTCTGGTCGACGTACCTCACAGTCAAACAGTAGAACATTAGATAGATTCAGGTGTGGGCAGCTCACAAAGGTCTGATAGCCAATCAAATCAGGTAGTCAGATGATTCACAGGAGGTCAGGAAATGCGCTCTGGTACAAAGTGGTCATCTCCTCAGAGTCACCACAGAGTGCCCTGGGTAATGTGATCATAACTGCATCTATGTCTCCTGAGGGAGCTGGCTGGCCAGGAGGGGGGCAGAAAGTTCACACTTATTTGTCTAGGTGTGAACTTTCTGCCTTACATTTAGATGTAGAACAGGACACAGGATATTATCAAGTCTCAAGATTCTGAAACAAATGGTCAACTGTTTATGGAGGACACCAAAGAACAGGAGTACAATACATCAAAAGAAATCTTCACATCCTTGGTTGTCTCTTGGCTTAGGCCAAAAGGGCTCCTGGATGTCTGCTCATACATACCACATGGGACAGTTTTAAGTTAACTTTTATCAGCTGTCTGTCTGCAATATCAAAGATTGTGATAACACAATTGTGATAACACAAGACACTTTAGAGCCGGGAATATACTGCATTTATGTACTTAGTGATATTCAAATGTAGAATAGGTTGTGTTAAAACTGAGCTGGTGGAATCTGCTGTTTAACTGTCAGATTGCTATAGTTTCAGTAAGTGGCATTATTGAACACCAGTTGCACTGCAAAAATAAATTTCTAGATGAGTTAAAATGTTTTGATTTCAGGATATCAATCTTAATTTCAGATGTTTTGAATCGTTAAGATCAGTGGAGACTATTTATTTGATAGAAATAGATTATTTAACTTGTTTCAAACCGTTTCTGACTTGTTTCAATGCATTATTTCTCACTGCAATCCAAATGATCTACCAGCACAGCAAAAAATGTAAATCTATCCAACCTCAAAATAGCTTGAATTGATCATTTCCATCTGGATTTGAGTAGTTTTGACTCGATGAGATTTAATTGCTGATGTGATGCAGAATGGTTTCAAGGTATTTCTGACTGATAATGCGATAATTCTGCTTAAAATAAGAAAATAAATGCGTCAGTAGGGTAAGTGAAATTATCTTACCCCACTGACAGATCATTTGGATTGAAGTAAGAAATAAAATCTAGTTCCATCAACCACTCCATTAATCTTAACGAGTCAAAACATCTGAAATTAAGATTTTAACTCATCTAGAAATTCTTTTTTTTGCAATGTGTCAGTTCAAAGGACTTTAAGATTAGCATGGCAATTCTGTGGCGTCAATCCAAACAAATAATCATCAGGTTCAACGTGTGTGAATCGCAAGTTTCGACATTTCTTTCAAACACGGTAAACGTCCCTCAGAGTTCCACAGGCCCCTGCCCTCCATCTGGAAACAAGACACATTCTAGAGCCCCCTGCCTCGCCGCAATTGCCCTTAATGCTGTTCTCGCAAACATTTACATCACACGGAGAGGCGCGTCACCGTCTCCCCTCCCGACGCCCTCGCAGCTGTGTGGACTCGTGTGTGTGTGCGGGGCTTCATTAGGCATGTATCCAATCACTCAGCTCCTCCGCATGTGTACTCCGGGCCCGGGACACGACTGTCACTCACGCGCCTGAGTTCATTACGGAACGCTGAGAGCCTCTGACAACTCCCCGCGGGCCCGACCCGTGTGCACGAGCGCAGGTGATCTGACCCTCCGGAGAGGATAAACAAAGATACCGCGTCGCCGTGGAAATGAGCGGAAACACCCCAGAGATACGTACAAAGAGCTGGAGGACGGGGGCCGGGCGAGACGGAGAGGCATGGGGGTGAAGTGAGCCAAGCAGCGGCAGGTGGAGGGGAATGAAAGGGGAAAAAACAGCGGGCTGTAAATAGAACCTTGTTGAACTCCAGACAGTGACAGTTCAAGGTAGAATGTCGTAATTTAGACTCAAAATAAGAAGCTGTATTGGCAAGTGGGAGAGTATTTCTATGTTGTTGTTCTTTTTGTGTATGTTGAAGATCAGAATCAGAAAACCGTTTATTGCCATTGTCAGTGAAATTCACAAACGTAGGAACTTGCTTCGGCGTAGGTGCAACATAAAGCAATGAATAAAATAAAAAATATATATAAAAAGGCATGCATAAAATTAAGAATAAAATAGACTGAGACTATATACAGAATGTACAGTTGGCTGATAGTGCAATGTAGATGTTGGCGTATGTATGTTATGAAAGAGACAAACAAATAACCTTGTAAAACTACATTTCTAGGTCAACTTCCTCTCCGTATTCAGTTTGAATGATAACTCTTGTCAATGGCCTTGGGATTCTTAAAATAAATATATGCAATTAACTGACAACAAACTAAGGGTCGACTAACCTTAGGAATCCTGAACAAGATAACATGTCTTAGATGTCGTGAGTTTATGAAAGACGCCACTCCACTCCACCTACTCCACTCTACCTACCTCACTCCCACCCACCCACCCACTCACCCACCTCATTTATCTACTCTACCCATCATTTACCTACCTACTCCATTTACCTTACCTTTATTTACCTTATTTACTTACCGAATGTTTCCAATCATTTAATGAATGAATAATCATTTACCATCACTCACACTTGACATTACTCACCCACTTTACCTGGAATGAATATTTATCCACCCACCCACTCATTAATGGATTTATTTCTATTTACTCATTTGATTTATTTAATTTATGGTTACTCCACTCCACTCCACCCACTCCACCCACCCACTCCACCCACCCACCCATTTATCCATCCCACTCACTCCACTCCACCCCACCCACCCACCCACCGCATGGACCCACCTCCACTCCACCCACTCCACCCACCCACCTTATCGACCCACCCACCCACTCCACCCACGATCCACCCACTCCACGATCCACTCCACCCACTCCACCCACTCCACCCATCCACCCACTCCACAACTCATTCTCCATCGACCCACTCCACCCACCCCACCCATTTGTCGACCTGACCCACCCACCCCACTCCATCGATCCACCCACCGACCCACTCCACCGATCGGATCCCACCCCACCCCACCCATCCGATCTACTCTAATTTCCACCCCACTTATCACCCACGACCCACCGATCCACCCACCGACTGCACCCACGACCCATCTCCATTGACCCATCTCCATTTACTCACTTTCTGACTGCCACTACTCTATCTAGATTCCCACTGACGCATTTATTTCTATTTATTTACTTCCATTTACGACTGACTGATTGGGATTGACGATTTACTGACGATCGACGACGACGATCGACGACGATTACCGATCGATTGATTGACGATGACGATCGACGATTACCGATTGATCGATCCGATCGATCAAGACTGATCGACCGGACTGATTTGATCGGATCGATCGATCGGATCGATTACCGATTGACGATCGGCCGACGGAACCGATCCGATCGATCAGATCGACGATCGATCTGGATCGATCGATCGATCGACTGGATCCGACTGCGATTGACGACCGATCGATCGATCGATCGACCGATCGGATCGATCGACGATCGATCGATCGATCGATCGACTGATCGATGGATCGCTCGATCGATCGATCGATCGATCGATCGATCGATCGATCGGATCGAATCGATCGATCGAATGATCGATCGGAATCGATCGATCGATCGACGATCGGATCGATCGATCGATCGATCGATCGATCGGAATGGATCGACGATCGATCGGATCATCCGATCGATCGGATCGATCCGATCGGATCGGACTCGATCGATCGATCGACGACTGATCGATCAGACTCACTCCATCTGAACGACTCCACTCCATCGATCCGATCGATCGGACTCGACCCACTCCACCATCGATCGGATCGACCCATCGACCCACCCAACCCCACTCCACCCACCCACCTCATCCCAACCTGGGCACCCACCCACCCACCCACCCACCCACCCCACCCACCCACCCACCCACCCCACCCACCCACCCACCCACCCACCTACCCACCCACCCACCCACGCACCCACCCACCCACCCACCCACCTGACCCACCCACCCACCTACCCACCCACTCCACCCACCCACCCACCTACCACCTACCCACCCACCCACCCACCCACCCACCCACCCACCCACTCCACCCACCTGACCACCCCACCCACCTTACCATGTTCAGGTGTGTTCGTCTGTCTGTCTCAGCGCACAACACAATACTAAATTCAAACTCAAGTTCTTGTGTAACATAATAGTCTAATAGAATAGAGAATCGTCTTCGAAAATGGTCCAAATTTGTAACTTCTTCATAATCAATGCCCGCTCAAATGACCTTTTCGATACTAGTTTTAGTATCTGTGTACCCATATTTCTGACAGCCCTATGTAGCAACATTAAAATGCTGACCTGCTCTAACTGGTGCTACATCAAGTCACAGAAGAATACTTGTATTGAAAATGCTTTTAGTTACAGAATGCTGAATAACTTAATCTGTATTTTCCATTTCTATTTATTCTACCTGATTTCATTTATGGGTGATTCCATTAAGATAATGAAAAACACATACACATTTCGTGTGGATCTAGATCTTTGTCTGGACCCAAGGACAAACTGTGGAAAAGATTCATACCATGCGCAGCCAAAATAAATTAAACATAAGAATTAATAGGCTATGAATTAAATTATAATCTGGGTCAAGTCACTGGCACTGTGGAACAATAACAGGAAAATCATTA
Source organism: Rhinogobius similis (assembly GCA_019453435.1). Classification (NCBI taxonomy): domain Eukaryota; kingdom Metazoa; phylum Chordata; class Actinopteri; order Gobiiformes; family Gobiidae; genus Rhinogobius; species Rhinogobius similis. Next base: position 9,555,136 of record CM033640.1, read on the forward strand.
AAGTTAAATGTAAAACTGTCTGCTGGAGAATCTGTACTTCAGCTTCTGTAACAGACTAAAACAAAATAAAACATACACTTTTTAAATTTAATGCAAGATATTCCACTCAATCTTACTTATTTTTATGAGAACGGTCCAATTGAAACAAAATCTAGCTGGCATTTCTATAGCAATGCCTCTATAGTGCAACACTCCTGAAGGTCAACTATGTGATCTTTTTCATTATTTAACGCTACGGCTGACTTGAAATTCCATTGGCGCGTGTTTATACAGACTTAATAAAGCAGGCAAATGAGCAGTTGCAAAAATGTCATATTTAATGTGTGCGGCGTGCATATCCAATCTCCTCATCAGATCTGAGCTGGAGACGTTTGCCATGGGTAAACACCAGTTAAGGGGAAATGTGTTTTGTGGCTAAGGGAGTCTCAACAATCTATCCCTTTAATAAGATTAACGCGTGAAATATTTATCGGAGGTAGCTTTAATAATAAATGTCGGTGTTAAAAATTAAATTAATTCAAATTCAAGGCATGCATTTTTAAAAGCGACATTATTAAGTGCACCAACAAGCCATTCTATTGATGTAGTGTTGTTACGCATTTACTTTGGCCCCGCCCACTGCAGCCTTTCTTACACACAGAGCTTTTGTCATCAATTTGAGTCCATATCTTGTGACTTGGTAAGATCACTGCAATCACACAATGCAACGTGCTGTACACAGGGTAAGAGTTTATACATTTCTCTTCTTCCCACGTCATTTCGAGCTAATATAGTTTATTTTTTTGTATTTCCATGCATACATAAGGCGTTACACATGAAAGTTCCAAGTTCTAAGTAACTATTATCAATAGTATTATCAATTTAGCCAGATGAGCCACCTAATCCCCTTCACACACCAACAGTGGCTGACAGTGGGTCCAACTGACTATAACATCACAACATTTAAACATTCACTTAAATTAGGAATATCGTAGAAAGGGTTTCAGGGGTTGTCATCCGGACGCTGTTTAAAGATCGAGACGTTTCGAATTTTATCCAAAAGTCATTGTCAATCAGAGAGCTGGTATGGGAACTCAGGCTTATGGATGCTACTCTAAGTAGTGAGAGTCTCTGGGCTTAGGAGGATTCACAGAACGCCTGTCTTCAGTGACTCCTCCTTGTGGGCAGGACTCTCACTACTTGAGTAGCATATAAGCCTTCCGAGCTCCCATAACGTCGAAACGTCTCGATCTTCAAACAGCGTCCGGATGACAACCCCTGAAACCCTTTCTACGACGAACCACACGTGGACGAATGAGGGTTTACATCGATAAATTAGGAATACTAAAGCCTTTTTCCTTCCTCTGTAAATTTGCACATGAAACTGTCCCTAGTTGCTATTCTATGCGAACACACATTGAATGGGAATTGAAACTAAAAAAAGTACCAGGAAATGAAAAAGGTTCCTATCGTGGAAAAACACATATTGTGGACATTTGAATATAAGTAATATTGTGTATGTACGAACGTGTGTGTGCCTCTGTGTGCCTGTACGTGCATAAGTGAACCATCTGTGTGTTATATTCTCATAAACTCAAAAGAATCAGTCAATGAATAACTAGGAATTATGTTTGAGAAATCCACACCTAGAGGGATTTTCGAACTGTAGGAACCCTTTTCATTTCTTCCAAAAGGAGCAGGATGAATGAGAAAAAAGACTTTGGTTCTCTTAACTGTCCTTACTTAATTAAATATGTAAATGTTCCACACTAGTCTCCATACAGTTGCTACTTTGAAAGCCAGTTAGACCCCATTGTGGCTCCATGAGAAGAGCCCCCAACCAGAAGCTTGTCATATTTGAGTCCAAACATCCAAATGCTTTTAGAGTTTGTAATTTCACCTGCCCAAGCCTTTTGCATTGCACTTTGTCTCTAACGGCGCTATCAGGGAAGACTAACGGAGCACTTTGACAGCGAGGTGAAAGAAAGCGCCCCCCAACGTCAACCCCCGCCCCCATTAAGCCTCTGCGCACACACCTCTATGTAAACTGATTGCTGACAGGGGCCAAAAAACAGTGCAGGGGTCAATAATTTAAAGAAGCAAGGGGTAATTTTAATCCATTATGCTGTTATGTGCATAGCAAGTGTCAAAGGTACGTCCGCGAGCAGATCCGTCATGTGATTCACGGCTGGATGGAGAATTAGCTTGGTGACACGCCATAATTTAACATGTTTTAAGGAACTCAGCAGGACTTGGGCGGGTTGATGGAGGGAGAGGAAGAAAGCGAGAGAGAACAGAGGGGCATAAAGAATATAAAATTATGGAGCAGCTTAACTCAGCGATCGCTCATATTGAGAGGGCCTTGCTTTGCTGGATATATGGAGAGGGTTGTATAAAAACACTGTGATCTAAGGTCTAGCTTTGCCAAGAGCATGAAGTGATGGAGAAGAAATCTAAATACTCCACTTTCACATTTACACTGTTTCTATTTTGCCAATTTACTTAGATCATTTACACATTTTAGCAACATGTATTTTATTGACCTTTATTTAACCAGGATAGTCCCACTGAGATTAACAATCTCTTTTTTAGGGGAGTCCTGGCCCCAGAGGGGAGGAGCCTATGTACCTATGGAGAACATACAAACTCCACACAGAAAAGCTCCCGGCCGCCTGGGAGTCAAAACCAAGACCTTCTAGCTGTGAAGCGAGAGCAGTAGCGGTTAGTGCTACTCCATACACGTGGTCCTACATGTTCTTCCATCAGATTCCTCACTAAAGATATGCGCACATTCAACTGTTTCACCTTTTTCCCCTGTCAGGTGTGTGCATGTGCAACCATTCCTTGCTGAAGCATACCACAACTGGGAATGGATTGTTTACACTCACAAACATACTGGGGTACAGTAATCAATGGGCTGACCCAACTAAGAACTAAATGTGTTCTGGTTGAAAGAGAAGAAAAACAAGTCTCTGCCCACTGACAGATAAATATTTTACCGATTAACAATTTTTTATTTAAAGAGGCAGTACCTAATTGAACACTGTTTTTAGACGTAAAAAAGAGAACTAGTTCCGGTGCCTGATTTTTTTTTTTTTTGTTGTTGCATGTAATAAAGTAAAACCTGTGTTGCCCTAGCACCAATATATTGTAAAAGCATCTATTCAGATGAAAATGAGACCGCAGTGCCTACTCTGCATTTAATTATAGAGCGTTTTATCCTCCGAAAGAAGTGTCGTTAGCATGCTAATGTTTGTTAGCTTTACCGTGACAGTTTGTTGCCCTCTGGGTTCACAAACTTGTGAAAAGTGCTTCTAAACTCATGGCGGTGAATATTTAGGATGCTGGGGCTGCATTAGGAAAGTGAGCGATACATGTGACTGATTTGACTTGAACAGACTTGAACATGAACTAGTTAGCTCTATAACCCTGTTACGTTATAACTGGACAGAACCAAATCTCCAAAGGGACGGTTTAGAATCACATGTCACACCAGGGGAGATATGCCTCCCACTGAAGCGCGTCCTTTCACGGTCACAAGGTTTTCCAGGGCCCTTTATCACTGCTTGCAGTTTTAATTCAATTTTTCAAAACTTTTCAAAACAGTAAAAATAAGGTACAGGGCCTTTAACTTTGCTGAATCTGTTGTAACATATTTTCCAAGCACAGGCCCATTTCTACTTCTTGGTTTCTTCCGTTTTACATTTAAAAGTAAGAGCAGCCGATTCACCTCCTCAAGCACCCTTAAAGTTACACTCTGACACGGAAGGTCAAGTGGGCCCATTCCCATCCTCTTGTTCCACTGCCTCTCCTCTCGCTGCAGTCACACGGGCTTTGTCTCCATTCACGCTGGAGTAAACTAGCCTATCGCTGCCAGGGCTTACCTCGGCGCACAGGGAGGACTCCGGCTGTCAGAGGGCCTCAGGATCAGAGCCCAGTGAGGAGACACTTCATTTGCCGGCGCTGAGGAGGAGGTGGGGGAGGATGTGAGAGGTGGGCTGAGGGTGTGAGGTCAAGCGCTATGGAAAAAAGCACCAGGCAGTCGGCCAATAGAGTCTTATGCAAGGTGCGGGTTTCCTGCGCGTGGTAGATTTCCACTCAGGAGGGGTGCGCGGGATTAAACAGAGTGAATGGCAAGGATTAAAACCAGCAAGATATCAGCAATTCATGAGATAAAAGACATGAATATCATGTCAAATGTTGGGGAGAAAAATGTATAGTGTGGTTCAACTCAACTCAATAAAATCTTCCCACACACAGGTAACTGAAAATGAGTAGACATTGTACTTTGTGGCCATTTTTGTCATGTCGTGAAGCTCAGTAATTACAGAGTTATTAAAAACCAGGACAAAGCATTTTTCAATTTAGCTGACAGTACGATAGAACAATAGAATTCTTAGCTCCTCTACATTCTGATTTTAAACTTTTGGTACTTCTGAATCAGTGTCACAAGAACTCACGTACTATATTTAAACGCACGGAGAAATCCAAGTGCGCTAAGCAACCAAACTCAATACGTCTTTGCCCCTAAATCCAAGCTCTAGCTCCAAAAGTTTGCTGCTATAATTGTTAATAAAAACAGCTATCATCATCATGCATAACCAGACTTTCAGCAAACATAGATAAGCTACCTAAGCATTTCATTTTTAGTCCTGCTCAGAGCTGCACAAGTTATTTGCTCTCCGCAGTGCAAATAGGCACATTAAAGCTCCAGTACTTTTAACCTTTATTTAACCAGGTAAAAAACAACAACATTGAAATCGAAACCTCTTTTTGAAAGGGTTGCAATTTGAAAGTTGAAAGCAGCACACAATTAACAATTAAAGCATTTACACATTTAAACTAAGGGGCATTTAAAAAGGAATATTTCAGAACTGCATTTAAAACTAGACAATCATCATTTTCAGTCTTTATTTTTTAAAACAGCGCAAAAACCTCTGAGTGAAACCAGCTCGCTTGAAGAGTGAAGCAGGATTTGTTATGTTAATTTTTAAAAAAAGACAAGCTTTATCCTCAATTTTCAACCAAATTTTGCAAGTGAGTCTAAAAATAGAGCTCTTGTACACAGCCGAGATACAAACTCATTAGCCTTGCCCCAAGAAGCCTTCATCCGAGCGATAATATCTGGTAACGTGTCCATGTTTGCTTTGGTTTTGTCTGAATTCAACACTAACTTCAGGGACTGCAATCGAGACTGCACTAGAGAGAAAGGACACTGTAGCGACTCGATGGTCAGTCCCAGAGAGGTTGAGCAACAGCAAAGTACTGTACCATCGGCATAAAAGTGGTGCATGACATTAGACAAATCAATACAAACATTATTAATATAAATGGGAAATACAATTGGGCCTAAAATGGAGCCCTGAGGTAAAAAGGGTAAAAAGGCCCTGCCAGAGTAAAAAGACCCTGCCAGTTGACAAATAGTTGTTTGAGCAGGGGCGTAGCATCAAATTCTGGGCCCCAGGTACAAACCTTCTCGTTGGGCCCCTAATACTTAACATTTGTATATTTCTTAATCCCAGCAAATTTAGCTATTATTGTTATTTTTTATTCCCTTTTGCTACAATATGCACCCTATGGTTTCGACATACAATAATTTATAAACATCTTGTGTAGCTCCCAGATTATATCAAGATACAGTATTGTTTGTCTTTGCATTAACAACCAGACCGATATAACAAACATCTTGAAAAGTATTATTACTTAAAGAAATGACACTAACTGTTAATTATTATCACTAGTTTTATTTCTGAACAACTTGGCTAATATGTTACTAATGATTTTCCTCTTTTTATGGTTTGATGGGGCCCTCAGATCTCAATCATAATTGCTTTTAGTCTCTCTTGGACTTTACTCAACCATTTTGCATATTATTATAACAAAAATAGATCAAAGCGCAGAAAAATGCAACATAGCGTGTTATTCTTTTGCAGTGAGCCTCATCATATTTGAGATTTCGACACTTTTTTTATTACCTTTACTTGGGCAAACTGTGACGGATGATTGTCCTGAAGATGCTGGATCAAGTTAGACGTGTTAGCACCTTTAGCTAATTGGATATCCGTCGGCTTTTACAACGTCCCCGTCACCCAAAATGATCCCACACCGCAGACTTTATTTGTTTTTTGAGTGGGTGCAGCTCCGGGAGTGCTTTCAGTTGAGGCGAGTTGTGCTCTGGCTGCGTCCGAGTCCCGCTGTACTTCGCACGAGACATTTCTGCCGTAAACCGTGGCTTCCAAAACTCACACGAATTACCTACCATGGCCGCAAATAATCACGATTATTGGAAAACCGAAATCTTGACATCGCTACTCCTGATGTGTTATCGAATCAAGACGTCTCAGTCGTTCTTCCCAGATTGACATACATTTTGAAAAATCAGTTTTAATCGCCCTAGTCTACTTACCCGTTTATTCTGGGCTGCATGTAAACGTAGTGATTGAAAAGTTGGAAAGCGCATCCTTGTTTCCTCCACTCACGTTTTCGGAGAGCTCTTTGGGCAAAACACTGAACCCAGGATTTGATTTTTCAGAATTACTTTTGTTAGCTGTTCATAAAATGCGTTGCCAAAAAGCCCATGGAGCGCTGGTTGTTTACAAACACCAAAAGCTCCGTACATAGCCACAGTATATACTCCGTGTGGGCTTTTATCCGATGACAGTCTCACCTGCAGCTCGCCTTCACACTTTTACTTTCTCCCACTCGCTTCACTCCCAAAACAGACGGCATTGTGTGATATTGTTGTCCTGAACAGATGCTGCAAAGAGCTTCAATACAAACAAACATTTTACACCTGCAGGTAACGTGCTATTAGGCCCGAACATTGCACACAATAGTCCCATTAATTTGTAGAACATTTTTCACAACGGAGCATAAATGCTTTCTTACATTAATTTAAGTGTTGCTAGAGGACTTGAGGAGAAACAGGATCCAAAAAAACCTAGGTAAATAAATATAGTTGATCCTAGCTTTAGTTTGCTGTTTTGTATTTGAGCAAGACACTTTATCCACCTAACTGTGATGTTATAAAGCTTTAGGTGTAAAATGGTCAGTTATTTTGCCCCTGGGCGGTTGTGGCTGCATACACTGCAAAAAGTAATATATAAGCAAATTCAAAGTTATTAAAAAATAACTAATTTGACTCGACAACTGAAATTATATACCACTGGAACACTTGTTGTAGTTAAAAGACGAAAAACAGCAATGCGTTATGCTTTAAAAAAAAAAAAATCACGTCGCTTGAACTAAGACAAAATAATTAAAGCCAAGATAAATTAAATACACCCTTAATTTTAACAGATATGTAGTGTAAATAATTAACTTAATTGTAAAACAACACGCAAATTCTCAGCAATAGACCAACGCAATTTTAAGTATTATTTAAAATGCAACAATTGTGTTAGGATAGGATAGTAAAATTTCAAACATGTGCTGCCCGTGGTTGAGTCGATAGCACGTAGGCCTGCCGTGTGGGGCTGGCCACAGGGTTGCGAGTTTGAATCCGGCTCCAACCATTTGCTGCAAGTCATTTCCCAGTCGATTTCACGCTGAAAAAGAAAAATTCAAGGAGGATTCTGACATAAAATATTACTTTCTTAATGTTACATGTGTTGTTATAATAGTTCTGATCAGGGGAGTAGACGGGGAAGACAAAGGGGTCCGTTGTCAGGGGCCTTAGGTCTTACGGGCCCAGAATTGGACCCTCTTCCTATTCATTTATATTAGAAGGGGGCCCATGTGCGCCTTCAAAATTTCTGTCAATGGCCCTGGTTCTGATAAAGCTCGAGATCATTCTAAATCTATTCGAGAAAGGTCACATTTTTCCTGTTTGTGCACTTGTTTTTTAGCACTGATACTTGTTAAACGAGTATGCAGCTTTGATATGAAATTAGCATCTGATTTTTGATACTGTAGACCAGGCATGTCCAAACTAAGGCCCGGGGGCCAAAAGCGGCCCACAGACCAATTTTTCTTGGCCCTCAAGCTTCCTGGTGAATTGGCCCACATTGTCCTAAGACATACTTTTTACAGCTAATTTCAGATTTTCTACTATTATAACCTAAATAAATAACATTTTGGTGTGATACAGACCTGATATTAAAGCACTGAGACTGAATTTAGGTGTGGTGGCGCTTTAAAAATCAGATTAATGGAACTTTTTTGAACATTTTACGATTTAATTGTGGCCCTCCGCTTGGTCTAAATTTCAGTATGTGGCCCTCGATGGAAAAAGTTTGGACACCCCTGCTGTAGACAAACTTAATGCAAGAATGAGTAGACATCCACAATCTTTCTTGAACCGCTCATGTTTATATTCCGTTCGAAGGACATCTACGGCGTATTCATAAACCAGTGTAGCTCGGTGGCCATATTGCAAGCTAATCCCCTTTCAACCGAAGCACGCGGGCTATATTTCAGATGCTCCGTCTCCACGTCGTCTGCGGCTTGACCCCTGCACCTCGACGTGAAGAGGCAGACCAGAGGATGCGAGGGACGGGATTGACGAGCGGATCAGAGGAAGGGGAGAGCCAGAATGTATCAGCGGGGAGGACAGGATAACATATAAGGCCTCGCAGAGATGTACAGAGGCGCGGCAGGGGGTCGCCATCTGCCACCAACAAACCAACCTGACATGAGATCTGACAGAGGAGGATAAAAATCTGTCCGTGGAGGATAGGAGTCTTCAAAGTCACCTGTCACTGGAGATGGTTAGCGGAGATGGTTAGCCGCAATCTGGGCATGAAACGACTGGATTTACTGGATTTTGGAACAGATTTGGGTCGTGATTAGGGATTGTCTGGTAGAGCTTTGAAAATGGAAAAAAAAAAAACAGAAAAGTTTGGGTAAGAATTCATACAAAGGCAGTCAGACAGTTCGCTATCATGCCAAAGTCAGTGTTTCGTCCTCTTGGAAAATACACACAAGCTTGAGGTTAATTTGACTTAAAGAAAGAAAGAAAAAAGAATAAATGTTACAAAAACAAAACAGATTTTCCATAGCAGTCTGCACACTGTTGAGTCGACCATAAAACCCGTGCTTTTAACTTAACTCAAACGATTTGGGTTAACCGTTTGCGCCAATTCATTTCGTTAATTTACTAAAACCAGTCAAGTTATTACAGTACTTAATCTAAAATGGTCAAATGAACTCAAATACTAAGGCAACACAACTTGATAAATTTAATACATATAATACACATACTATGCAATATACTGTGTGTAACTCAAACAGTTTAATTTTGATATTTGAACGCTGTTTTAAAATAAACAAATTTATAAGAGTGACTTGTTCTCATACCGTTTGACATCGCAACTCAAATTATAAAACATATTGGATGAAAATGCTTCACTTACTTAAATTCAATTAAAATAGTTATTTCAAGTAAATATAGTTATCTACTTTAATTGTTCTTATTTTTTACCCAAATCAATTAAAACCAACTGCAGTACATCATATGGGCAATAACACAGACTCTGTATTTTTACTTCTATTTAATTTCGATTACTTATGGAAAATAAATCAAAGTGCAAAGGTAACACAAGTGTTTGCAACATTGACTAAAACCGTCCAAAATGTGTCAGCTCAATTTGGCTGAGTTAAGTAGATTCAACACACCAGTGTTTCTCAAACTATCCGCAGCAAATACCATCTGAAAAATATTTGGCTCTCCAGGTTCCACCAAATCTAAACCAGGTCTGTAACACATACTATAACAATATTTTTGATTCAAACTAGGAATATTTCAGGTCTAAAATTGAACTGCACCAGAGTAGATCTAAATTTGAGAAACACTGCCACTAACAACATAACGTAAATCGATTGTATTGGTGTTTAGCTCAGGGTGCTTTAAAATGCCCTGACGATTGTGGTTAAGTTCAGAAAGGTTCAAGTTCCCACCGTTTTACCCCATTATTCAACAAACTGCTTTTTCTTGACCCTGGCCCCGAGACTCTGCCAATCACACACTACCTGTCCATTCACAACACTCTTCTCCGTGACCTGCACTGACCCTCTGTCATCTCACTGCTGGCAGGTAAGTACTGAACGAAACTGCTTTTATCAATGTAAAACAAGACACAGAAGTACGTTTTATATCATTAAACTCTTTATCGAAAGTCTAAGATTAGCTATGCAGCGTTTAGCATATTGAGCTGCCAGTTGTCACGTATGCATTGGTGCCAAGCTGTTATAGAAAATGTTTGTTCCGAAGCTAAAGACATGGATATTCAACATGGATGTATTACATGAACTGGATAAGGCACACCCCCTCTGTCCGCATCCCAGATTGATTAGTGGCCGTGCAAGGTATTGCAGCATTTTGGGCCCAGCCTTTTTCTATAATTGCACATTATAATTGCAGACAGTACTTAATTATTATCCGTATTTAAATTAAATAGAAGGAAATGTTCTTTTCTACCGTTTCTAAAATGACTGAAATTACCGTTTTGATATTAAGTTATGTCACGGTAAACATGTGCGAGTCGCATGAACGAGCACTTCGGACGATACAAACAGAAGCACATGGACGTGGCTAGACTAGTGATACCTGTAAGATGTATTTTATTTCATTTCAGACACTTTCACATTTGGTCTAATATGAAGAATACAATTACAATCACACAAGCTAACGTTGACACAAAAACCTGTCGCTAACGTCGCTCAAAGCATCATGAGGATTGTCTTCACGTGGTGCCCTGAAGCAAAGATGGCAGCCTCCATAAAGCAAAGATGGCAGCCTCCGTATCAGGAAGTAACCGAAGTAAAGAACTTCTTTGGGGTCATGCGTCAATGAGCACACTCCATAGGAATAAACAGGGGCTATTTGGGTTCATCTTCCAGTTTTAATTATCGTTCTATGGTAATCAATGAGCTAGCAAGTCATGCATTATCAAAAACCATGAATATTTTTCACAACTGTATGGTTCACATATGGTTAACACTTAAGCGTGGATAAAAAGGAACGGAATTAATTCTGGGAGGAACAATCAAAAGTACCACAGCTGTTTTGAGAGTAATGAACCAGCAAGTGATCTTAATGACAATTCCTCTGCTAAATATGAGGCACAATTCAAAAAATGGTATTGATATGCCTTGCCAGCTTGTCTTGAAAGCCAGTGCAAAGTGGTGCGTTTTTAATAGACTCAAAACAATCAATATCAGAAGCAGATGGAACAGTTTGAGGGAGGCTATTCCACAGTTTGTCAGAAGCCCTGCCAGTCATTCTATACTTGATGCTCTATTATTGCATAATGGATTTGTTGCCTTGTATATTTTTGTGTATTTATGTATTTTTTTTTATTCTACCAGAACAGCCTTTGATCTCACAGTCTAGAGTTAAGTCTATATTTTAGTTTTAACATTCGTCGATGTAAACCCTCATTCGTCCAGGTGTGGTCCATCGTAGAAAGGGGTTCAGAGGTTGTCATCCGGACGCCATTTAAAGATCGAGACGTTTCGACTTTTATCCAAAAGTCATTGTCAATCAGAGAGCTGGTATGGGAACTTGGGCTTATGCTGCTCTAAGTAGTGGGAGTCCAGCCCCCAGGGAGGAGTCACTGAAACCTGTCTTTGTTATAAAATTGTTTCAATTTCAAGTTTTCAATTTCAATTTTATAACAAAGACAGGTTTCAGTGACTCCTCCCTGGGGGCTGGACTCCCACTACTTAGTTTTAACACTCATTTTAACTTGATGTATTCAATTGCATGTCTCTATTCTCTTGCTGCCCTTGAACTGCGCATTGCAACATTAGAATTTTCCCATTGTGGAACAAATAAAGGTTCTCTAAACTATTTCATCTTATCATATTGGCGTAGACTGACAGAAGCGATGCTGCCAATCTGCACCGTCTGCCCCGACGACCACCACCAATTGCTGTCTCACACAAGACATTTGTAAAGGTGGGTGAGGTGCCTTGCCTCAGGACGCAACAACAGCCTGGCGTAGTTCAGATCGTAGGTGTAGGATCGCGGGCCCTCAGACCAATTTATCAGATGTCCCGCTAACTTGGCACCGTGAAAAAAGTCTGGACACCTCTGCACCACACCCTTTGCTGCCCCGCGCTCTGCCATCTGGTATTCCTTGCAGCTCCGTCCAAGTAGGCCCAACCCTGCTTAGCTTCTGATACCCTACGCATTCGGGCATTGACAAGGAGGTATTACATTTGAATTAGCATGTTAGATAAAAAGCAAATCAACTTTCCTGTACATTGAGTGTTATGCATTCTAAAATTGGCGCCATACAAATGAAGAGTCGATGTCTAGAACATGATTATCCTCCTAATTGTCCCCACATACCCTGACAACTTTGAGCACTTGAAAGTGTTCCCCAAACTCAGCGAAGGTCAGATCTCAAAGTCAGCCAAACATCATTGTGCTGCTGGGGAACAGACTGTATAGCTGCTTGATGCCGCACTTTCCATTATCAAGCCAAAATCGATGTGCTTCCTCATAAATTAAGAGCATCTGCACAGAATCACAGAACGCGGCGGATTAAAAACATGACTTCAAAGGTGCACCACGGAACGAAGTGTGGATACATAGGTGTGCAGTGGGCATGTTTGAGGTGCGTTTTGGTCTTTTAGGACGAAGTTTTGGCTTTGTTTGTCATGTCTGTTGTGTTGAGTGATTGCACAGATCGTTCCTGGTGTAATTGGACAGCACCTCTTCACATAAAAAGTGTCTTATTAAAGTCCCAGTGCTTCCTTTCTGGTTTGTGGTTTTGGGAATTATTTGGGGAATTTGCTTATTAAACTCTGGAGTGAAAATACAAATTTGTTTGGTTCAGAAGACAAGTTTTCCATTTGAAAATCAGTGCCTGTTCACAGTGCTTTGACAATAGTTATAGAACAGTGAAATTTGTAGAAATCAGCAAGTGCAAGTTTTATCTTTGAAATCATTGTGTGTAGACTGCAGACACTGTTTATCACAGCCGCACAAACGTCAATTGATTGTTTGAACAGATATATAAAAAGAAATCAGCAGTGTGGCCAAACTGGAAGTCAATCACGCTTCATTTTGGTGTCAAAGTTGAGTGTTCTTCGTGCGCCGATGGAAAACTTGGTATGGCATTGGACACTGAAGACCGTGGTTTAAATCCTGCCCTTGCTTCTTAATGGTTTGGTGGTTTTATTACCCAGCATGCCACAATCTTCCCCACTGAGATGGGTTAAACCTGATTTCGTGAGCAGAGAAACCAACTTGAAGCCAACAGCTCCAACAGTCCAGGTGTTTCTGTGTCAGATTAGAACGTGGATACATCAAAAGCCTTTAAAAACTTGAGTCGGTGTTTCAAATTCGGACCCTGGCTGTTTGAAATAGTATCTGTGCGCAGTCACTCTCAATGTCTCTGGTCAAGCTGTTAATTGTGATCAAATTTTTCTATGTTTAAGGAAGACTTTCTGATTCAGCTGACATTTAAAACTTTGAAGACACAAATCACTTTTTCCACAACGTGTTTCACTTTGACATCAAGCACCCCAAGTCTAGACACTGAAACATTTTACACTGACCTCCTGACATTTTATTTGTTTCAAGTGCGCTAGACGGATAATGAGGGAGAAAAATGCATATTTATCTATACATTATGACCATTTGATTATAGTTATACAAGTCCTTCCATGCCCAGACATTGCAATGTTTCTCTTAAGTGAAAGTCTTGTGAAAAGGGTGACAATCTTATCAAACTAAATATTCAGTCAATAACATGAGGAGCAGGGCGTCAGACTGTCAAGACTGTTAACCTACTGCCAAGTGCAGGAAAGTGCCCTGGCAAAGAGTGTAATGCTCTCTCACCACATGGGCTTTCATGTAGGAACAAACTTGTCCAATCTGCTCCTCAAAATGTTTTATTATTTCATTTAATTCAGATTTATATGGGACTTTGTAACTTCCAATGCCGATTTATTAAGTTGTACTTTTCTTTCATATGGACTTAAAGACCCCCTCTTAAAGTACTGTTGCTCCTGCACACCAAACTGTACAGTCTTGTGCTTAACAAGATTTTGACGAAGGATTTGTCGATATCTAATTCTAAGCCTGATTTTTTAAAGCTTCAAGTCTAAAAGATAAGACACTAAATCTATAAATTATTTCATAACTAATACGTGTACAAAACGAACAAAGAAATTTAAACAATTTTTCAGATTGAAATGTCCCAAATATGCACAATTTTGGCAGTTTTTATTTTATAAAATGGGTTATTACTTAACGTAAACATTACATTATGAAAAACTCATAATCCGTTTTTTTTGTTTTTGAGTAAACTGCAGGACAAGAGATATCAAATAGATATCCTATTCACGTGTAGTGTCTCATCTTAAAATAAAAAACAGCATCAAACATTCAATTAAACAAAAAAGACATGTATAACATACATTGGCCCCCAAATGTGCTACACCTCTGAGTGGTAAAGGTATGGAACAACATCTTGTAGGTTTCTCCCATCAACACAACACAAGATGTCAAATTCTGCAAAGTTACTTACGATGAAAATAATTCTTTACACGTCTGCACCTTGAAAGCTTTCCAATCCCCACCAAAACAAAGATTTTCAGATTGTTGCTCTTTCCACAATCCAAACCATTATTTACTCAGTTTCCTTTTCAGCAATTTGCGAAAGTGGTGATTAGTAACTCAAAACAACAAATGCATACAGTACGGTTACTCATGAGACTTTACCAAATGGAAAAACTAATTGCTTTTGGTGCGATGGAATCAGGCATCTTTGTTTTTACCCACTGCTGACAATGCTCGAGCGCATGATGCAAAGTTGATATTATGACAGGGGTAAAAAATAGGCCGCGCTAATGGTTACGACGCAGCGGATTGGAGCCGGGTGTGTGTTTCATGGCTCTCCCTAACAAGCACATCATTTTCAACAAGTGCACAATAGTGTCAAGTTGCATGGGATGATCCCCCTTCCACGAGTGCCAGGATTACTGTAAGCTGATTTTCCATAATTTACCCTCACAGAGTGGAAAAGCACAATCCGGATTCGCCCTCCTAACTCCGACGCCTTATCTTGTTCCAGGGAACGCCATTGTTGTCCCAAGAACAAATATGAGTTATGATCGGAATCAAGGGTTACTTTTAGTTTAGTTTAGTTGGTTGCGTTTATTGCCGGTACATGAAGAGGATCGGACAATGCTAATGCTTGATCGAGTGGAATTTTAATTAACAGCAAAATGGCCGTAGTTCTACACGCTAACAAACCATCTACTTAATGGAAATACTCTTAATAAAAGAACTTGCCGCATTACTCTGACTACTATTGTGGACTATTCCATTTTATCCCATTAATACTTAATACCTTCTACATGTGCTGTTGGCGCCCTTTTACGCCATTTGTTTCTTTTTCAAACTTAAAATCTGTTAATTCACTTCAGTTTTGACCAAAATTATGAAAAAAGTGCTGAAAATATATCACAAATGACCAAAAGTGTCACTACATGTTGTTATAATGGGAGTCAGTGGCGAAAAATAGCGCTAACTGTACAAGTGAGAAAAAACAGAAACCTGTTCCTGGAAAAAAAAAAAATAAATAAATAAAAAAATCATCAAAGCCAATGTTGGTACTAACGTTTGACAAGTTCTCAAGAGCCTCCATTCATTTTTCATACAAAAGACGGGCCATTTTGTGTCACATATTCACCATCTCTGTGACTCTGCTTTTTTATGACTATTAAAAATGAATTAAATTGAAATTTTTTATCAGCGCTGTGGCAGATTTAAGAATTTAATTTGAGTTTATATTTTTAGAGCTGCCAAAAACTGTGGAGTAAATGGGCGCCGACCGTACGCATGAGTAGAACATTTGTAAATCCAGCAATAATTACTTTTATAAAGTTTTGTATGTTTGTCTTCAAGGCCGTCAACAAAAATTTGGTGGCCTGGGGCAAGACGCCTAATAATGGGCCCCCCAATACAAATTAATAGGAAGAAGGTGCAGAATTCTGGGCCACTAAGAAACGGGCCCAGGACAATTGACCTCTTTGTCTGTTTGTAATGAAAAGAAATGAAGAAATTATGGCATATTTAAGCATAAAAATGACAAAAAGTGGTCACAAGGAACAACTAATCAACCAGGACCATGCAACTGCTTTTGCTTTTTGATAAACTCTGGGTCATTTTCGAACTTACAGAGTGTTTCTCAGGATAAAGCCAAATACATCTCCTTTCCTTTTTAGGCCTGTCTCATTGTAACAGTTCATTTACATATTTCCGTGTTAAAATGTCTCCTGCAGTCCTTATTATATTCTCTCGAAATCCAGAGGGGTGCTAATAAGACAGATGACACCGCTGTTTCAGGAAAAAAAAGTGACGAAAACGGGGCAGCAATTCAGCACAATCACGAAACGCTTTCTGCAGATGCCAAAAATACGGTACTTTCCTGTAAATGCCAGGCGTCACATGGTCCCTGCTATTACCAACACTTTGTCTGGAGGGCAATAATGGCTGCTGGGAGAAAGACGAAAACGTTACCTCCAATTTCACAAAAGTGCGGTTAAGATCACATTAAGTAACGGTGAGAAAAGTAGTCACAGTGTTGACGGGTAAGAGCCACAGCTGCACGTGAATCTATATTTATAAAAGGTTTGTGAACATTTGTCCATCTTTGCAACCAACGTTTCTCATTTGATTTGAAATTATTTTTATGTTGTTGTTTTTGTAAATGTAAGAATAGCTATATCCTAAAATGACAGAATAAGGTTACGTTTTAGAAGACCAAACTTGATGGCGCAGTAGGGTAAACCGTCTGTTTCCTCCGTGATATATACATTTTTTGCCTGGAATGTTGCTCTAGTAGAACTGTAAGATTAATCGCAATCAAATCGAAACAGCAATTTCAATGGACGTAATAAGCAAATCGCAAAGGGTTCACATTTTTTGGGATTGAAACTGCAAATCCTGTCGTTTAGATCTGTACAATCATGTTCTGAAGTATATGTTTGCTTCTTTTATTTCTTCTTATTATTCTTTTATTCCGTCTTTTTGTCAGTTCTCCTGGATGCGTTTCAAATGTGAACTTTAAATAGAATCACATTAATTGGATATTTTTCCAACATTGTGCAGCCCTACCCACTCAGTCAAATTAGCTACAAAAACTATTGTGTAAATATGGCAAATTCAAAGTCTTATAATTAGTCTTAAAGCAGAACTAACGTATTAAATGTCTTTGTAAGTCCGTGTGGTGGTTGCAAATGTATTTTTGGGGAGTTTGAAGCTCTCGTCATCGCCCCCTGCTGTCTCTGGGCAGAAAACCAGTCTTGAAACATTTGCCGACATCGACCCCAAGACAACTCTCCTGAGAAACCCTGGATCTTTTTTTAAATATTTGGCAAACTTTTTGAACGTGTTTGTACTTTGTTTAAAGGTGGATGAGTATATTTTCTGGAGGGGGCAGCAGGGGGAGCTTTGTCTTAGTTCTGCTTTAAAGAGGAAACATGAAGCAAAATCAACTTTAATGAGCATTCTGTGTAATCTCCTCTAAGTTGTATTTTGTTTGATTGCTGGATATTTGTATCATCTATTATCCTGTATTTGAAGTGTGTGTGCTCAGAAAATTCCTGTTTTCACCTACCCCTTATCACCGCCCACTTTCCTGAACTTAGTCGTGATTATTTAAAAAATGAAGACCTGAGTAATACATATAGGTTCTAAAATGTCATGTGCAACTTAAAAAAATAAAAAAACGATCACAGTGTTTATCAGTTCTGGAGTTTTGAACAGGAAGTTAATGGACCCATTTCTATTACCATTAGCCATTTTAGATCGTTATGAACAAAACATAAAATGATGATCTAATTCTGTTGTAGTTCAATACCAACTTCCCAAAAAAAAAAGTACAATATGTCTCCTTTAAAATTTTAACATCCATAACTTTTCACGTCTAAGGTTAAAAGTTTGTATCCTCGGATTATTATTCGGAGCCAGATAGCGTGTTCACTTTCACAAGTTATCCCCACATCTGCTGCTAACTACAGACCACCAAAATCATCAGATTCTGGCGCTAAGCTTTGACATGATGCTCTCTCCCAAACACGGACAGAAAACAGCAACTGGCATGAAGTCCGGCCAAGCCCTTCAGCAAACAGTTGTGTTTGGACCAAACCTCAGATCACATCAGCTACCAGTGTGTCTACTCTTTAGATACTACAATCTGAATGAAAACACATTATGAATGAAAACAGTATGTATACATAAGTGTATGTATGTATGTATGCATGTATGTATGTATGCATGTGTGCATGTATGTATGTATGCATGTATGTATGTGTGCAGGTATGTATGTATGTATGTATGTATGTATGTGTGCATGTATGTATGTATGTATGTATGTATGCATGTATGTATGTATGTATGTATGTATGTGTGCGTGTATGTATGTATGTATGTATGCATGTGTGTATGCATGTGTGCATGTATGTATGTAGGTATGTATGCATGTGTGCATGTATGTATGTATGTGTGCAGGTATGTATGTATGCATGTGTGCATGTATGTATGTATGCATGTGTGTATGCATGTGTGCATGTATGTATGTATGTATGTATGTATGTATATGCGCAGGTATGTATGTATGTATGTATGTATGTATGCAAGCATGTATGTATGTGTGCATGTATGTATGTATGTATGTATGTATGTATGCAAGCCTGTATGTATGTATGTATGCATGTGTGCATGTATGCATGCATGTATGTGTGCATGTATGCATGCATGTATGTATGTATGTATGCATGTGTGCATATATGTATGTATGTATGTATGTATGCATGTAGCATGTAAGTATGTATGTGTGCATGTATGTATGTATGTATGAATTTATTTATTCCTGATATGGACCATAACATTCTGAAACTATAATATAAATATTTTGCCATATTTATTTGATTTTTGTTTCTTGTTTCAGTATCAGTTACTTTATTTGTTTATTTATTGGAATACTTTACAATTTTGCTTTCATGTAGACATGGACAATAATACTGCCTACTTACAAAACAATGTATATGTTTATATAAATCAGGTTGAGTTCAAATAAGCCAACAAATCCCCTGACCTTTCACATCCATACAGTTACATATTTCATAGCGATGGTATGGCAGGAACATCAGAGTGTTTACCAGGTCCAATCTATCCACAAGAATTTTAATATCTTTCTTTAAAAAGGAACCATGTGCAGCCAAAGCTTTAGTCGCTGGAAGAGTGTTCAAAGCTTTCAATACAACAAGACAGTTGAATATCCATGCAACTCTGAGTTATACTTTAGTTGGTCATATACGATTTTAGGGTACTCTTGTTGCATCAATGATATTATGGACAGTACTATTTTATAAGGTTTTGACAACCCTTGTATGTATCGTATGTTTCCAGTGTTTGTGACAAGACACGTACAACTAAATCAACCTGTGCCTGAATTATGCAAACAACATTCTGACCAAAGTGGCACATTACTGGCAAAGTGGTCAGAGAGTTGGGTCTTTGTTCAATTTGCTTGCGTGCTCTTGTGTATTGACCGGTGAAGCGTATGAAAAACCACAGCCTCACCTTCTCTATTATTAATCCCACTGTCTATTTGCACTTCCTGCACTGTATTAGCTTTACAGAACCACATCAGCTCTGGAGCACTCCTTCTGTCTTCATCGGCCTGGGGTTGAGCCATGGAAAGAGAGACAGTCACAGCACAGTTCACTTCATTGTGTTGTAAACTAAAACCAGGCAATCATGACACAGAAAACACAACAGAATGATGCATGCAATTAGACAGATTTTAGGAGCAATAAAAAGGAAATGATCAGCTGTTAATCTTATATTATGATACGCCAAATGATCCAAATGTGGTTGATAGTTTATGCATCCAAACTGTTTAATGTCTTAGACTTTCGTTCGCTCGTCAGAACATTGTTTCCTCATCAAAACATACCTGGATTTGTACAGAGCCTCATTCAGGTTTGTTTGATGAATCCTATTGAGTACGTCCTCTCCCTTCAGAGCCTCAGAAAACACTTGGTTCCAAATGTTCCAGTTTTGTGACGTTATACTGTAGATAGAGATCATCTGCGCTGTTTTTAAGTCTGTAAATCATCAGGAAACTTGTTCTGAGAATTTCTGCTGTCAGATTGCACTGAATGGGAGACACAAGTGCATTTCTGACGTAAATCTAGCTTTGACAGACAACAGAAGTTTAACAAGATCTGGGAACAGACATGAACACCTCCTGGAGGAGGAGAGTCACCATAGCGCCACGTCACATTTGTCTCATGGCAGGAGCAGACGGTGGCTCTCCAAAAAACACTTTCCCCCATTTCAAATGATTAAAGCAACTAAATGCACAGATTAAATAAATAGCGACCTTGGATAATAGAAAGTCGATTTTAAAGGCCATTAAAGTATACATATTCTGCTATATGGACTTTTAAAAAAAAAACTTTTTTCAACCATGTTCTAACAATGTTCCGTAAACAAAAATATACCTTAAGTTGCATTGATACTGTTTTGAGGAATGTTCATCCTCCCTCTCAGAGAGTCAAAAACACTTCCTGCTGAATTTCCTGCTTCTGGGATGTATTTTCAGATCATCTACGTCACTTGTCAGAGAATCTTCCGCTTCCGCTTTTACAACATCACCAGAAACATCCCATTTCATAATATTCGCAACAAGATAACTGCTGCTACTAGCTTGATAATTGCCTTTAGAACATTCGCTTATTGACCTTATTCCGCCCCTCCCACTTTTGCCCACTGCCAGTTTGACGAAAACCCTGTTCACAGAAATGGCGAATGAAGTTGAATCAACGTTCAAAAATGGTCAAAAAATATATAATTCAGTTTTACAAGAGATACACTGAATAGTCAAGTCAAATTTAGAAAATCATAAAAACCTTTCATATGCACTTTAACAATACAAATATTGCACACTAATCGTTGTTTAAAGTCTATCAGGTTCTTGTCTAATTGTGAGTTAGTTTGGTGGGAGCTCACCTGTGGGAAATATTTATCATAGTTTTACATCAGTCAAGGTGCAGTTTGTGAGGAATATTAGAAATATAAAAGTTAAAAATTATAGGAAGTAGAGCTGAGTTCTAAAACTGAATACCTCCACCTATGTCATCAAAAAGCGACGAACCAGCGAAAATGCATAGGCAATTTAAAAGCAACTGATATGTTTTTCTGTCAGTTTAAACAAAATAAAGGTCTTATTGGATATTATATATTGTCAATCCCTAAACACTGTGCAATTTAAATGGATTCCAGCACTTGTTAACAAAATGGTTGCTAGGTAACAGTTGTAGAATTACCTCTACCTATGTCATATCTGCTGCCCTTGTCCAACCAGGAAGTAACATTACAAACTTCACAAAAACCGTCAAACTGGTGACAAATGGGTTAATTTCTTTTTTTAAAATCTTAAATATTATCACGTTCACTACATTTTAGGGAAATGTGTCGTCTAACCTGTCATTTAGACTTTATGTGCGACTGCATTGTCATTGTGAAATCATGGAAGAAGAAACCAATTGACGAAACAACCCGGTCAATCAGGATGTTCAGGTTCAGCTGATCTCATCCTTTGGGCACAGAGTGTTGCTGAACCTTGACCTTGACCAACTGCAGCAGCCGTAGGTCATAACACTGCCCCTAGAGGCTTGTACAGGAGTATCAGTTGGGTTTAAGTAGCATGCTGCCTCACCCATGCAGCGATTATCTAAATCCAGGTGTTTTGCCCGGCTATTTGGAAACGTTAGAAAGTACTTTTATTCAAATTAGAATGAAATATGCTTCCCGATGTAAACTTTTACATTTAAACGTACACTGAGTCCCTCCGACCCCTTGTTCCAAACTGCTCTGCTCATCGATGCAGTTGGACAGATGCTAAAGAAAACACACGTATATAAAACTGTCTCCACTCGCAGCTGTTCTTCCACAGTCCCACTTGGCTGTAGTTCAGGTTGAAGCACAAAGCGAATCTGCACAGAACACGCGCGGAAATCATCGGGATACTGGCGCCGGTTTATATGCGGAAATAAGATGCATTTTGCCAGTAATCGTGGAGTTATTTTTCGTTGGTTAAATCTCTGCGTGCGACTGTACTGTCTCGTGGGGGACGGGAGCAGACATCAATTAGACAAGAAAAGAGTTCGGCTTTGCGCTGGGGCCATTAATTGCCAGTAAAAGTCTGGAGAAGAGCATGTAACTGGCATTTAACGCTCTTGATGGCAGCATGTGTTGGTATTTAGCTGTTGGGAGTCGAAAATGGACAGAATGGAGCGTGCCAAAACCCTGTTGGGGCGTAGACATGGCTCTGTGTGATTAGACTGTCCCGGACCAAGTGCCAAGAGAAAAGGACATTAAGGTCGTCGCAAGAGCTAATATCGCAGGACGAGTTGTATATAGAGTGTGGTTAAAGGGATATTTGGAGTGCGACTTTATGGGATACTTAATCCATGGGCAGAGCATTACCTGGAGAAGATGGTGGTTGGAAGGAGTCCAGAATGAAGTGACACTAAGGATGATGCCAACAGCTTAAATGTGATACAACTACCAAACGCAACATAAAATAACAGTTAAGTGTTAATGTACGGAGTGGTTTTCACAGCAATCTACCAACTTGGCCTTGAAGCTATTGGAAAATTAATGTCACAGTTTTCATTATGCACGAAAGACCATATCACCTTGACAATCTCTATCCAACCCCCAGTTTCCAGAAGAACACGGCTTGGATCCAGACCAATGGGTTTCTATAAGTGCAAGCGTTGACTATTACTGATGCTGGGATTGTACCGTAAAGCATTTCATGTAAAACACCATTTCTTTACAGGCCGGTTTGCCAGATCTGCAGTGTTTTGGACGCTGGAATGAAAAAATAAAAAGGTGCATACTGGAGAGACTGACAGAACATAAATACAGTATGCTATCCCCACAGGCAACACAAACTATCCTATGGCTTGACACTTTTTGGACTTTCTCAATAATAATCCATCCATCCTCCGAGGCACACGGAAAAGACCACATACCGGACACAATATACTGTAGAAATGAAACGGGCGTAAAAAACACAGAGAAAGATTCTGGCTCTATCCACTTCAACCAACTACACACCCTGTATTAAATGAGGACTTTGATTTTACTGTGCAGCATTTAGCCCTGTTCACACGGGATCAGTTTTACCTCGGGACGTCTGTAAAATTGAAATTACCCCACAACGATGGTGTTTTATTGTGAGCGTTCGCACTGACTGGATCAGCAATTTCAGTTATTCTCGTTTTTACAGACTTTATTCCGGAAATGAGGGACTGGTAAACACATTTAAATATGAAAATAACCTTCTAATTCATCCATGTTGCAAGCGTTTCTTTATTTTCAATGATTTTAGGTTTGTTTTTTTGCGTTACATTTAAATTCTTTTGGTCCCCCAGATTAAGGTCAGGGGGATGAAACACACAGGGGCTCAGTGAGGCCCATTGAGACATGCCATAACTAATAAAGACATTTTAAAATTATCAATCCGTGTTTTTATACAATGCCAAATATCTTCTAAGGCCTTGATTTTCAACCAGTGTGCCAGGGAACACTAGTGTCCCTTGAGGTTTTGCCTTGAAAAAATGTCCAATTGAGTTAAAAAATTGACAAATGTGGATGTAATTGACTAATAAAAAAAACGCAAAACCATCACTACTATCAAATTTAAAGTACCAGACAGTGGCACAAACATTAATCGGCTTGTTATATATCCATATTTTTAACTAAATGGTCTGATTTGGTAATGTTTTTGTAGAAGGTGGAGTGCCGTGGTAGCTTTTAAACCCAAAAGGTCACAACTCAAAAAAGGTTGAAAAACACTGTTCTAAGGTATGGTTGGGTCGCCACTGGATGGGAGACCGCCGGAAATGACCAGTACAACAGTTGGGTGACGGTGGTTGTTGTTGTGTCCTTGGGCAAAACATTCCACTCACCTTGCAAAGTGTGAATGTGGTGTGTGTGTGGAAAGTGCTAACAATTCAAATGTGTTCTTCACTCACTGATCACAACGGAAAAGCCTTGAGTTATATTGTAGACTGTCTGGAAATGTGTCCTCTCTGCAATGGACCCATGTCACTGGGGGGCAACCTGTCGGGAGCAGTGGGCGACAAAGGTGCAGCCCCGGAGACCCAGCTCCAGAGCTTGAGCTTGTCCTGGTCAGCACTAACTATAGCTATAGAAGTAGTCTATTGTTACATTCTTTATAAAAGGTTGAAGGTTAACACATTATTCCATGTTCCAACAAAAAACAAATGGAAAGTTATTATCTCCTTTGTATGCTGAGGCTTTTTATCTTTCATCCAAGAGGCTTTGTCGGTTCTGGAATTGAACTGGTAAGAGAGCTGTGTTTTAAGCTCCGGTGTAGGAGGAGTTTTTGACCTGAGACTAAATTTAGAGCAGGTCAAAAGCTCAGGTCAAAAACTCCTCCAGATGACTGATACTTTTGAAACCTTTTTTGTGCTTATTCAATTTGCCCGGACGGCTCAGGTTCTTCACAGACAATTCAAAGAAAGTATCAAAGACATTATATAGCGCTTGAAAGATCTTAGTAGCCTGCCACGCTCTGAGACTTCTGTAAAAGTCTGCAAAACTTGTAAAACTCTGTCAAACTTGTCTTGTAAATTGTCATCAGATGATAGACCTGATAAAGTACTTGTGCGTCATAATGTATTTCCGAATAAAGTTGAAAAGGACTTTAAACCCGTCTTGTTAAATCTACATCGCTAGATATTACGTCGCTCGTCGAAGAAAAAAAAAAAGGAAATTGGATCTCAAAGCTGCAAGTGGCATTAATGGTCCTTACACTCCAGCATCAGTTCTGCCTACTTTGAAGCTCGTCATGGCTCCGGTAGTAAATTTCTCATTCATTTTTTCCATAGAAATTAAGAAAAAATACAAGAGTTAAAAGGCACGACTGAAGCTAAGCAACGTGTGGTAACTAATATGAGGTTGTTTTCAGTCCAAAAACACAAATGCAACTTAAAACGAATATACAACTTAAAATTCAGCAACATGTTTTCATAATAATAGTAGGGTTATATATATAGGTTTAAAAAATGTCAGATATTTAAATCTAGACCAATGTAAGCTTGCAAACATTTAATATACATTTTTTGTTGGAATCTCTAGAGGAAACATAAATGGTCAGTGTTGCGCTCAATTCCAAAACAACCTATTGTACATTGTTATTGTACCATTAGCTCCATTATGAATGATGAATGAGTTCACAATTACACAATGGCAGCAAATAAAGGGTAAGGACAACGGGTCATGATCAAATTCATTTGTAT
The DNA here is from genome assembly GCA_019453435.1 of Rhinogobius similis. Classification (NCBI taxonomy): domain Eukaryota; kingdom Metazoa; phylum Chordata; class Actinopteri; order Gobiiformes; family Gobiidae; genus Rhinogobius; species Rhinogobius similis. The sequence goes on from CM033640.1 coordinate 9,580,423, forward strand.
AGCACATTTACAACAGCCGACGGTGCCCAAAGTGCTTCACACAAGAGCGACGTGGAATAATAATTACAATTCAGAAAACAAGAATGAGTTAGTACAAATGATTAAATAAAAACAAGAACATTCATTAAGGTGAAGGTATATTTTGTCGCCGTAGGGAAATGTGTCCTCTGCATTTGACTTAGTTCCTAGTTATTGAAGCCCAGTGCAAACAAATGGGTCGAATTACATCTTAAAAATAAAACTGTGTGTGGTTCTAATGTTGGCTGCATCCGAGTCTCCAGAAAAATACATACATAATTTATGATGTGCATTTACGTAGCTATTGTATGTTTTTGTTGTCAAAAAATGGAAATACAAAAATGTAAATTATGTTCATATTTTTCCTGAGACTGGGCTGGTTTGTTCCATAATTTGGTTGCCTTGAGTTTTGAGGGCACTTTTCGGGACATTTAAAGTGCCTATGACAGGTTAGACTACTCATGTAACTAAAATGCAGGTAAGATAAATATATTTCAAGTTTTGCTAAAAATAATGATATGTTTTATCATTTTTTGCTATTTTTTAGTTTTGTAATATCACTTCCTGGTTGTAAATGATGACATCACACTTGGAAATGATTTTGTACACTGGGCTAAAACTCGGCTAATGTCAGAGATCTTTTGTCTGACAAATCAATATTTTTGTTAAATTAATGTTTCAAAGGTAAAATTGTTTGTTTATTTGGGGTAAATTATGCTTAAACTTTGGATGGAATGAGTCTCGCTAGTGTGATCATCAGTTTTTCACCAACTTTTCTCCACAAACCATGACTTGATTGGTGTAGAACAATCTTTTTTACACTACGCATTGTTTGTATCATTATTGGCCTTCAAACATGCTCTTTGACATCTCATTTAGAACAATATAACGTTATCACTGCTTTGGGAGAGACTCCATATTAACTTTTAACTGTCTGCACAGGAATTTTTAATTTTTTAAAACACTGTTCTAATTGTTTTCCATTATCAAAACACACCTGGAGTTGCATTTAGCTTCATTCACACTACTTTGATAAATCCTGGACAGAAATTCCTCTTCCTTTCGACCGTCAAAAAACCCTCCATTCTGAATTTGAATAGACGCCGCCATTGTGTTTAAAGGCCAATAAAAATACAAATAATGCACAATATTGTCCTTTAAAATCAATTCTTCCGCTGACAGGAAGCCAGTGAATGGAAGGGATTAGCACCTTTTTGGTTTAACTACATGTCAGTTTTTGGAATAATGTTCAAATATCTGCGACCAAAATAAACTAATCTAACAACTTCTTGTCCTAACCACTCACCTCACATAACCGCGGTTTAAAGAAATCACTGAAAATTCACTTCATCATCAGACACGCGCTCTGCCTCAAACATTCTGTCTCTCAGTGAACTTACTCACACAGCGTTCTCAGCAAAAACCTGTTTATTATTTAGTTGTTAATTAATTATTTCTTCAAAGCTGTAAGGCTTTTTTCTACCTGTACTTAGCCATCTGTTAATCAAACTCAGCTACAATTTGGGAGCATATGTTCTTAGTGTTTCCAAAAGACACATGAATAATGTATAAAGGTGCAGGGCTGGATACAATTACTGGCAGAGAGAAGGTGTTAGCACAAAAATCCCATGCTTTTTCTTGATTGGAAGAAAATGCTGAGTTTGAAACTAAATAAAAAGTGTGAGGATGTAGTCAAGAAACAGTGGAAGAAAATCAATTATGTAAATAGTGAGGGTGAGAGGAAAAGGTGGTATTGTGAGGTTGGTACAAGTTGGTATGAGCATGGAATTTTTTATTTTTTTTTTATCTGATCCAGACTGCACTTGCAAGACCACAGCTCACAGGAGGACATTAAATGTACACAAAGATGTACTAACTGTGTGTAAAAAGGAGGTAAAAGTCAACCATTCACTACTACAACTTCACAGTCCATGCCTTCACTGTCTTTCAATTGAACGTAAATCATTGCAGTTCCTCCAAAAATAATTAGGCGACCAATAAAAATTTTAAAGACATCACTGACTGATTCATCGACAAGAGGCCACAGCCCTATATTAACTACAACTGCAAGTGACTAACTAAATGAAGGATGCTATGTACTACACATGTCAGGTGTTATGTAATAGTTTTCCTGAGCCTCGGGGACTGGATTGGTTTGCACAATATGATGATATGAAGGACACGTGAATTTGGAGATGGAATTTTTCCTAAGGAACAGGAATTTGTTCTACTTAAAAGAGCTATACGTGTCAGAAAGTAGCACTGATGGATGATGAGCCAAGAAAGTTATTAAAAGTTATATATAAAAAACAAAACAAAAAACAAAACACTAATCTGTTGCTAAATAATGTCTTAGTGGGAACACGGAAATCATGTTGAATGTTTGTTCCACTGCTGCTGCATAAAATACAGTTATTTACATGAACATATTATTTAAACAGTACAGACATGGACCAAACAGAGCATGCTGTACCAGAATGATTCACTATGCTCACCTGTATCTCACACCAATAGTGCAGTACTGAGATGATTACGACTGACCGGTGGCACCAGTGGCACTGGTTGAAGACTGGGTCAAATTCAGAAGACATGTAAAACATGTATCTGTTCATTTAAGTCCATCTTAACCTTATTTAGATTTACAATACACAGACACGCATACATACAGAACAACAAGGAAAAGGGGTTTTACTTAATAAGTTTACTTAGTCTATAGGACACATTTCACTAAAGTACATGATTATATTTAAGATTTGACTAACATTTGTCCCAGTTTAACAGTTTTTGTAAAGTTTATGATGTTAATTCTGGTTGCACACGGGCAGCAAATATAAACACAGGTAGAGGTGATTCCACAACTGTTACCTAGCAACCATTTTGAAAACAAGGGCAAAAACCCTTACACAATAGTTATGATCTGACAAATCATATTTATTTTGTTGAATGACCATTAAAATGTAAGAAAAAGTTGTCAGTTTTCAGTTAATTTTTTATTTTCATTTTAGAACTTTAAACTTTATTTTTCAACATTTTTCTTCACAAACTGCAACTTCACGGATGTAAAACTATGATGAATATTTACCACAGGTGGCCTCTCATCAAACTCCGTCAGAATTAGAAAAACATGACAACCCGTTATATCGACTTTAAACCATTTGAGAAAAGATTTTTTTTCTCATTTGTCACAATCCATAACTAGCACTGTATGATGAGAACAGCAACGTGTTTTTTCCCTTTCGCCCAGAGAGAGTATTCCGTCCTACATTCCATTATCTGCAAACGCCTCCAGCTCTGTCCCTGTCTGGATCCCAGCCTGTCCATTGTGTGCGGTACGGCGTGTATAGATTACAGTGAGGAGTGTGCCTGGCCTCAGAATGGGCGGCTTGGACTTTTCAAGTGCTTTAAAGAGGATTTGGCGGCAGCGGAGGCACCACACTGGGCTACCCTCTGAAAGCTCAGCACGACGCCAGTGGCTTAACAAGGCAGGGGCATCCGCGGCTCTCCTACTTATCACTTACTATAATACTGGACCAACCGCCTCACTGCAGCAGCTCCAAACACATATAGGCAGGATTAGATACTTTTATCACGGGATCAGATTCAGATCAAAGGAATCCTGGTTATTTTAAATGGACTAAAAGATAAGAAGCTGCTACGACAACCACGTGTATACATTAAGTGAGGGGCTACGAGTCGAAGAAACGGTTTAATAGCGTAAGTAAAATGCTGGATGCTGTCTCACCGACTCTGATGTCACTGTGGTTAACGAAATCCGCGCTATTCCGAGGCAAATTGCATCTCTCCAACAAATCTGATTGGCTGTGAGTGAATTGTGAGGTTTTAAAAGTATTTTTTGTGTAATTTTTGTGTATTTCAGGGGTGAAAGGCCACGAGATTTTTGCATAAATTGACTAAAATAGGCCTGGAGTTATTGACTGATTCATATCAAAAGAAAAAGCCAATTCGGAGTAGGAAAGGCAGCTGCTTTCTTTGATATATCCCTGTAGATTTACATAAAAGATAGAAAGTATGGGAGAAATTGGGCAAAGCAAGTAATTCTGATGACTGAACTGTGCTGTGCTATTAGTACTCTCAAAGGGTTTAAAGTTATAAAAAATAAATTGTTTCTGGATTCTGGACTATGCCGTTCTCCTCCAAGAAACTCTCGTCATTGGAAAGGAACAATTTCATATTAACCCTAACCCTTTTTGTTCATATTACCACAATATCCTTGGACATGACACCAAGCTTTCTTGTTATTACAGAAATTTGTTTTGTGTTCTTCATCTTCTTCTGCAGAGAACTGGACAACCATGGTGTATATCCCGTGGACGCATGTATATCTTGATCTGGATTTTGACAAACTTTAGCTCACTGGCCGTGCATTAGGTTGCCGAATAAAACGGTGCACCTGAAGAGACCCACCCAGACAATAATCAGAAAGACTCCCTCCAAATTCGTAAAACATCTCAGACAAGAGTGCTGATCAATCAATAATCTTCTTGACTGGTTGGAGAAGCTATAAAGCTCCAAAAACACCTCCGCATTTGAAGTTACTTTCTATTCCGCTCTATCTACATGACACTATCAAACGTTTGACTCGCAGCCCTATTTCATTCTTTCTAATCATTCCGGTTGCTGTGTTTAAAAGCTCAATCTTGCCCACCTCAGTGAAGGGATCCCCTCTTCTGAAGAATGTAAGGGGCTGTTCTAAAAACCTTAAATCAAAGGAGAAATAACAGCAGCGAGATGAAAGGAAGACACAACGCTCACGACTTGACAAGAGAAGGCAAACTGTCAAGCCGGGATATGTCTCTCTACCTGCAAAAAAAGACAACACTGGATCGTATTTTTTCGAGGGACTGTTAAGTGTAAAAAGCTGGCAGCCGTCACCAATTTAAATGAGATTCTCAGATATGGTCAGCCGTTCTGTGCCCTTGAAGCCCGCAGTTGACTGGTAAAGGTGTTTTAACATATCTTTTGGGGTTTGTAACCAATTATGGAGTGCAGCTTGAGCGGTGTTGGATTATGTGTTGTTTTCCGAGGTCCAAGGACCTCCGAAAATGCAACAGAGACGTTCTACGCCAATGCAGCTAAAGGTCTTCCAGTGATAATGCTTTGAAGGAATGGCTCGTCTCATCATCAAACTGACAATGAAAGAGAAGTGGAAAAGCGTCTCCGGGCTTTTCAACGGGAGAACACAGGAATGAGTCGCTGAGTGTCAAAACAAACTTCCGATGCCCTTAAAAAATAAGTTATCTATAAACAAGACAGTTGGGTAAACAACTTGTATCACACCCATTGACTCTAGGACTGCATTTCGGACTCAAGACGGATGAAGACAAGTTTATTGGCGAAGTACACCTCCCCTGGACTGCAAGACACAGACAAGGGACACTTTTGCAGCTCAACAGCTTCCACTGTTTTTCTATTTTATCTGTTCAATGCGCTTCAATTGAGCCTCTGGGATAATTTGATTGCCTGATTGATATTCAATTTCTTGGAACGCCAGAATGAAGCAATTGGAAAGAAACCGCCTGCATTTCATTCAACCTCAATTATATTTGTCAGGACGTAAAAGCATTCAGGCTTGGCCGTTGAATCCAGATGCAGAACTCGGCATTGGGGCGCTTTTACATCTTACAATGGGTCTGTTCATGACCCTTTGTAAAAATGTTTTCAGAAATTACTTTTTGAGTTGACAGCACACACAAAACAAAAAACTAAACCAAGACATATGCTACAATGCAGAGAAAAGGTTTATGTCCTTCATTCTCGTATTTACTTTTCAAAAATGTTTTTGAGCTCATTGTGAACACTGTGAGCAAAATGTTTGCTGCCATAACAGCTCACTAGTTTTAGAGATGACCTTCAGGGAGCGGTTTACAATATTCCTTACAGTTAAAAAACACAATGTAGCCAAGTTTTGTCATTTTCATGTAAAACAAATCCATAATCATAACATTTGAGTTAAAACTGCCAAATATAACATATTTTTCCCACTTTTCCAAGGTAAGATTTTATGTTTCAAGTCCCACCCACCAACTCAACTTATCTAACTGTATGCATCCAAAAATACACTTGTTACATCCCACACAAGGGCATTTTGGGCACACTTTTAAATGTCAACAGATAAGATTCAATAGACATGATTTATTTTGAGACTGAAACATTATTATTGAGCACATTTGTAAATGTCAGAAAGCAGAAAAAACCAAACCACAGGAGCTGACAACATTTCCTCTCAACAAAACCGATCAGCGAAAAATTTCTGGAAATCAACGTTTTAAAATCTCACTGACATTCAGCGATTTTGGATGACAAATAAGATTAAAATTTCGACTTGCTTTCCTTCCGAAACGTGTGAAATCTAGTCTAAAGATGTTTCGCCATCCAAGAAAGCAGGTGCAACTTTAAAGTACGGATTCTTGCATCAATTACGGCACGTCGAAGAATCACGCACTGAATCAATTCTCCATTTTCATCTTCGTGCATTGTTTCTTTGATTTCCATCGCTCGGGGACTTGTTCGGTTCGCGGCGTTCCCCTCGTCTCCTTGAAGGTACAGATGGCATTTTTGCACTAATAGCTACAACCCCTGTGGTCCGCGGTCGTGGCGAGCGTGCAGTTGCAGGGAAAGCGATTGTTCGGCGCGTGAATAAAAGCCCCCACCCCCTAATCTTCGACCGAATCTGGATGGGAGCCAGTGAACCCCCGCCAAGCGCTCCTGTCAGTGATGGGGAGGCGGAGAGAGGGGGAGAGGGTTATGGAGCGACATGCTGAGAGCGCTGTCCAGTAGCGTTTGTGCAGGAATGACCAGATGAGAGGAAGGAGAGAGGTGAGTAGTCAGTGTTGCAGCCAGATGGTGCTACTGAACAGGAAACTGCACCCCTACGTTTCTTTTTATTTCCTGTATTATGCAAGGATGAACATGATGAATTAGGCTAGTTATGTATGTATATTCTGTATTTAATGCCTGTTTTTTTTTTTTTTTTTGATGATGTGTAATTTTATAAAAAAAAACCTAGCAATACAACCTTTAAGAGTACATAAGACTAGCACAATAGCACAAGACTACATAAGGTTAGATCCTGCAACTGTTGTCATCCAAAGAGCAGGGCTATAAAGTATCACGTGTCGCTCTAAAACATGTTTGCGGTTGTCTCGTCTTGCTCGATTTCAGTACACAGGTACAATATGCGTTTTCTTTCTATCTCTGCAGTTTGTGATTTCTCTCTAACTCAGATATAAAAGAATCTTGATTGAGTCTTAAGTCTTGACAATACTTTTAAAGGGCACATTATGTTAAATTGACTTTTTGGAGCTGTTGGAACTGTCGTCTCATCAGAACCATACATGAGTTGTATTCAGCTTAATTCACGATTTTTTGATGGATCCTGGTTCCTCTAAGTCCGCTCCAAGCATCAAAAACATTCTGCTCTGAATTTGACCAGTTTTGTGACATCATAGTTAGAGCGCCGAGATTTGGGTTTTTTTAACCACTCACCCTGAAGGCCTATTTTTCCAAAAATGTTTGACTAAAATGAGCCTCATTTCAAACTGAAGCTGTTTCTGAACCCTTTGCAGCACAAACAAATCAAATCAAATCAAATCAATTTATTTTTATAAAGCCCAAAATCACAACAACAGTTGCCTCGATGGGCTACAGGTAAAAGCAGTTCAGATAACTGTCCCAGAATGCCCCTGTCCTTTGACCCTCCTTCACGGCGAGGAAAAACTACAAAAAACCACATGGGAAAAACACTTTGGCTGGTCTCTTTGTGAAGCTGAGACTCTGTAGTTTTGGCGTCTAGTGTCTGATTTACTTTAATTACAAGTGGGAACAAGCCCTGAAAAGAGGAAAACCAAAGTTTAAAGTCTGCCTAAATTTTTATTGTTAAATATATGAAGGAGTATAACTGGTGTCTGGAGGTAGGGCCGGTATTGTTTTACTTTATGTAAACAATTTTGTATGTTCTAAAACCTGAGATGCCAAAAAAGGTACTCAAGAACATGTTGAAAGGCCAATTACAATACAAACAATGCATAATGAATAAAAAAAAAATCGCTTTCAGTATTCATGTTTTAACATTAACAATAGAGGTTTAATTATTGTCATTTAAAACTTCCTCCAAAGTCTAAACACTGCTCCAAACCACAAGCTGACTCTTGATTGATCCTTAATGATTTGAAAGGATGAAATGTCAATCTTGATTTAAATTTAACTAATTGCACAGGATAATGCCACATATCTAGTCCCAAGCCTGCACAAAAGGAGAATGTTGCATCAGAAAATACAGCTTTGCCAAACCAACAATTACACAGCAGCTTCAAAAGGGAACAGAAAACAATCAGTTAAATTGCACTAAGAACGATGATTAGACAGTTTTCCCATAAGAAAACAAAAACTGCATGCTTTTTCTTCCAGCGCCGCCTTACCATCACCACGTAAAAAGCTAAAGATGCATATGCAGCGTTTAAAAACTGCATTTATCTGCTGAAAACTCCTCAGAGGCGGGTGTCACAAAGTAGCTGACGATGGGGAGATGAGACAAATGAGGCAGAAAAGCTAATTAAATGTTCATCGTGGACAAGAGTGCTCCAGCTGAGAGCCACAACTTTACCGCGGCAGCCATTATACAAACACGCTTTAGTCTGGCCATGATAAATTATGGCAGGCAAACAACTAAACAGGAGTCCACTGAGTAACCTTGACTTCGACTTTGGCCAACAAAACAATTAGGTGTTGCGGGGCTCGACAGGCTGGGAATGACTCCAGCCCATATCACATTATCTATTTATAGACAGGATGCAACTTCTGGCCCCCAAGAAAGAGATTGTGCAATGTCTGTGTTTTGGGTGGAGAATTTCAACTAACAGGAGATGTCTCAGCAGTAAGAAATCTATAGGTATGCATCATAACAACACCAATATATATCGCAGAGTATAGCGAGGAGAGCAAGATTTCAGCATCTTTTATCCCTATAGAGAAAATAATGTTATTATTAATAATGCTATTATATATTACATAAATGGTTGGTTGTTCAATCCCAGTTCCAGCTGTAGCATGCAGTTGTCCTTAGGCAAGACACATCAGCCCCCTTGCCCATCTATGAATGGGTGTGAGTGATTCTGCCCAATCAGTTTCTTAGCATTAAAATACCACTGGAACAAATGGTTGTGCGCAATAGCATATACACCAGGCCTATTCAACTTAAGGCTCGGGGGCCAGATCAGGCCCTCCAAAAATCTGATTCGACCCACATTCCATCTTCCAAATTAAAAAAAAAAAAAAGTCATAGTTCTTGGATAGTCCTGGTTCAGACCCAGTTGGTTTAATCCTGGTTCAGTGCCTTTTGTATTTTATTCAAAATGTATACAAAAATCTAATATAGCAGTTGTTGTTATATTATCACTATTGAAACAAATCTACTGTGTTGCTGTTTGTGTGACACCAAACTGTGTCAAAAGGGATGGAAAGTTCTGCATCTATCCGGCCCACCACCCTTCAAAACTTCTAGCCCTCTAAATTTTTTTGTTTTTTAGAAAGCCCTAATCCAGATCAAATGTACTAACAATTTCAGCCATTTTGGTTATTGTTATGGAAAAATAATTTTACTCAATTAATGCCACAAATGCATTTTATTTAGGTGAATGAAACATACATTTGCAAATACATTCCATTCTGTGTGAGCGTTATATAACCAAATCAGTGTACTGTGAGGAAACAATATATCTAACATACTGCATTAATAAGGAAACACTTAGATTCAGCATTTAAATCTGTACAGTTTGTGAAAGTGTATCAAGGGCCTGAATGGCTTCTATTGAAAGAGGTTTATCTAATAGATATGCATTCAGTTAAAATAAACAAAAGGGGTCCCATCGTGACTTGGGATTGATTTGGTCTGTGAAATTAGTTTCTGCCTTTTGTTGAAAATATGCAAACATTTCCTTCCACCGCCACCTCCGAATTATACAGTGTGCATAGAAATAAAACAACCCAAACTTCAGGTTAATTCCTTCTCTCTGTAGATAAACAATAAGCACTTCCTCATCTGTGAAAGACAAAGAAAGCTTTACAAAGTTAGTCATTTAAAATTGCACCATCGGCTGTTTTTCCTCCTCTTCTCTCCTTTCTCCAAATTGGACATTCATGAACAGTGACAGGCGCTTGCTCATGTAGAGGCCTCCTGCTGTTAGACTGTTTTTTTCCTTCATTTTCACAGTGGCCCACAACTTTTTTAAACCACAAACTCAATTTAGGAGCTGGAAGCGTCGCAGGAAGAAGGAGATAGACACATGGAGACACCTGCCGAGCTCGATGCATAGTTTCACAGCTCTCTACATCTCATCTGCACCACACGTTTACACCATGAAGACACCCAGAAGAAGAGGCAGGCTTCAGACGAGACACAGGCAGTCACGTGGATTGTCTTCTGAAGCCGTTTCATATGTTCACTCTTTGTGATTTGAGTACAGATTAAAATTTTTTACCGAAAAGGCTTGGGTAAAAAGATATAGGAAATTCAGAAATCCAAAAGTTATCCACCAAATATTTTCATTCTGTCTCTGTCTCTCAATCCTTTCTAAGTTTCTCACTATCTATTGTCCAAAAACTGCCAAGAAAGTGAACTACTAAAACCCACATAGAAAATGTATTATTGGGGGTTTATTTGAAAGAAGCTGGAACATTCTTCGATCTCCACGTTTTAATATAGCAACATTTTCTAAAGACTGGAAAGACAGGCAATGGTTATCTTTCCTGTCACAGTTAAGGCATGGATGTATGGGATTAAATGGTAAATTTAATTTATCCTAATGAATGTAGGACTGAATGGTTGTATGCCAGACCTGCAGCTAATGAGTTACATTTAATGAAAAGGCAAATTGGGTAATAATAGTATTAAGTAATAATAAGAATAAGAGTTAAAGTGTAATTTTTGTTGCTTCTATTAATGCTGTTTTGACGAAATCAGACCAGTGTTCTTCAAGTACAAGAATTGATTCAGTTACACATCAAGAATTTCACCACATTTATCTCCATTTTTGTCAAATTTCTAAAGGATTCTTAATAAGATTTGTTTAGGAAAAGACCAACTGTTGTATTGGAAAACCATAGTAACTTTTCACTGACCATTTGCCCAGCAACTTTCACTCTCCCCGATTTGATGCAGTATTGAACAAGCGTTGAGGCTAAGTGTGTTGACGTGTGTGCGTGCTACTGTCTCCTCTGTGCGTGAGAGAAGAGTCTGGTTCTGTTGACAGATGAGTTTTTGTGCTGACAGGGTGATCAGTGGCGAGCACCCCTGGCTTGCTCGCCAACAACGTATTACTTCATTCATTGACATTTGCCGTAATTGCCTTTGGAAGCTGGCTGAAGATGTACAGGGTTCTAATGGGATTACATTAGACAAATACAATTACCATTTCACTTATAAAGAGGAGCTTAACACATGGTGGGTAGAAAGGCACGTGTTACATCTAAATACAGTGCAAGGAATAAATGGATCGGATACATAAAAAAAAAAAAAAGCTGGTGTGGGAACAACAATTTTAACTAGTGGTAATAGCCCTATCTCACTTTAGTTTAGATCAGTGGTTCCCATTTGAGGGTAGCACTGAGCTAGGGTTTGTGAGATGACTTGAGTTTCTTAATTGTTAACAATATAATTAGGAAAATTGTGTCAAAAATCACAAAAACAACTCAAAACTCAAGACAATATAATTCTGCAGTGGGGGTCCTGGATCTGTTGCAAGGTTCTTTTGGTGGTCCTGGTCTGAAAACTTTGATTTAGTCCTGATAACAAATTAAAACAGAAATTCATCTTCAGCGCTTAATACTTACCACTATCTGCACCAAATGATTATGTGTATTAAAATATCTTTCAGAAATGTACTTGTTGGTTGCTACTATCAGACTAAAATTTATTTGGACAATGGCAAATACATAAATAAAACTAAATACATAAAAGATGTTCTTAAAGACATTTCTAAAAACTAAAGATTTTTCTTTTCTTTTTTCTCATGAATACACAACAATTTTTGGGTACATTCACCAAATCACTTCAAAAACTCTTGAAAATAATTGTTCCAATAACTCTCTGTACTTGCCATCTGTGACGACTCAATGCTCTGTGTATATTTTAGGACTGTTTTCTCCCATTGTTTTATGACGATGTCTTGCCGTTGGAGCCTCAGCAACTGTCAAAGCTCTCGTGGAAAAGTGGATGCGCTCATACCGGCACACTGAGCCTCGCACCACCAGCTCGTCACCTGCTCCTAATTGGTTCTTCCACCACTTTATTGTCTCCACCTGCACGTTCTCATATTCTTATTTTAGCAACAGAGCCTTGAGATGAACGAGAAGGCGGCGCGGATAAATATGCACTGTCTTCATATGGAGTGGCTGCAGGTGCGAACTTCATTTTACCCTCCGATGCTGTTACACAAAGCCTGGAGTTTACTACATCTAAATACTTTGCCAAACACACACTTTATTATCTTATCTCCACTGGGGTAAGCTTCAAACTTTGCAGCTGTTGAGTAAGATAACCCAAACAATGCAAATTATGTTTCAATATTTGGAACTCTTTCTGCATTGAGAAGATTGCGATTTGAGGCCCTCTCCACAGTTCTTGACGAGTAATTTTGGGTGAAAGTGCCACCCATGTGTCAGTTTTTTCACAGCAAGACAGCACAATCATACGTTATAAGGAAGATATTGCACCACTGTTGAACCCTATACCTTCTGGCCGCTGCATGGAACACAACTTGTCTCCTCGTACAAAGGAAGCATTCCTTCAACTCCTGATTTGTAGCGTTTGGCACGAAAAGCCTCTAGCACATCTTTGTCATTGGAGAACCGTGATTCCATTTTCTCCTTTTGTCGTGTCAGCAAAGCAGAGAGCAGCTCTAACACACCTTTACAAAGCTTACTACGGCTACAGGGCACTGACAACCGTGAAACATGTACTAAAAATAATGAGTGTGTGTGCTGTAAAGTCATGGCAATATTAAGAATAATGTGTAAAATGTATAGGGTCCTCACACATAACACATATCAAACTGTGATTGCCGTCTTGCAAGTTCATTGATCAGTTTGTCCACAAGATTTGTCATTTCAGAGAGCAAGCTGAAAGTGCAACAAGTAAACGGTATTGAAGGTCACAGTTGAGAAGCGCCGTGTCTGCTCAAAGTGCATTAAGTTGTGTTCATCGGTCTTCACCTTGCAGTTTTCCTCGGGGTTCAGTCCAAAGGGCATACAGAATTATAACAGTTCAAAGATTTTGTCAAACGATGGCCCTCAGAAGTGATTTATCAGGCACCTTCTATTAATTTTTCACTCACAAATGATACTCATGAATCATGCTATAGACTGACCGCCCCCTGCCCGACCAGCACTGACCTCTGCATACGTTTGGAATGGCTAATTTGCTCCAACTTTGAAGTTTAAGCTAAGTTGGAATGTTGAATGAATATGTCCTTGTTCCAAAATTCTTAGCGTGGGAAAAGGTATGGTTTAAGTTGGTTCAGGGCTCTGATACATACTAGTGCTTTGATATTGCTTGTGAAACTTAATAAATAGAGTAGATTGTGATGTCACATATTTTATCTATATATCTGAGGTAAGATTCAAATAATGGCTTCAACACAGTATAATTATGAGACGTCTCTCGCTGAAAGTCTCAGATAAAAATGTCATGCTAATTGGGTGAAGCATCACAACAGCAGAGCAAGCAGAGAAATCAAACTTTTGCTGATTCCAGTTGAGAAAAAAGCATCTTTTCCATGGACAAAGGCCAAAGTATGTCCATCGGTTTAGTAATTTGGTCTTGGTTTCTGTTGTCGCTTTGTCGTTGGCTTCTACTCAGACCACAGCACTGTCCTGTGATTGGACTGCCCAAATGTAGATGCATGATTGGCACAAGATGGATTCGTCATGGGAATTCATCTAACCGTGCGAGGTAAGCATTTAGAACAACAGCAACAGAACACAAAAAGAATTAAAATTGAGCTCAGAAAATGGGTCAAATATTTCAATCCCTGTACTTTAGTCCGTTTATCACTTCCCTTTTGATCTCTACTGTTGGTGTAATTCTGTTCTGTATGGCTCACATGATTGGATCTCACAGCTGTCCTTGACCCATTGGCGTCAAATTGTCGGTTTGCTTCAACAGGCGCCGTAACAGTTGTGGTTTTAAGAGAAAGAGGGGTCAAAAGCTCCCCAAAGCAGTCGTTTGTGGGAGCAAACCTGATGGCAGTGCGTGTTAACAGGATTGTGGGGCAGCGGCTGTATTTCTTTGGGTTTCATCTGTCATGTGAAGTTATAAGGGCTTTAATGCTTCCTGCTCTCAGCCAATGACGTGTAAGCGCCTTCCATTATTAGAACAGTTACACACTTTGATTTATCTCTTCATTTTGAACATTGGAATTATTTTTTTTTTCTTTTCTTGTGATTGCCAATTTTCGCTCTTGCAGGGGATTGAAAGAGGCGAGTGTTAAGTTGTGCTGCACTGGGATAATCAACTTGAGAATCTACACTGTGTCATGCATATTGTCCATACTGGGCTTAGCAATGTGTTTTATCACTTAAGACTGGACAGCAATAGTGTTAACCTGTTAAGCCCATGGGTTTTTAGAGGGTGCATAAGCCTTAACAACCTATCCAAAATAAATTCAGACTTACTCCAAAATTTATGAACTTCATATAGATAATCTTGGTCTCAATAGATAGCCAGGGTCTGAATCAACACATTTCCATTCTCAGTTAGATGGGGACTCTTATTATTTTTGAACACAAGATGAAAAACCCAGGAGAAAAACTGTATTTTCTTTATCCTCGCCTATTATTTTCTTTTTCTAACTGTGATAACCATAATATTGGCTGTCAATAAATGCCCAACATACTATTACAAGCATTCAGTAACTACTTGACTACATGTGTGCAAAAAATTATGCAAATAGAACAAAGAATACACTTTTTATGAAGGTTGTTATAAGAAAAATACTAGGCGGACACAGTTTGGCACACTTTGGCACCAACTGTGCCAAAAGACTTAAAATCAAAATAGTTGTAAACAAAGACTTTTGGTGGATTTGATAGCATAGTTATGCAAATATAAGTAAAAAAAAAAAAAAAAAAAAGTCACAAACGCTGATTCTGATGTTTTTGCGCGAGTGCTGCTCACGCGAAAGGTGAGGCTGCTCCGCTCACTTTTACGCACAAAGATACGCAATCGGCGTAAGAGCCTACACGTGTGTCCAAGATGCCGGAAGAATCCTTACGCGATGTAGAATGTAAACACACTTTCCTTTTTGACCGGGTGCCAATTAATTTTGACCCGGTGACGGCGGATAACGCTGTATGAGCGAGCGCATGGACAGCGGCGTCACTGCCCGGGACTAGCTTACCTGCCTCGGAGCTAAAGGATAGCATTTGTGGAGCGAGAATAAACGGATTATGAGGATGGTAAGGTAAGAAAGCAAAGGTTTTTACGTTCGTTGTGAAAAGTTTTTGTATTTGCTGACGTAACTGTGACGAACACGCAATGACACGCGCAGGCGAGTGAAATGTAAACATTGGCGCGGTGATTGTTTTGGGACTTATTTATTCGGAGGGATAGCAGACTCAGCTGTGTTATATATTTTTGGAAAGCTGTGTTTTTGTAGTTTTGTTTGACACGTATTTTGTCGGCGTGGTGAAAAAACACCGCGTGTGGTGTTGTGTTGAGGTTTGCGTGTTGCCGATATCAATGTCACTCATTAACTTCATAACAATATACTTGTATATCTTAAAAACAGACACGTTTGTGACTTCAGGCAAATACAATGCAGTTTTATCAACGTTGTTATGTATTGGATTAAGGGCAATTAAAAGAAAATCTCTTGGCTACGTTTTATGACTTGTTTACATTCAAAAACGCTGCCGCACTCAGAACCCATACCGATATCGGTATGGGCGGGCTTAACAGGTTAAGAGAGATTCACAGACATTCACCCTTAGAAAGAGGAGTTTAGCTCTAAGATTTGTATTCATTTTAAATCTCAGTTGAGCATTAGATTGCGTCCTGTCCTGTACTCTCAGTTTCCGTGACATTCAGGTTACTGTTGCAAGCTAAAGAAAAGCTAGGTTTTAGTTTTCGGTTTGTAAACCCTTCTTTCTATGTGCAATGAAGATGAGAGTGCCAGAATGTGGTCAGTAAAAGTCTGCTGCATGAGGCAAAGGGATACTTGAATGCACGGTAGAAATGGACACATGCTGAAGTACAAAGAAGACATTTTAACTCCACTGCCCACATAAACAACACGCTTTGCCCGTAAACTTCTGACACACACCATAGCACCGTGGTCTCAGAGGGGAAAAGAGACGCTCTCTTATGACTAAAATGCATTTCAACATGAAACAGCCCATTTTAACATATTCAAGAAAAGAAATGGGTGATGTACTTGTAAAGCTTTTAATGTAATAACAGTGAAACAAAGACATATAACCATTGTTACATTACATTTTGATGGAGATACAACTGAAAAATAATTTGTTTGTTTTAACTGCACTGTTTTTGGGCACTGTCACTTAACTAGTTTACTGGAAATGTGTTTGCAAAGTAAACAGAATAACTGCCCTTTGTGGAGATTACCATGAAACCTCCACATCTCTTATTTTAAGGATATTTGCAATGGGTTACTATTGTTTACTTTACAATCAGCCATAGGTGACATCGTCGATGTAAACCCTCATTCGTCCAGGTGTGGTCCATCGTAGAAAGGGGTTCAGAGGTTGTCATCCGGACGCCGTTTAAAGATCGAGACGTTTCGACTTTTATCCAAAAGTCATTGTCAATCAGAGAGCTGGTATGGGAACCTGGGCCTTATATGCTACTCTAAGTAGTGGGAGTCCAGCCCCCAGGGAGGAGTCACTGCACTCCTGCCTTTGTTATAAGATTGTTTGTTTGTCACCTGGGATTTAATTAATTGGTCTATCTTGTTGATTAATGGTTGGCCTCACCTAGTTTCACCTGTGTCTAAAGGTCTATTGTTATCTTGATAGCTGGCTGTTGCTCCCTCCTCACTACTGATTGCCTCATTAGCATTTGACTGTCAACAGTCAAATGCTAATGAGATCTCGATCTTTAAACGGCGTCCGGATGACAACCTCTGAACCCCTTTCTACCATAGGTGACATCATCTAAAGTCAGCATAACGTTGCATTGTTTATGTTATTCTTGACTGTGGGCAATCACTGAAACAGTGAATCGTTAGTTTTACTTCACATCCTTTTCAACGTGCGGCGATCCGTCTCCCGTGGAAGCGCTTCCTGTCTGGGATGTTTTCAATTACTCACCGTTTGCAGTTTAACCGTCTCAGCAAAATTCTCCTACCCAAGCACTTGTCTGTATACATTATGCTGCTTGCACCATTTCTCAATCGGCACCCTGACTATACTGCTGTCCTGCTAAAACAACATCTGTTATTGTTGTTGCTTTGTGTAAGTGTCCTCAGTGAAGCGTATCAATTCAATAGAGATGGATACACCACAATGCTTTAGCCGGGCTTGCAATGCACAGATCGAGCAAAACATTATGTCCACCTGTCTAATATGCAAACGCAACAAACTGCAATACACTGTGAAAGCAAAATATTTACAGGCAGCTTTTGCCAAATCACCAGCTATATTCTTTCCTTGGATTACTTGACTAATTTTGGATACAATCTGACAACTGGATATTGATCTTCCTGCCTTAGTGGAGGCCATTATTTAAATGCTTGGGCGATATGACAGAAAAAAAAAAAAAATCAGATTGATCACAATTTTGATTTTGTCTTATTAAAACAAATTCAATTGGCTTATAATGTTATTTTTCAAAACATAAAGGACACATATTCTGCTACAGTGACTTTTTTGAGCTTTTAACCATGTTCTAACAATGTTACGGCATCAGAAACATACTTGAAGTTGCATTCAGCTGCTACTGCTTGGCTAGCACTTTTTATGTCTTTAAAGCGCTAACATAATTAAACTGTGTAAGCGCTAGTCGCCATCTGTTGGCTGAATGCGCTCATTGCATACAGCAGACAAATCCTTTTATAAGGCCATAATAAACACTTAAAAAAAAAAGAATTTAAGGTACTCAAGAGCATGTTTAAAGGATAATAACAACATTCAAAATGCATAATATTTTTCCTATAATAAACCATACAGTTGCCTGGGCGATATGGGAGAAGAAAATACATGTTTTGTTTTTGTTTTTGCCCATTTTGATCAACCTTGACTTTTGATTAAAATTTCTTCCATGTCTTTGAAAACATAGACAGGCTGACTGCAGGTATGGAAACAGTCCCAGGATTACCACAGTTTTTTATTTAACGTTGATAGGACCAATAATCCCCTTTTTAAACTCGGACAGCGTAGTATTTATTTACACTATATAAAGCCTAATTGCATGTGTGCGTTGCTGCTATCGACAGAAACACGTGCACTAAATTAGGTCTTACATTTAACTCCCAAACAGTGAGAAAATAGTTGTTTACTTTCCTTAACTGAGATAACAATGATAAGAAGCTGGAGAGGACAGAAAAAGGCGCTGCATCAGGGACACGGATGGGGGGCAGACGGCTACACACAGGGAGAGACTGGACTCGGTCAGATTGTGTGTAAGAACTTGTGAAACAAACGAAAGGACACGAGAGGAGACTAATGTAGGGTTCAGCACGTATTTTGGGTTAGTTGCAGACTGCCTTTTACACCAGAGACCACCACAGCAAAACTAACAAGCTCACAGTAAAACAAACTAACCAGTTCCGATGACATCTCGGCACTGCGAAAACGCTGGCAGAAATCAGGGGCGTTTGAGCGTTTGTGACCAGAATATGTTCGAGCAGTGTTGCATGATGCGTTTTTGTTTAAAGGAAATAAGGTAAAGGGGTGTGGGGGCAGATTTATATGGTTCTGCGCAAGGAAATGACGTGCTCCGGACCGCTGTGGTGTGCGAGAAAATACGACTTCTTGTGGCTTCTTTCCACAGACCCATACATTCGCCCAAACCTCAGGCCCGCAGCTCTAGTTAGAAGTTAGAGGTTTTTTTAAGAGTCATTATACATTGGGCAAAAAGAGACAAGCTGCGGCCCTGACTCAGAGCTTTTACTTAATAAAGCAAGCATTAACTCTTCTGTACTTTCACAGGACTGGCTGGTAGATCTGTAGATTAAAATGCACTTACCTTATCATCGACATTGGGAGAAGTTTCAATCGCGGACTGTTGATCTTTCGATTTTCGGCACAGCCTACAATACAGACTTTTAATCAATGCCATTTAACACAAAAAAGCATATCAGTGACAATTAAAGTGTTATAGTTGCAAAGACTTACTACAAAGTCAAACAAATTTCAGCTATTGCTTTTTACCACTCGACAATAATGCTACTTCTATATATTACGTTGGTGTTGACAACAATTTCCATTTCCTGACCTTGGGTATTGGCGCGTCTGTCAGTAATGCATGTTCACTGTAGCTGTCATTTTCTGGCCAATAGCAAACGGCCTTGTACATTAGCTTAAGTGTGCATTTTTGTGACGGTGAAGTGAGGAGATATCTGCCACTCTCAGAAACGCTCAAGGGTCTTTTCTTCACCGCTTTGGAACGATTGTTGTGTCCTGGAGACTTTTGCCTTTGGAAGTAAAACGGATTCCGCCTTCTGATAAACGTCAAATCTCTGCTAGTCATTCCGTTATAATCATCATTCAAAGTTCCTGTGAATATTTTTATTTTTTTGGATCATCCGTACAGGAGCTGATAAGAGGTTCGCGCTGAAAAATTTGTGCACCACTTTTTTTTCCCTTTTTTTTTTTTTTTTTTGGAAACAGATTCGAAAGTTGTCCTTTCTACCTTCTTGAATGTGCATATGTTGATGTGTTAGTGTGGCACACGGGAGAATCGCGAGCTGCAGAAGAAGATTGCGCACTCTGCCAAAACGTCTCATTATCACATTTCGTGTCGACTTTGACAGCTTCCAGTCCCGGAGATTTATCCCTTTCAAAAGTGTCACTGAGAAAGCCGGCACTCATTCAAATTTGTCCAGCAGTTTGAGTGTACCCGAAGTAACGGTGTAATAATCTCCACAGTTGCGTTCAAAACAAAAGGCTCAAGCCCAAGAACTTTTAGTTTTTTCACCCAAACGCTTCCATTGTCAAGTGTGTTGCACGTCAGAAACAACATTCTTCCATAACAACTTAAATGTGGAAATTACGTACTTTGATTTAAATAGGATGTGGCCAAATTGCCAGTAGAATGAATGTTATTTTGTTTTGAATTATAATGTTCCATAGAAATGAATTTTGTACTTAAGCTTCTAAATATAGTAGGGATGTCACAACGTCAATTATAGGGTTAAGATTATTGTTAGCAGATGCATCACTAGTGACATCATGGCCAAACAAAAGTGAAATCCTTATATTTGGAAAGTTCGTTCTGTCTTCTTGTAATTATTAACTCTATCTTCTAATAAGACAGTTGTGACAAAAAAAAAGCTATAAGCTCACCTCTGATGAAGGCGGAAGTCCTCCCGCCCAAACATGTAACATAAATGAGCTTATAGCTTTTTCTACATCTGTCTTATTAGAAGAAACTCTCAAGTTAAAAGTGAAATTCTTTACCATGAGGGCCAATTTTACTTAAGCTGTTCATGAACTCTTTGGAGTATCAAGAAATGACTGGACTCGACGTGAAGCTAAGACTCTGTAGTTTTGGCCTCTGATGTCTAATTTACTCTAATTGTAAGTGGCAACAAGCTTTCCACAGAGGAAAGTCTGATTTTAAATGAGCCAAGATTTTCTTTAATAAACATAAGGAGGAGTAAAGCTGGTGTGGATGGTCTGATTAACGCTAGTCCAGTTCCTCTTTAAATGTTGAAGCCAGTTTCACTAAAAAATACTTTTAGGGTCTTACAGTTTTTCTCTGTTGGTTTGGCGCATTTCTTGAAATTGAAATTACATTTTCAAAATAACATAGACAATCCTCCAAACCTCTTGGCAATTGTTCACAACAGAATGGAACTTCTCATTCATTTGATCAAATGGCAGATGCCTTAGTGCATGTCTCATTGTCTCAGTGCATCTTTGCAGATGATTAAGTACAAGTCGCCTACAGTTAACACAGTTAGCCCACATTTAGCACATTTTTCAAATGAATAGATAGAGAGTCTAATGATCATTCTCTCCAAAACATGTTAGCATGATCTCATTGTAAAGTACTCACATGCACAATCGTCTGTTCAATTGTCAAAATTGGTCAAGAATATAATACTATGAATGCCACATATGAATTTCTTGGAGTACTGTATATAAAATGAATTGAATAAGTCCTTGCTTTTTGGTTTTGTGTTTGTTAGTGTATTACAGTTTATTACTGTAATGTAAATTTTCTTTTTACATATGTACGGAACTTACTTTATGTGTATGATTAAAAATAGTTATAATAATAATAATAATTTCCTTGTTAGTATGAGTGCAATCTGTGATTTCAAACCTTGGAGGCCACTCTTAGTGTAAAATGCTTGTTTTCTGTCCAGTGTGAGCTGGTCCTCTGCCAGTGCCAGTGCTTTTGCAGGTGACCATGTTGTTGTGATCAACCATCCAGATACATTTTGGTAAAACAGCCAAGAATGTTTCAAGAATTTAGCCAAAGCAACTGAGAAGGATCTTAGCCATTATGGAGGCACTAACTATTTAAATGGGAAAGGGATTTAGACTGAAGTATGAGTGAACAGTTATGGGAGAGATATGAGCTTTTGTGGGTGAGCTATAATGTTGTGCAGAACTGTAAGACTGTTTTGCCAAATGATCTTAGAGTTTTGAGAATGTAATTTGAGAATGTTATTTCTGTTTCAAGAAATGAGAGAAAATGGAGAAAAACTGTAAAATAAAGTTTAAAAAATACATAAGTACAAACTGACCCTGATTTATCCCAGAATGATCGATTTGCTGGAATTAAGAGGGTAACAGCTTTACTTTTATGTTTAACATGCCCAGCAGCTTGATAGTTCTTTTTATCGAACGGTGGACAAAAAAGAATACACTTAAAAGTCTGAGGGCCCGCCTCTTAAGAGGTTTTAAACTCACCTTTATTCTCATTGTCTAATTGATCATTTCTTTATTATGCGATCAGCTTCATGAAAATCTAATTTTCTGAATAACGATGTTGTGTTACTTGGAAATAAGCACCTGGATTAAAAAAGAACTGTACATATATGTTTACTTTTATGTGTTTATTGAACTTAAATAGAATTGTTGCTTTAAAAATTCTCACAATTATTCTTATTTAGATTAATTAGCCAAATAATCTTGACATCCTTATAGTAGCTCGTAGTAAACAGCACCCAATCAGCTTTTTACCAAGTGCAATAGACCGTTTGTTGGCTTTGTTCTATAAGTGAGTGACTGTTTAGCAGTTGGCGACTCTCTACCAGAAAAAAATATCACCTGCAACTTCACATTTATAGCAAACCTTTTTAAGATTCAGTATTATTTCTCTTTACATTCCTGCCATACTATAATAGTCATTGACACATTGGCGCTAATGCAGTACATTCAGAAGTTATTACACGGAAGAAAATCATACTGTCGGTGCCGTTCTCCCTCAAAATAAACATAGTCAGGTGTAAATTGGTGTGAAATATCTCGCGGTAAAAGCATAAAAAGTGGATGAGAAAACTGTCAGCGGGAGGTGTTGTAGCCAAACCAAACCAGTAGTGAGAGTGGGCATGTGCACTGGTGTTAGAATTCTGTTTACATTTGGCTTAAGTCGATGCTGGCATGTCTACCTCCGTTCTGGTGGGATTTTAGCAACCTCTCAAATTCATAACCACGCCAGATTTTAGCCAATAAACAGCACCGAAGATATCTGTCATTCACACAGCAGTAGTATTTAGTCTATGTTGAGGCTTTTCTTGCTAAATAAATATATACATGTTGTTCTTTCCCAATGATTCGCTGGCTCTAAGCAATTTACTCACCACTAATAAGAACAATTCTCAAAAACATTAGATTTTCCTTAATTTTCCCCCCCAAAAAACAAAAAAAAAAACACTTCCAGGAGAGCTTTTGTAATGAAGTCCTTTGAAATGTACTGTTTTTGTGGGTTTTGTATGGTATGTCTCAAGTGCATTTCAAGCCAATCTAAAATTAATTGTCAAAGTCCTCCACCAGCGCACAGTGTAGCCCACATTCTTCTCCCGCTCGCACTCAAGTGAATACAGTTGGCATCGCTCCTTCTTTTCTTGCTGAAAAACAACAAAAGTGTTTGCCAGCCAATTACTTGCCAACTTGCATCACAGTTCGGGAAGAAAAAAAAGGTTCTACTTTCCGCCATTCCACATAACGAGCCGAGATTGGCATTTTTAGAGGAAGCGTCGGTGCTAAGTTGTTATTGTAGAACCAAGAAGGCCACAATTGCAACATTGGGGAGAAAATACTTCAGGAATGGGTCTGTGTGCGATGATACAACAGAAAGACTTGATGTTCATTATAATGTCTATGTGTAGGAACTAGAAAAATACCATATGCATCCAAAAAATGCACACATCACAAAAGGGTCTTACAATCTTTGTGCGGGAGAGTGCAAATTTGGTATCAAAAGCATTAAGACCCATTTTGCAGTTAATATCTTCAGGTAAATTACAATAAGTGCTCCAGAAAAAGAGGTCAACACAGGGCTGGGCAATATGGCGTTTCATTTTGTTCCCTGTTACAATCTGCTACTTTGATAAAATCACCTAATCATGTTTTCTTAAAGGACCTGTACCCAATTTTTGCACGTAATAAAGTAAAATCTGTTTTGTCCCAGTACAGACATGTTGGAAACACATCTATTTTTGGGTGAAAATGAAACCACAGCACTTTCTCTGCATCTATTAATGGAGCATTTTATTCTCCACAAAGCAGCCAGGAAGTATGCTATTACCATGTTAGCTTTACCCTGACGTTGTGAAAAATATGTAGGATGCTAGGAATGCGTTAGGTTCTTGATTTTCAACCAGTTTGGAGTTTCCTGAACATGCATCTGATAAAATAATAATAATAAACAAAATAAACTTTAAAGTAAAAGACAGAATTAACATACACCACTTTATATACCACCCTATTTTCCCTGAAAATAGTGCTTCAAAACGAGTTGAAAAACACTGCATTAAGTACGTGGACTGTTGTAATGAGTTTAAAATGAACAAGTTATTTTTTTCACATTTTAAAACTGTATAAATCAGATGCAGTGACTTTTATTTTCACTTTAATGCAACCCTGGTCATCCTCAGCTGTTCTGATCGAGTGACAGCTGGAATGGTCCAATTACAGCGATGTCTGAACTTTCAGTAGAAGCAGATTACTTTATTTACCTCTTTTTTTATTTTATGTATTTATTTAACACTCAATCATTCACTCACACTTCATCGTCATCAATATTATCTTAACCCCGAAGTTCATTGCAGATACCAGCACCTTAGAGTTAAGATTACGGTATTAGTTGTTAGAAAAATCCTAGAACAATTTACACCTAGTAAAGCTAGTTTATAAAAGTTTATAAAAGGAGCTAAGACAAGACTATACAATACTAATTACATAAAACCACATGTACATATTTGGAGTAATAGTGTGAAAGGTTGTGGTCAGTGTGTGCATCTCTGGTTCTCAATAAACCACTTCTGTACCTCTCTGGAGAAGGTACAGAGGTTACTTTCATTTATGAGCTCAGTGGGGAGCTTATTCCACTGTTTGGTCCCTGGTATGAGAAGGTCGATTGGACAAGGCTTGTTTTACACTTGGAGACATTGCACTGTCCTCTGGTGGAGGTTCTGGTGATCCCGGTGGTCACAGCTGAAGTCTGGTGGACAAACTACTAAGAGGAAGAGGAGCCAGATTGTGGATGATCTTGTAAACCTGTTGTACTTGGGCGAATGAGATAAAAATTTCAAAGCTCAGCATTTTATACTTACGCAGTATATGGCATGATGCATGATGATACAGATGCATTTTTTTGTAAAGGATTTTAGTGCGCGCTCATAGATTGATTCTAGCGGCTTCAGTGTGGTCTTGTTTGCTTGGGACCAGCTAGAGATACAGTATGAAAAATGTGGTAAGATCATAGTATTTAGATACGTTTTTGCTGCTTCTGTTGTAAGTGAGTTCCTTATCTTTTTGAAGGTTCCCAGATTAAAATTTTAGATGTCTTTTTAACATGTTTTTTTTTTTTTTATTAAGAGAGGGATCTAATATAAGCCCTAGGTGTTTGTATTCACTGACATTTTGAATCGTTTTATTATTTATTGTCACACTGGGACGGTTCACTTCTTTTCGTTTGTTGGAAAAAATACACTGTTGCAGTTTTGTCATAATTTAATGTCAGACTCATGTAGCCACAGGGCAACATTTTCCATAGCTGTAGTTAGTTTTGTCGCTACCTCTGCCGTACTTTTGCCATTTGTGTAGATTGCTGTGTCATTTGCATACATTTGCATTTTAACCTTGTTGCATACTGAGGGTAAATCATTATTATATACAGTGAAAAGAATTGGTCCCAGGTTTGACCCTTGAGGTAGACCCATGGAGCATGACCTAGGTGAAGATAAGGAATGCTTTACTTTGACGGATTGCGAGCGGTGGGATAGGTACGATTTAAGCCAGTCTATAGTATTTGTGGAGACTTTGCAATAGTTGAGTTTGGAATAGAGGGTCTCGTGGTGCACTGTATCAAAAGCTTTGCGCGGATCAAGGAAAATGGCTCCTACTACCTCCCCTTTATCCAGAGACTGTTGAAGTTGTTCAATGCAATAACATCACGCGGTTTACCTCTTCAAAGCAATATTAAGATTATAAATTTTCGTGTTGTCGCAATACTAAAATTTCAAACTCCATTTTGATAGTAAGGAAAAGATACTCGATACCAATACCACAAAATAAAAAACCACAAAATAAAAGTAGTTTCATTGATGCATGTACTATACTAGTCCTCATACGGATCAAATGAAATAATTGTTAAATTGCCTTTAAAAAGAACCTAAATCTGTGGATATTTCAAAAGAAGAAAAAATGAACGTTGTTGGAATCATTGTAAAACTTTTCAGGAAAGGTCTAAATCTGCCCAGGTTCAAGATTTTTTAAAAAATTGGCATCTACTTTTGATACTATGGCAAGTACTATTATAATAAATTAATCTCTCTTTTTTTTAAAATACTTTTGACACCTCACGTTTACATGAATGTGAGCCAGAAAAATTGTGATATAACATGTGTCATATCGCTTACCCCCAGGTCAACACTTAACCGGGAAAATCTCCAAATAATATGATTCATGGTTTACATTAACACACGGAAGAGCTAACCAATAACGATTAGCGCAATAATTAGACCCGGTTTTACAATTTCGGTATCTATACAATCTCGCCATCACCAAACGTGACTGTCATAAATAAAACAGTATTTAATCACGCTCCAATCTCCCATTCATCAGCCTTTAATATTAACAAAGACAAAGAACATGTCCTGTACCTTCTGACACAGTACAGTATGGACTATGTATAAGGGCTCAGCATGGTAAAAGCATTATAAAACCATAAAGCCAACGACCAAGCCACGGGAGAATAATTGCAAAATGTTCTCAGATAAATTGCCTGACCACGATTTCAAACGTCATCGCCGATCACGCGCCTAAAAAGACTGAGATAGTTTCTTTTGTAATTCGAAGATTGTCCTGTCAACGTTCATTTTTATTTTATTACATCCAACAAATGTACCATCGCCGGCGTGCAGTCTTTACAAAAAACATCGTCCGATAAGTTGCCTTTTACAGACAAGGGAGCGCATCCATTGGTACCAGCACTTACCACGCGCTCTATTGTTGGAGTCTCCGTTAATGTTAATGAGCAGGTGTTGAGAATGAATGCCACAGAGCTGTATCTGACAATGGCTTTGATTACACCCATTCAGACACAATGGGGGACTCAAAAGCACAGCAGATCTATAGGGGAATATGGGAACACACATTATAAACAGACCAGCACTTTTGCCTGACAGCGTGACGGTGTCTGGTTCGGTTCTGGGTGGGTTTTCTCAAATTTATCACATTAGATGGAGGGCAGGAGCCAAAGTAACTTTACGGAGCAAGGCGTTAAGAATTAAATATTCAAGTCCACACTTAATTTGTTGTTGGCAGAGAAGACGTGGAATTGTGTGCCAGTTTTTGAATTGCTAGTCCTCCATCTCGGTTTTAAACTACAGGCTCTTCAGAATGGTATCACATGACCCTCAAACAGCTAGCTCATATTCAAACTTGGTACGGACTGAAATTCTGAACCAATAAGGCATTAAAAGACATATTATGCTATATTGACTTTTTTGAGCTTTTAACCATGTTCTAACACCTGGAGTTGCATTTAGCTGCGTTCATGCAAGTTTGAGGAATGCTGGTAAGAAAATCCTCAATCTCCGACCGTCAAAAAAATATCCTACTGAACCCCCTCAATCAATGACATTTTTTCCAATTTTAGACGTCACTTATCTTTGGCTGTAAAGGACACATATTCTGCTACAGTGACTTTTTTGAGCTTTTAACAAAGTTCTAACAATGTTGCGTCATCAAATACATACCTGGAATTGTATTCGGCTGCACATGCTGTTTTGAGGAATGTTCACCAGAAAATCCTCCTCACTCTGAGCGTCAGAAACACTTCCTGCTGGACTTCCTGGTTCTGGGACATATTTTCAGATTATATATGTCACTTATATGAGAATCTTCTGCTGTTTTAAGTCCTTCAATAATTGCGACACTCGCTCTGAGCATTTCTGCCGTCTAAACCCGTTCACTGCTCCTGCTAACCCGCACCATAATACTTGTTGACGCTAATGTCACTAAATTGTGTGAGCGCCAAGGTGCCATCTAGTGGCTGGATGTACTTAGTAAATGTAATTTCAAAGATCCTGGTAAAGTCATATTATGAATGAACTTTCTTTTTTTGTTTCAAAACATGAGATGGCAAATTTAAGGTACTCAAGAGCATGTTTAAAAGCTAAAAATAAAATGGAAAATGCATGATATTTTTCCTTAAAGTAAGACATTAAAACATGGCCAGACTCGCTCTGCATTTCTGCCATTTGAACACGATGACTGTAACGCGATAGATTAGCATACCAACAGCATATCAAACCATAGTGTATACACACGTGTAATTGCCTCTGCAGCCAGTACATTGAGCCACAGCTATGTTAATATGCCGTCTCCCAAGGCAGTGATAAAGTTTTATTGTTCATTATAAGAACATTTTATTTTTTGTTCTAAAACATGAGATGTCAAAGTAAAGATACTCGAGAGAACGTTTAAAGGCTAATAACAACACAAATAATGCATAATATTTGTCTAGTGTCTTGTTAAAATCTAGATGGGGTAAAATGGACCCAAAGATAGCATTTATGTTGTTTATCTCCCTTTTGAACTTCCATCGATTTCCAGTGGATGGAGTTCTAATTCTTGCTGAGGGAATGTACAACTTTTGAAAAATAATGAATGCTTTGAATGAATACTTAACATAGAACTATTTATACTGTTAGGTGTTTATCATAAAATAATAAAAATAAGAATATAGTTACCCCTTTACACGATGTATACCCTGGATTGACAAAGTGTGAGAATGTACAGCAGCCATTGTGATGCTCAATAAAGTCTCCGTGGCTTGAAACATATTTGATTAATTTCAAAGTTGTTCAGTTCGGGTTGATCAAACATTATGGCAGTGTTTACTGAGGAAGATGAATCACGCGTTATTCTGACTGACAGTCTATTCATTTCCCAGCACCACCTCTGCCTTGCCTTGCTGCGGCTTTCAACTTAAAATGCTGCATAAAACATTAACACAACTTTCTCAACAGCTTTCTTTTGTGTTGCACGACAGCTTTTTACCGACCAAATGTTAACTAAAATCAGGGAGGACAAAGGAGTTCATTGTCACTCTTCATTTCGCGATGCAACTTCACCCTACTATAGCACTAAATTGTTTGTGCTGGCAAATGGAAAACCTATTAGCTTTAATTAAATTGCCTCTCCAAGTGCGCTAACCTCCAGCGACTGTTACATTTTGTGCATTCGTTCCGTTACAACACAAGCAGACGTATATTGTCGAAAGGAGTTTCTTGGTCTCAGTTTAGCCTTTGCCTTGCGCGGAGTGCGCTGCGATTCGCGCTAATGGGAATTCTGCAAAAGGTCATGTTGGGAGGCCAGGCAAACATGAAGAACAAGATAATCCCTCTCCAAAGACATGCCAGAGCTGATGTGAAAAGTATTTACATCATACACATCGACCTGAATTACACAAATAAAGCAAATAAGCTAAATAAGTCAAATAATCTTAAACATGGAATTATGTCATTAGAAATAAGTCGTTTCCTGTTCAAGTTTATGCTTGATCGTAGCAGTGCTGAAGGTAACGGAAAACTAGTACTTCAGCTCTGTGCAAAATTGCAACCAGAACCCATTTGATTAAGGCTAAAACAATAGCTGCCAGCCTCAAAGTTTGTTATTCGATGCGTCACGGTGGCGGCAATTCGAGTTCTGAAACACCTGAGAAAATACATGCCGTACTTGAACATGGATTTTAAAAAATGATTCCTCCAAGTCTCCAGCTCAGTCACAGCCGTTTTAACCTCCTGCATGCTCCGTGAAACCTCTAGTGTAAAAGTAACATATGCACTGTGTTAAATGAGACTGGGAACACACAAAGACCTTTCTCCCGCTGAAAAATAGGACACCCTTGAGAGTGCGGTCCTTGATGCATTGAGACGCACCGGGTCCCAGCGGTTCACTTTCAAGTCCTTATTCTCACTGTAGTTATGGCTGCACGCCTCAAGATCTTGAAAATGTCAGAAGAGACCTATTAGCTTATGATAATGGCTGCCACGGTACAGTGTGTCACTTCATAGGCTTATTCCTGTGCTGGATGCTAATGAGACAACTTGGGAGGAATGCACTTCTTGATCTTCAGGTGAGAAAAATCACACAGTTGGGATGTTGCCGCAGATGTTAAGTTAAGCAAGGACATTTCCGATGGTTTGCTGAAGATATGATTGTGAAAATAAGTAGGGCGATCCAGACACTTGCCAAAGAGGATGTCTTATTTTGCGTTTGGAATGGCTGGTGAAGTGATACAATATGAGACGGGAGTAGATGGAGCTATTTATAATGTTAGGTGTTTATCATAAAATAATAAGAGATGCTGTTTGTGAAAAAAGGCTACTTGAAGACACGGCCAAACTATTTCATCTTTAGAGTTAATGTGAAAACAAGCACAAGATAAACAGGAACGGAATTATCACCACTTGCTCCTGTGTGCTCCGTTGTTGCTAAGGAGCTTTGTTGTTGCACCCTTACTATTGCCTGACCAGCCAGTCTTCCAATATTCTGTTAGAATGCAGAAGGATTTTGAAACAGACCATAAAGGGTGTGAAAAAAAAAGCCCAAAACTCCTAACTAGGGACAGTTCAACCAAGGTTGTTAATGTGTAGCACGTGTCTCTCAAATACGGAAGATATCACCTCTGAAAATGCGCCTAACATTCATAGCAAAATATAGAACTTATAGTACCTCAGATACATAAGAGTTTAGTGCTTCGCTTTTTGATTCTGCAAAAATCTGCTTCTGTGCAGTTTTCCTCCATTTTTTACTCACAAACTGCCACATTATTTAGCCTTTAACAAATGCATTTCTTTGATTGGTTTATCCTCATATCAATCAGGCAATCTGAAATCTTGAAGACAAGATATGATTCCAGACCAAATGTCTTTATAAAATATTGTCAGAGCACTTGATTTTGGCTGACCAGTCAATCCTTATTAGGCTCTTTTCCTACACATTGTGCATGAATACCTTTTCCACTCTTCACCCCTATTGCCATGCTGCTTATTGTCTTGTCAATAAAGCTTACTGACTAAAACATACCTAAAATAAACTAACCCAATGACACTTGTTGGACATAATCCAGATCCAACAAAGATATTTTCCCCAAAGCTTTATTGGAAACATGATTGCCACAATAAGTGTAGTGATGCCGACATCTGTCACAGTAGATGATTTATTTCATGCTTGAAATGGCCGGCAAAGTGCTAAAATATTCGGCAGATCCTGGTTGATATTGTCCACAAGCGAAAGCCGGGATGAAAGCAGCGATGCAATCCCTCACTGTCGCTCTGTTGTATTGTTTCATTTGAGCTGAGAGGCTGTGGACAGTAAAAAAGTGCAGTGAGTTCACACACACACGGCCTTTTTTATAATTGTTGGCAAGAGTGGCGGAGTGATTTCTGCTGCCACTAAAACCTCCAGTGAAATTCACAGCTTGGGCCTTGGGAGAGGAGCCAAACTAGTTTAAGGTCACCTTGCTCAACAGCATGCTGGCAGGAAGTACGAGGAAGCTCCCTGTTACAGCTGCTACAACGGCTTCTCTCGCCCACTTTTCCAGCTCTAAGCGGGGGTTGTTGGCAATCATCTGTCTGGTGTCGCCATGTGGATCAGGTGCACTCCCACGCACGTGCCCAAATCGTTTCATTTTCCTGGACTAGCGTTAGCCTGCACCCTGCCCTTTCTCTGAACCTTCAACGAACCAATTTCCATTGCTGTTAAGTCAAGCCCAAGCCGCACCTAACAAGATCTCGCTGACCTCATGTTCGTGACCTCCGCAGTGTTGGCCATTGAAGCACAGTCGCCGCTGCAGGGTTAGCCGGTTTAATTAACCCCAAGCCTGGATCATGCTAGTTCTGTCAGCTGGCTAACATCTGGACAGACTGTGAGTGCTGGAGCTTTAAGGAAATGTTCATATTCTTACACCTGTGTGTTTATACTCTACAGAAAATGGGTAAACAGCTGCATGACATTGATTATATAATAATGTTTAATAAGTACAAGATCAAAAATGGCAAATTTTCTATGAACCAGACTGCTTTGGTGAAAACAGTAGCTTTGACTTGTCGTTTCTACAAATGAACGCATATAAAGTTAATTAAAAAACAATTGAAAAAGGTTCAAGGTAACTTTATTTGTACCCGTGGGTAGATTTATTCTGCGGTGAAATCAAACACTGCATCCCACACAAACATCACACAATCAGACAAAATGCAACATCAGACAATATGTAATGTGGAAAAACATCCCACATGGCGCTCAAGGCTCCAGCAGTCCAGTCCAAGCGTTAGAAGTATTACCTGATAAGTAAACAGTTAGATATTGGACAAAAAGATGAGGTGCATTCTAAAATTGTTCATTAAAGTGATAACAGTGGGAACAAAACACTTTTTTTTTTATACCACTGCGTTTAACATCTTGGCACCAAACGCGTCTGTCCCGAGGGCAGAGGTGTTAAGTGCCTGTGCACAAATCTTCACCTTGGCAAGATCAAGAAAACTCCAGAAGTTCAGGATTAGAGGTCCTATACATGTCCCCTCAAACCATATCAAAAACTAACACTAAATCATTAACATTTTATCTGGTGTAAGGGTGTGCTACAATATCGATATATCACAATACTAAACTTGATGATACTGCAGTGATATAGTGGGCTGCTGTATCGATATATCGTCGTTAGTAATTTTTGGTATTATTTACCAAATTATTTTAGTTAAAATACAAACAAACAACTGTTTAAATGTAAGGGTTTAAAAAATAGTAATGTATACATTACATAGAATGCATTGCATACAGTGCATAGAATATCATGAGCAATAATTTGATTCTTGCATGTATTGTAATATCGTAATATCATATTGTCAATAGTGTATCATCAAATCATGAGGGAGGGAGATTGTGATTCGCAGCCAGCGACCCTGGTGGGTGGAGTCGCTACTGTAACAACTTGAATTTCAACAGTATTCTTCTCATGGCTCACGAACATTTTTGGTCAGTTACTTAAAAGTATGAACAAAATATAGCTACGTTAAGTACCTTCCCAAATTTTGTTACAACAATAAAATCCAATCTTACAAAATATATTAACTTTCAGCTGGATACCAACACACAAGTTTGAACATGCAAAGTGTATTGAATTCGTTTTTTTCTCCCTTACAGTTTCCTAACTTTTACAAGGGGGCTGGGTTAAAATGCATTTCTAAACATCAAATTTCCTTTGATGGGTGCTTTATCTCCCATCTCAAAGTTCAGCAGTTACATGACCAGATTAACGCTGCCACAAAAAAAAAAAAAAGTCCATCATTTGCATGCATGAGAGTTCCACATTAAAAACTCAGTGACTGAGTTTGCAGATATGGGTCAGCAACATTTCAGACATCAATAAGACTTACTTATTGCAGGACATGGTTTAGGGCAGGCCTGCGGAGAACGGATACTAGCTTCCTGTACGAGTGCCCAATGCAGTATTCACATCACAATTGGAGCTAATCACCGGCGGACATGCCAATTCAAAGCCGACTTCGGAGGAAAAATGTCATTAACATAATAACGAAAGCGTGAGAAGGAAGAAGCACAGATTGTTTTCACCTGCCAGACGGAGAGGCAGGGTGATCCGTGTCAAGACGATGGAGAGAGAGAGAAAATGAGGTAGCTACGTTGTGGAAGACCAGAGGTTATGTGGCGCTATATTGAATCAAGGAGGAACAAGAAGATCATTTCATCGCGCTAATCAATGCCGGATGAATGTCGGATAACTGTCTGAAACAAGCGCAAATTTGTAAGTTGATATCAAACGGTCGTATTCGTGGTTTTAGCGTGAACGGTTAGTAGCAAAATCTTACCAGCATCTTCACGGCAATTTGATGACCGAGAAGTGTCTTCGTTTTGCCCTTCACTGCGTCCGATATTTTAAAGCTAAACATTTTAGAGGCTTTTTCATTGGTTTTAGAATTAGTTTAAATGCATAACCTGTCTTTATTTGCTTCGATCTGATTATAACAATGTATATTTCCAACTCTGTCTGAACAATGCTATACATGAAATAAGTATAAGCAAGTTTGTTTGAGGCCCTTACTAAATGAGATGTAACTGTAGTCATAACAAATCTCCACAAAACTAAATGTGACTGCTAAAGTTTGATTCCAATTTAGTCTTTTTTGCCAAACTTTACAGTGAAATTTGAAGCAGATGGGAACCAGATGCCCTTCTGGCTTTCCCTCGTCCAAAACTTTAAGGCCTCTCCACTCTCAAGTTGAGGATGACCTGCGAGAAATGTTCAGCTTTGGACTCGGATGACAGCCGGAATCTCATTTGAGAAGAGCTTTGCGAAAAAGTGCAACGGGAAAAAAAAAAAAAAAAACTGAAAAAAGGAGTGAGCCTCCACCAGCTATGTCAGCACGGCTCTCTGAATACCTGGCCAGTGTGGCACCTTGGAGTTCTTGTCACCGCTGTCACGCATCACTGTCTCATGAAATTGGAAACACGGGCAAATACAAATCTTGACATTGCCGGATATCGGTATGACATTGGGGTTCGCGCTTGACTAAGTGCTGCAGTGTGCATATGCAAGCACTTCCAATGCCAAACAAAGGGCTATTGTAGAAGGCAAAGGAACTTTCTGTGTCCGTCTTAACAGATAGTATCTCGTAATTTAGATTTGTGGAGCGGGGAGCGGACCTATGCATTAATTATAGTGTCTTTGGCGGGTCGGAAGCAAGGGGCAAAAGGACAGGGGAATTATTCATGGTGTCAGAGGAGCGGCTGGCCCTCTGGTGTCTTAAGACGACCTGTTAGTAGGAGGCACACGTTATGAGGAGGAAAATTCTAACTTTGGAGGGGGAAAAAAAGTAAGGAATGAAAACAGAGGATAGCCCGATCTGCAAAGTGGATAAAAAGTGATGTTGTAGAGATGGAGGAGCAAAAGATAGACATAATACAAAATGAGAACAGTGAGGCCATATAATGTTTTCAATAGATTTAAATGAATTTGAAATTATAATATGGAGAGGGATATACACATTTTTGATTGGATTTCTTCTGACACACAAATGTAAATGGAATTAAACTACTGTAAAAACATCCAATGTGGAGTTTTCGCTTCATATATTTAAAAACAGGAAACATGGACAATGAACAACTGTCATCATTCCAGTTACATGTTGAATTGGCCTTGCAGCAGGGGTGTATAATGATAAGTTTAATGCCATACAATGGGCCATTCCTGACACAAAAGATAAATCCACAAATTGTTCGACAAGCAGGAAATTGCATGAGAATCACAAATGGACACTATAAGCACAAAAAACATATTGCTTACTTTATTCCCAATTATTTGATTCTATTTTATTTGGTCTTTTTAAAAACAACATAAAAAATGTCTTTTAATAATGATTTCACGAACATAAACAAAACCAATTTTTTTTTACCTCTGCTCCAAACCACGTTTTTGCTGACTCCAACTATTGCCGATTTGATATGACTGAATCTCAATCTCTTGATCTTTCGAGTAACTGTTCAGCCATACTTTATATGCATGAAATAACCTTTTTTTTTTTTTTTTTTTTTTGGCAAATTCTGCTCAAATCTGTTTGGCTGTTTGTAATGTGACAAATATCTCTACTATAACAATCAGTGCAGTTCTTTTGCCGAATAATTCATAATGGCGTCCATAGACTCTACCTGTTAGCAGGGCCTCACAGCAGCTATTTCTCCACTCTTCTCCAGCCCTCAGCTTATTCTGGGTCGCCCTCCATTCTCTCCGTATCTTCTTGAGTCTTAGATGTCAAGGGGTGTGATGAAGAGCGAGCGCCTGTCTTTCCCCGTACAGTCTCAGTGGGGTGCCCCTCTAAGACACAGCGGCGTACAGCCATTATTATTCCACCGCTTCATCCTCCCCAAGGCCTCTTTAGCGGTGCACTTTCTATACCTACCTTCTCCTCAAGTAAAGTCACCTTATTCCCGTTTGGTCAGAAGCCAGTGGAGAAGTATCATAGTGGAGAGAGGACAGAAATAGGCCACGAAAGTAAGTAAAGAAGCTTGAAAGTAATGAGTTCCCAGAGCACGTTAGCACCAATGAGGTTAATTTTAATTTTAACAGACCTGTTTTTGTGTGAAATCTGGTGGCAATTCCTATTTCAGAGTTTCTATGAGGGGCATTATTGACTAAAAGGCTAGGCGTTGAAAATAGAAACACTGTGCGCAGTAAGTTGCCTTGTAACTGGAGGATTAGACACTCAGGGATACTGTTATTGTGTCCTCACATTGTCAAGTGCCTTCTCTAAACAAGGCCTCTACATATAATGAATCATTTTCTATATCTTTTATAGGGATGGTCTGATATGATTTATTTTTTTGAGCTGTTGTCACCGATAACCAATATATTAAGGCCACAGATTGATGTTAAGTGATAATAAATGTCACAAATTAACTTTTGTACAAATAATAACAAAATATATGTGTTGTAAAGGCATATAAAATAATCAGTAAATAAAGTAAATGTGTGATTGTCATATTTTTACTTTAATTTCTTTTTCATTTCTGTTATTACTGGTTAAAAAGACAAATCTGATGCACTGAAGACACTGGGAATGACACATGAGCACACACAGACTGGGACAGGGCAGAAACAATATTTGTGCTAAATATCGCTAAAATTTTAAATATCAGTCCAGAAACTGTCTGATACCACTGATATCCAATAACCAAAACCCTATTCCTAATCTTTTCCTTGAGTAAAATCCTTGCATTGGTTGGTTGTAGAAATAGGCCATACAAGCCACAAAGAGAAGTAAAATGCAACAATTTCTATCTACCTCTGCAGCAATAATTTCCCAAAATGTGCAAGCGGAAAGGTTAATTTCCCTAAAATTGCTTCAAACAACATGCAATTTTAAGAAAATTATGTCCGTTCATACAGCTGAAAGGGAAAAAAACTGCCTCGCGGTGGTTTATTCTTTGTCTAATCCTGGCCGTAACAAAGGAACACAATCAGATGCACGGGGTAGAGCCGGCAGAACGGCGCAATCAGGAAATTCGGCTAATGATGGCAGTGCCAGGTGTAGCGCCAGGTGTGGTTGATTAGAGGAAATGGAGGTGACAACTGGTGCAGCGATCCAGCGGAGAGCGCGCCGGAGCCGGGGTGATCAAAGAGGAGCGGCGGACGCACAGATCCATACAAATGACACGGAGCGGGAAAAGTTTTCACTCGTTACGGCGCCGTTCTGACGGAGACTCGCAGACGAGGGATCAGGGACGAGACAGCTGCCGGGTTTGATGGCTTATTTGCTTTTACAAATCAGAAAGTAGTCAAATTTACCCAGGAAATGGAACTCACAATTGGAGACACAAAGAAATTGTACAAGCAGGGCCTCAAGGTACTGTCAAGACACCAGGCATGTTGTAATGTTTGTCTCATCGTATAGAGATATATCGGGACATTTGCTCTTGTAGCCAGCGCAGTCGCTTTACAGACTCAAAAGTTCGATGGGTAAAGTTTCCAAAGTGTAACGTGATATAAAAACTCAAAAGAATTAAACAACTCAGCAAATTACAGTATTGTAAATAGGTCTCCATGCTTCTGCAATAAATATGCCTGGGCTACGTCCGTTTTAAATTACTTTCAAGCACTGCTTTGCTTTCACTGTACAGATGTGTCCATATGCACTATTGGGAATAGCTGACGCATTTACATAAAACATTCATTAATACTGGGCAATCGATTCACCGATCCATCTAACAAATGATTGGTTAAAGCCGGAGAGAACCCACAACAGCTTGCAGACTCTACTCTAATAAGTAATCCATCCAAACCAATGCAAGAATTAAGTTCTATTTTAAAAAAGCGATATCCCGTTTGCTACATTGAAATAACAAACTTAAAACACACATTTTAGCTCTTTCCTGTGATCATTTATGACCAGTGAGCCAAAATGTAGAACTCCTTAAGGCAGTAGTACATCAAGGACTCCCAGGGTCGAGTCCTGATTCCGAACATTCCTCTACTTCCCGTGGCGCTCTTAATATTTGATTACAACTGATGGTGAAATCTTTAAAAAAGTGTTGATGAGAACATTTTCCACTTTTATAACTACACTGCATTAATATGAAGGAGCTAAAAAGTCTATAATTCCTGTTGGCTTTGGACTTTGGTTTCCATTTTAGTCGGATTGCACATAAAAGCATAATGTAAGTAATTATCATCACCATTAAAGAGCGGGCATTATCAAGATTAGCTTTAAGAATAATTCTGCAAATAAATGTTTTAAAAATCTATCCGTTTCTTGATTAGCTTTGGGCCTCAGTATCACGGTTAACACAATTGCTAAACCAATGGAAACTATTTTGTTCTGTTTTAACATTAATGTTGCAACAAAGAGGGAAGCCAATGAGCCATGCTATAATCTTCACAAATGTATATGCCACAATTTGCATAAGTGTTACACTTGAATCTTGTCTCGCTCATACTTGGAATTTTTTACAAGCTTTTAGGTTCAACTCTTTTCCCGCTGTGTGTACATGTAAAAACCCAGCTCCATTTTAGTATGTCAAACCCTTTAAATAATGTATGCTGTTTAGGGGCATTTGATATTCAGTTAATTGACCACTTTAGTACTCTGCGAAACAATAACTGTGGCTATGACTATCCCTGGCTTTTCCCACAGCTTAATGCTCCAACATTTGTCAGGTTTGGGGTTATGGTTAAGGTCAGGCCCTTGTTTTGAGCTTCTGCTTAAGCTTATGTTAAGATTAGGGTCGAATTTTAAGTTTATGTTTATGGTTAGGGCCTGGTTTTGACCTTACGGTTAAGATTTGGGCCTGGTTTTTAGCATATGGATGAAGTCAAGGCCTGGTTTTAAATGTATGATTAAGATTTGGGCCTGGTTTTGATCTTATGGTTAAGGTTGAACCTTGAACCTTGAGTGTATAGTTTAGGTTAGGGCCAGGATGAGGCTTGGGTTATTTTTTAAGGGTGGGAGATACTTTTAAAAATATCATACATGGCCAACTAATTCTTCGTTTAAAATTACACACTTACTGTTATGACCTTATAACAAATTATTCTCTATTCCACTTGTTTTTGGTTGAGTAGTTATTGTTGCTAATAGTATTTAACCCCCGTGCTCTCTCAGTTAAAGCCATTAGTGTACTTTGTCATCATTGTTATCTTTTTTATCAGAAGAAATACATATTTACTTTAAAATTTTTGCATAAATTGTATGTTGAGTGATGTATGAGTAAAGGTTGCATGATAACTGACTGATGCCATGTAGAAGATCCCACCACAGACAAGCGTGTGCATACACTATGTGTGCCATTCATGTTGAAACGATCTAACCTCAAAATCACCCAATAATACATGACTTGCTCCTAAAGATGTTTTGGATACTTACATGAATGCAGTACGCAGTAAATGGATGTGGTGCCCATTTGAACTTGCAGTCTTTCAGTGCAAGACCTTATAGTTCAGGGGTAAGTGCTATCTCTATTCACCCATGAAGTTGTAACTCTCAATAATAAGTCAATTTGGTGACGTTTGCAAGTATATCTTAATATAGCATTCTAGTGGATGTTTTTGACCTTATGGCATTGGTGTTCAGATGACGGCATTTTGTCCAAGCCCCTTATTTTTCTCTGTAGTCTTACTTTTCAGACAAACGCATATCATTTTAACTGCGACTATCCCCCACCCAGCGCAAACACATTCTTCACAGACTATTTTTTGCGGCTGAAAAAAAGTTAGATTCTAAGGTTTTACTGTAATCCTCGATCTCGAATCTCAACCTGAGAATCTTTTCACAGTTTCTTAAGGAGCTGATAATAGCTGACCCAGTTTCATTAAGCCCTCCTTCTTTTCCGCTGTCAGACTAAATTATAGGCTAACTGAGACATCTCCGCTCTTACCCCCGCTTCCTGGCAACGCACAGGTGTGGTGATCCGCATATGTCCGAATATCACCTCGGGCTACTTCCACTATACACAACGAATAACTAAATACACATCTTCCGGTCTCCCTCGGGCCGTCCTACAAAATGCAAGCTGAATTTTTGACACAGAAATGACATTTATTTTAAACAAACTTTTCCCAAAAGGCATCGTGAGCTGACACGAGGAAAGCTGACTGGCTGACTGTGCAAGAAGGACAGAAACAGGAAACGTAAATGTTAGATTGCTGGGGTTATCTGATCTGTCCGGGCCAAGATGGCTGCTACGTCGCTCAGTTGAAACAGTGAAGGAGGCTGAATGAAAAGAGTGTTGGTTTGTGTGCGCTCACAGATTGGAGTTGGAGAGAAAACAATGAGCAGTGCGTCGGTGTAAAAGATGGACTGCAGCAAGACAATAAGGCCAGATCACAGAAGTCCTGTCACAGCACTCAAGCACAAACAAGTGTACAAAGAACTGTGCATGGTGTTTAAAAGAGGTTTTGAGGTATAATACAGATATTTTGGGATACAATATTTTCAAGATCAGACAATTTAAGTGTACCTTACACCTGAGAGCACATTTGAGATAAACTGGGCTTGAGCAAAGTTGGTACTATTTTCATACCAAAAGAATGTGATTATTTCAATTGGACAAATGTTTTAGGGAAGACATTTCGCCACTCATCCAAGTAGCTTCTTCATGACATCTGAAGAAGGAATTCAGTGTTCTAAAAACATTTTTTTTTTGGCTTGTTTCTATTGTGGATCAAGAATAATTGCCTTGAAAATACAGAATGATATCTTTGTATTTTCATTCTGATCAATATCAGTCTGGTCACTCAGATGGGAGTGATTGATAGGCGGATTAGCCAATCAGGGACGATCTGGCTCACGATCTGTATCAAAACACACATGGCCGCTTACGACAAAAAACATCACAAGGATGGACAAACATTGCAGATTTTGTGGAATCAAAGTGCAAAAAAACTGTTAATCTGATGTACAATTAACTTGTTTGTTTCCCATGTTACAAAAAAAAAAAAAAAACTGTTTAGAATTGACTCAAAGCGCAACGGAGGGCGGGGGAACGGCCTCACTCTTGGTGAAGAACTCAAAAAGTGTGTATTTAGGATTCCAGGCAGCAAAAATAAAGCACCTAATACCAGCAATTTGAGGAACCATTCCAAAATTA
This sequence comes from Rhinogobius similis, assembly GCA_019453435.1. Lineage (NCBI taxonomy): Eukaryota > Metazoa > Chordata > Actinopteri > Gobiiformes > Gobiidae > Rhinogobius > Rhinogobius similis. The sequence continues at coordinate 9,621,478 of CM033640.1, forward strand.
ATTTTATTTAGCTATTATAAACTAAAATCAAATTACATTATTGTATTAGACTTTTTTTTTCCAAAGTGTGTGTTCATGGGTTTCATCTTCACTATTATATGCAACATTCCTTTTCCCTTTCAAAAAATATACTGTCATGTTTTTTAATTATTTCACTGATCACTGATTTGGCAATGATCCTAATTTCCTAACTTATAGAGAGTTATTATCCCCTAGGAGTCACAATGTCTTGTCTGTAAAAGTTCCTCTGAATTGCAAATAGTTTAGCAAACAAAGCGTAACAAAAAACATATAAACAATTCACGTGGGCATTTCTGTACTGCTGTTGAACGCTGGACCAGACAAACGCTCGAAGGAGACAAAGAACAAGTCAGCATTAGATGCACACTTAAGTGATCTGACCTGTTTAGAGACACCAGCCTCCCACAGTCTCCATCACATCTCCCTTTAACCCCTGTTTTCTCCCTGTTCAAGGTCAGCCACGAGGGCACACTTCCTGCTTCCTGCTATTAGCTCCGGAGGCAATGAGCGTGTGAAATATTAAGCAGCCGCGTAGGCATCGGAGAGGGCTTTAAACGGCTTTGAGCAGATGCCGGCTTTCTTTTAAGTGCTGAATAATACATTTTGCTTCAATGTCTCTGTCTCCATTAATGCGCCTGATAAAAAAACGCTGCCGGGCACTCGCTAGCGCACGATTATTTCTCATAAACACTCACTCACGGCCTGACAATCAAAGTTCACGCGCACGACCCTGCTATACGTGCTCACCGGGGCAGTCATGCGCGCACACGGAACGGTCAAAACCACCTGCCGCCCCAAAGGAACATTAAACTTCATTTTCGGAGTAATGGAACTCATCAGTCAGTGAACCTAAAGCATTATACTTTGATACGCATGAGAGCGCCGCCATTAATTCGGCGGCACACGCACTTTGTCACCCCGCATTGACCGTTCGCAATTACACCGGCCCGCTAGGTTATGATATATCCTTAAAGTTTTCATTTTGCTTTAATCAAACTTGCGCTACAGTGGTTTGATCTGCTTGACAAGCCTTGAGGTATAAGCGATCAGAAGAGGAGATATTTTATTCATTACTTTTGTGCCGGGATGGAAAAAGCAATAGACCAACCTGATATTTCGTCCCTCTAGCACAGCACAGTATGCTGTTTCAAGTTAATCCTTGTGTTAGCTTTACAGAAATAGGAGGCGGCATAAATAGCAAGCAAATCAGGAAACTGGATATGGATCTCTTCTGTCCAATCGCAGCCAAGCACACTGATGTATTTTCTATAAGCTGTGCATTTCACTAATTTTTCATTTTGTGCCTGCTAGAGGATTTATGTGTCAAATGTAAGGACATGTTGATATTTTTCGATAAGTTTTGCATGTTTCTAAATGTGAGTGTATGTTCTCACTCAGATCCCCTCAAAGTTTCCGCTCCAATCATCTGCCATGAACCCAATCCAATGGAATTTTGCTGAATTAACGTTTTTTAAGTGAATTTATTGGTCATCTGTGCGTTACTGTAGATAGATTTGTCTGCACTGTCTCTTATAATATTTATTTAAACTTAAAGACATATTCATGTGCTTAGTATAGAACTATAACCTATTAAGTAAATGATAATTTTACATTTTGGTCATTGGCAATTGCAGTATTGAGCTAAAATGAGTTTGTAGAAACTGCATTTCATTGTTAAAAAAAAAAAAAAAAAAAGGAGTGGAGCAGTTTTTTCTTCTACGTGACATTTTAGAACTCTACATGCCACTCTAAATCTTAATTTTTCAGATAATCTCTAAACTAAGTACTGGGATGTGGGCGGGGATAGGGGGTAGGTGAAAACAGGATGTTTCTGAGCACTCGAGTATCAGTTGCAGGACAATACAGGATTACTCAACCATGCAGGAACCAATTAAAATGCAACTTTGAGTAAACATATGCCGAGGAAACACTGTCACAAGGGCTCACTGTGTTTTATGCAGCTTATAAATGGTGCACTACGGGACTTTTCGTGAAGGGTGCACCTATAGCTTCTCTTCAAGATGCTAATGCGCTGCCTGGAATTTGGCTTGGAACCATACAGCGTTAAACAAATTGACCTCCATGGACATAGAAGCAGGTTTACACTTTTAAATCAAACCTCAGCTGCTTGGACCCATGGGACATTTAATTAATTACTTTATGCCTGTAATGGAAAAAGCAATAGACAGGACTGGCTTTCTGTCTGTGCGGCTGATAGCTTGCATCGAGTGGTTTGTTGTTTCTCTGCTAATCCTTATGTTAGCTTGATTGGTAAACCATGTCCTACCTTACAGATCCCCTGTTTAAACTCCTATGTGCCAAGTGTTTATCGCCTAAGTGGATTGAGCGGCCACGGAACACATCCCTGGTCCTGCTGATGTTGCTGTCCGCCTTTTACTGTTATTCAATCACTGGTTTCCTGGAGACGGCAGAGGCTAACAAGGCCCTGTACCAGGAAGCAAAAGATGATGAGCAGTTATGTCAAGGTTCAGTGAGGAGCGAGGGCTAAGACGGTTGCCTCCAAACCCCCCACGACACTTTCTAATGCTGCCCGCTGAGCTCCATCCAATCCCCCCCGCAGATCGATGGCCATTGACAGGTCTGATTGATTTCTGTGGGAAAGGGATGCGGCCTCATTCGGTTAAAAGCTCCCACAGCCCGGTTCACCTCGCCCCTGACAGCTCCGAACATATTTGGATATATTTGTCTGCAGTGGAGAAAGTGAGCTTACCGTGCAACATGGCATGGGGACAGATGAAAGTGTCCGGCGAGGTTCATTTTTTATCTACAACATGCTTCCGAACAATGAGCGGGCGGATGGGAATGGCCGCTTCTACGGAGACGTGTGCGGTTGCGTGAGTTACGATCAGTCAGGCAGGGTCTACCGCAGATGGGCTTTAGCGGTGATGAAACTTGGAGGTTGTTTTTAAAAGGTCTACCGTTTCAGGGCTCATTGAAAGGTATTTTAATAAGTAGAAATGTACAGTAAGTGTGGCGTTCTAGCGCATGTGTTCAAACTAACAATGGTCATTTCTCACCTTCTTCATTCAGATCAGGATGCATACTTGATGCCACTCTCTCAGTCAAAACCTTAGCCAGAAATGGTACCATAATAGGCTTCTTCTATTTATATTGCACCACTTGACTGAAATTTAAATGAATGTCAATGAAACAAATGCCATGTTTCTCTATTACGCCTGAAAACTGTATTTGAGCGTTGCAAAATGTATTATTTGAGGTTGTATTTGTAGAAAAAATACATTTTTAAGTATTTGTCCAGTTAAACATTTTTTCATCAAGTGTGTTTCATTACCTCCTATGAAATAAACCAATTACGTACACAATAGTCAATGTCTCCAAATCAAGCTCTGCTATCACTCGTATGTCTTTGAGTGCTTTTCATTTACCCGATCCATCTTGAATGTTCATATTTTGTACTATCTTCAGGTTAATTCCAGTTTCTCCACTGAACTCATAGTATGTATCACTTCGCTTTTGCCACTAGTCCGACATTTAGAATATTTTTGTTTCCAAAGTTTTAACAGGTCTATATCTTGGTGTCAGATCAAAACAAAAAGCACTTGTGTCACCCTACAGTAACTTTAACCCTCCCTCTTTATCCCAAGTCTATCAAAGAGATCTTGGGGGACATTGCTATCCCCAACTCCTGGAGATGGATACATTTAATGGTCATACTGTACTGTTATAATTTGTGCCACATTACAGCTACAGAAAATGTTGCCAGACTTGAACTTTGACCAATTCTACTGCAGTGTTCTTCACTTTTAAATAAACAACACTACAAAAACTTCCTGCCACACACTGCTTGAACTTTACTTACTCCTGAAGTCTCCGTAACGTAAATGGCAGGACGTTTTTTGATTACACACAAGTCGGCGCTTTAAATAACATTCCAATTTGTACTATTCAGTCATCTGTTTTGCACTGTCTAATGAACTTCTGGAATATTCGAGTTAGTCGTCATCTCATATCATTTGACGCATTTGGTTCAATAATGTTTCTTGCTGAACACAGAAAACAGATGGTGTTATTGGATGTTTAACAGGCTGACAGAGGTCGAAGCTAAATGTCTATGGAATAATATGTCCTGGAAAGGTCAGATATGAACGTTGCACTGCCCAAATTGTTGTATTTAGTCACATTTGGTATTACACAACAACGGCAGACCAGAAAAAGCTGTAAAAATGAGAAGCAAAAGGTAAAGTAATATTTTCTTATTATAGAATTGCATTGGAAAGGGCGCATATGTTGGGTTTCCACGCTTCTGGGGGACGTAACATTGACTTGTGCTTATGGTTAAGTTTGACCATGGCTCTGTTGAATACTAAGCTGCCCTGTCGCTCACTACACTGTCCACTGTTCTGGTCGGTTCCACTGTTTATATACCCCGGTCCGTGGATTGTGAGTTGCGGTGCGTTTCAAAGTGCCAATGTTGCCAGAGCTACGGCTTTCTCATGGGATTGGAAACTGGCGGTGAAAGACATTAGTAGGCCAGAGCTATTTAGCATGTCAAATATGTAGATTTTAGAGTAATCCTACTAAAAGTGCTGAATTTCAATGACAATTTTGAATTGTTCTGTGGAGATTCTATTTGTGTGTAAGAGAGAGAAAGGGACAGGTTTTTCAGGTGTCACTGCACATGTTTGGTCACTGGCACCTGGCAACCCTGCACAGTGGTATGTTTATCTGGTCACTCAGTCCCATGTAACAGGGTTACTGCAGCAGAGAAATCCATTTGAATGTTGGTAGTGTGAGAGTCCTTGGTTTTCTTCACTTGTTTAAGTTTAATGTCGAATAACCAGTAACCTACTAAATTTCCCCATAAACTCAAAACATGCACCATGAGTAAAAAACCTCCGAAGGTAGTGCTAGACCAAGCTCAGCACAAGATCTGGAGATGGGTCTCCTGGTGCTGCACTGTGGCCCCCAATGCCACATGCTCTGGTGGGCTGTGTCCTGACCAGAGAGACTCTGCCTTAAGAGCGATGAATGTACAAGTATGCTCCACTATAAAGCTCTATTTTTTTTATCTTTGAATACAGTATAAAACCTGTTGATTTTGATAGGCTAATTACTGATAGGCCTACAATAATCTCAGGAGCCATTTTAATATAATGAGTTACATTGAATGCACCAGAATACCGGAAATTGCATGTCATTCAATGACATTTTCTTGGGTGAGGACCCCCAAACCCCCTTTACATATGAGTAGGCTATTTCTCGTTCTTAGAACATTTACAACATGTAAATACTAATGAATAAATGTCCCACTTTTATGAGGTTTTCTGTGATGGCCGTTGATGATTAACACATTAGATTTTCGGTCACCACTGCCTGTAAATATATGCTCTACTAAAGTATTAGACAAACCAAACAACATTTTTTTTTCTAATACCATCCAATTAACGCTAAGGGACACGTGTGATCCCAAGTAACAGGAAATGACACCGCTCAATATGTGTCGCATGAACAACTCTTGACTTTTAGACTTCATGGGTTTGACAAGACTACGAGGCAGCCAGGTCCCACCGGAGATGTTTTGCCGCTGCAGACTTCACATTTTCACAGCGCCCGCTAGCATTAATTGCATCGGCGCGCCACGTATTCAGAGTCACACCGCTTTTAATACAAATGACTTGAGACGTGGAGTAATAACTTTTCTCTTTTTTCACGACAGTTGGTGCGTGGCGTATTTCTCATATCTGATGCTCGGGAGAATACGCCCACGTTCGACTAATCAAAGCTCCCAATGTTTTTCCAAATGTCACTTCTCTTTATGAAGCAGGTGAGGGATCAAATGCATCGGCGTCGCAAAGATTATCCCGGAAGTCACACTTAAATCCATATTGTTATCCTGAGGGCGTAATGTATTTCATAAAGAATAAATAAATGCATTTAGCGTTTAGTCGAACTTGTGGTAGAAAATTATTGCAATGCTCTATTTTTACAACCTTCCTCTACAACTAATCTACACATCGTACTATTGGGATTAAAATCGTTGTATATTTTGGCTTCTTTTGTTAAAATACATAAAAAACAGATGAGATGCTTTATATAGACTTCTTAGTTTCCGCTGTTGTGAATCAACCCAGTGCTCCACATTTAATCTAAAGATAGTAATGCTGCTGTTTGGAGAGATTGGAGGCCCCAAGATGGAACATAATTTTGAAGCTTTGTTCTTGGCGTTGCTTGCAGTCCTTCCTACTTTCTGTTCTGAATGCATGAAGAGACCATAGAGTGCGTTAGACAACCGTCCAAATTGGGATCCATCAAGCTTATTGGTAGCACGTCTCTCAAATGCGAAAGATATTTCCTCTCGAAATATATAATTTCTTTACCCCGGATTTACGGTGGGGAGTGCTTTCCGTGTTGATTCTGCTTAAATCCGAGCTGTTTCTCAGTCCTTTGTGTCAAATGTACAACAAGAGAGAACACGTTTATTTCAATGCTGGGCAAGTTCCTTCAAAAAAGTTATTATCTGTTACATCTCCACGAAACTAATAGTGTCAGAATGTAGTGAAAATGACAAATGATCAAATAAAGTAAAAAATTAAAGAGCTGTACCTGATTTTTACCGTTTTGTAACTTGAAAAACAAAACAATACTAGCTCATGTTCCAGATTTTTGCATGTAATAAAGTAAAATCTGTTTGTCCACAGTACAAATACAATGTAAAAGCATCTATTCAGGTGAAAATTAGATCATCAGCATCATGGATCTAATCGCTAAACTCATTGCAGTGAATATTTAGGATGCTAGGACTGTATTGAATAGGGCAATTCTCAATATACTGACATCGTAATATGCTGTTACAGACTTTTTGGCAATTGATACAGAGATGCGCATCGTAATACTTTAAAAACACTGCTGCATTGAGGCTGAATCTGAAGCTAAAAAAAGTGAATTATTTATAGGGTAACTGTATTCCGATATTAATCATATCAACCATATTTCACTAAAAGATACTGTTTTGAATTTGAAAAATAGAGCAAATACAGTGTCATATTTATTCAAATTAGATCTGGAAATCATCTCGCGACCCCCAGCTCAACCCTTGCGACCCCTCGCCCACCCACCCCCACTTTGGGACCCACTGTCCTAAGGTAACAGGCAATACCCCGCCCTAATATTAAGTAAGTGAGCAATATATGTGACCTCTACACACAGACATTAAAACAAACATTTTCCCACATTTTAAACCAGTAAAAATCAGGTACAGCCCCTTTAATTGAACAAAAACCAAATAAAAACTACACTTACCACTGTCAGTTCAAATGCAAAATGAGCTTTATTTAGCCTGCGAATCCCCAAATGCACTCTGAACCAGCCTGAGGACAGACACGCTTCGCCACAGAGCTCAAAAGCATTGAAGGGTTTTATATTTTTATACTTTTATATTTGAAGACTTTTTATATTTTATAATTATAAAATAATGGTTTTATAGTTTTACTTATGTAAGATGAATTGCAGAAGTTTTGTTTGTTGTACAACATGTCAGTTATTGAGTTTCAGGTAACATCCAAACTAGTTGTGAAGTCTTCATTTTGTGGCAAAGCCTAAATCTCAGGAATGTGTAAGATAAACAAAACGGCCTCTCCCTGCGCACACACCATATAAGGAGAACTTTACGTTAAACCCCCCATCAGAAGACTTCAGGAAGGATGCCATCGCCTCTTCTTGCATATTCATGTATTATTCATGTGCCATGTGTTAAATACGGATGGACTGAGCCAGTGGTTATGTTCTGGGGAGATAGGCGAGAATAACCAATGTTAGGGCTCCAGAACATCCAGAGCTCTGTATAGATTATTTTGTATTAGGAAATAAATCTTTTGATTGTAACTCGTCGAATCCTGGCCATCATTATACTGGTATGTGTTATTAGTTATATAGTGTAGTAATTGTTGACTGCTAAGCGCTCCACTCTTACAGCAAGCGAACATGCTGGATTTGGCTGATAAATAATAAGAAATAGCCAAAGAATTCTTCAAATGGTGACCCCGGACGTTGACTGAAGGGGGCGTTGGTCAGCGGACTGGATTACGGACCGGACCGTCTTAAATAGACATCGCGGTAGACATGCCAGATCTATACTCCACGGCTGATGTTTGGATTTTCCCTGGGGCCCCAAAACTGAAATAAGGTAAGACTATTTTGATTCTCTCTTTTTTAAAGAGATCAAAGTAAGTCTATTGGCATATTTTTCCAAATTTAGTGAAACAAAGGGGAAGATCCTTGCATTGGTTTATTTAGGTCAATTTTGACTGTGGACTGTAGAAGGGAACTCGTATAAGTATACATTTGTTGTGTTTGATTAATAACGTAGTTGTGAATAAGAATAATTGAAGAGTCTGACTGTGGACTGTAGAAGGGAACTCGTATAAGTATACATTGTTGTGTTTGATTAATAGCGTAGTTGTGAATAAGAATAATTGAAAGAGTCACGCAGCGTCGCGTAATACGCTCTAAAGCGGTCTCACGGACCCACGTAGGTGATATCTCCCTGCAAACCGGACGCGGTAAGCAAATTAAAACGTTACTGGGGAAACGTGGTCAGACTGGGGAGCTGATAAAACCTTATAGAGGCTAAGCTGATAAGAGCCCAAAAAAATTAGCAGGTTTAGAGGCCTACTGCTATCAGTTACGCGGGATACTCATCTTGAGCGGGGATAGTAGTGAAAATTGGCATATGAAACTACGTTATAGAGGCTAAGCTGATAAGAGCCCAAAAAAATTAGCAGGTTTAGAGGCCTATCGCTATCAGTTACGCGAGACATCGATCTTGAGCGGGGGTAGTGATTAAAATATTGGCATAAGAAACTACGTTTATTGTTGGAATAATTTGTTAATTGTAGAATAAAATGTCGGGAAACGTACAGTTAATACCAAAGGACTGGATTGGTAAAGCATGGCCGTCTGGGACAATCAGCTTGGTACAAGAAAGGCAAGTTAGGTGAGTTGATAGAAGTTTGTGAATGTGGATTGAAAGAAGGAGGAGAGGATGTAAACCGAGCTGTGCCACTCGGTAAGTTTAAGGCACTTGTGGTAGCGCTGAGTGGAGATTCACGGTTGGAAATCAACAGGATGTAGAACGTGAATTGTTAAACAAAGGATTGATTACAGAGGAACGGAAGAAAAAGGAGAAAAGGAGAGCAGAGCTGAAAAGGAGATTTAAATCGTGCGTCCCTTGGCGGAGAGTGCTGAGAGTGATGTGGGCAGAGACAACTACTGTGTTTGATCCGCCCAAACAGACAAAGGAAGATGGTCCTCCTCCTCCCCAGGACGGAGCACCGCCTTCGTATGTCGAGGTAAGTAGCCCAACGGCACCACCTACTGGTGGCGCCGGTGGACTGTATCCATTGCTGGCCTTGCAAGGTTTTTGAATGCAGACATACAACCATCAGAGACTATGACACAGGGCGAAACAGATAAACTGCAGAAGTTAGTTCTTAAACAACTCTCATTGTCAAAAGAAGAGAAACAAAAACTAGCAAAGAAGAAGCGCGACCTGTTTCAACAAGACACAACAGCAGCCACAGTTCTAGAACATGTAGCACAGCTGTTTAAGCAAGTACAGGATACAAAACAGGAAGTAAGTGAGGGTTTGCAGGCTCAGCAACAGCAGCTTGAGTTATTACAAAAAGATTTGAGACAAGAATATAAGGACAATACGGTCCAAGAATTGACTAAATTAGGTGAACAATTACAAAGAGCTGGCGGTGCAAAAGAAAAGACCTGGCAGTAGAATCAAAGGTTACAAAATCTAAGGCAGCCATGGTAACTTTGTTCGACACGGATGAGGAAGATGAAGGTGGATGCAATGTTGAGAGTTATGACATACAATCTAAAATAAATGGTCTAAATCGGAAATTTACAACCTCCAGGTTACTATCACATTTTTGCGAAGAAACATTCCTACAGAGGACAGTGAGAAGGCAAGCTGGCAGACACAAATTGAGGAGGCCAAGAAAACCATGATAGCTTTACGGAAAGAATTACAACAAAACAAAGATGCATTAGCCAAATTACCTAAATTAAAATCAGCAAGTTTATACCCGGTGACACGACCACACGTACATAATTATCCACTACTAGCAACAGGCCCTGCAGGCGCTGATGGGCAAATCCCTAGGGTTTACAAACCCTTAGGGGGCGCTGATATGGCCTTGATCAAAGAAAAATTACCATCACTGTCTCAAGGAGGCATGTCATGAGTGCGTAGCTCTCTGAGCTCAGGCAGGTCACATGACTCTGGCACTGGGAGATGTGAAGCAACTACTTACTGAATGTTCCTCACATCATGTTACGGAGCAGATTTTGAGGGATATAGCTCTGAATGACACACCTATTGAAGATCCCTTTGAGCCTCATGCAGAGGTGCTATTAGACCATCTCAAACTTAGGTTTCCCTTAACCACGCCCACACCACCAACATTGGCTCCGTTTATTCCAGGTACATGTCCAAGTACATACATGGACCAATGCATTAATGCATACATAAATTCTATGCACACACATCCTCTGAGGAACCCACAAACTACATGCTTATTTCTGCAGCAGGTTCTGGCCGCCTTGCCAGCCCAAATTCAAATAGCATTAAAAGCTGTGCCCGGTTTAGTGGCTGACAGCACTCAATTTTTGACGCATTTTAGACACCATGCTGATATATACAATCAACAACAAAAAAGGCTCAAGATAAAACTACACAGTTACAGCAGGAGTTACTTAGACTGCAAATTTCTGAAGCCAGGCAGCAAGCTACTGCTAAAAAGAAAGACCAGGTCAAAACGCAGTTGGTGGCTACAACACCAGCACCTACTGACACCCCCATCATCACACCTGCACCTGTCCAAGCACACCTGGCGTCTTATCGTTGACACCACCACACCCTTATCAGGGAAGCGGACAAAATAGAAAGGGCCGAGGAAGAGGGAATTTTAGAAGCCAAAGTAGAGGTAGGGGAGCAGGAATGAGCTTTGGTGGACAACAGCAGCGTGGAGGCGTTTGTTATAATTGTGGCGCCCTGGACATTTTAGCCGTGATTGTAGAGCCCGCCCGGGGACTGGACCAGATTCCCGCGGGACCGCAGGGACCCCAGGATCGCGCTCCATGGACACAGCAGGGTCCTCCAATCCGCCACCATGGGTGCAACAAGGCCAGTATTATGGTGGGGCGGGAGAAAATGAAGGATACTAGGGGGGCCCAATGAGTCTTGTCGCCACCCCGGAACCATTTGTCACTGTAGAGGTGGGTGGCGAAAAAACAATGATGTTGGTGGATACAGGAGCCACACATTCTACTGTTAAAACTATACATCATTCACAGCTCAGTAACAAGAGCATCCATCTCTCAGGACTCATGGGACAATCAACACCTCTACGAATTACCAAACCATTGACTTTTTCGATTGCTGGCCAAAACTTCATTATGCCTGTCATATATTCGCCACAAACACCCGTCAGTTTGATGGGCAGAGACATTCTACAGACGACTGGAGCTGATATTCTCTGTACTCCTGGTGGGCTTACAGTCACCTGGCCGAATGGACAATCAGCTACCTGCTCTGGACAAGCACGTCATCGTGTTTTCCTGACTCAATCTTCAACACCACAAACGGCAAAAATATATTGGGGCCTGTTACAGCCACAAACAACTGAAGAGGAGGGACTGTACTCCTCTATGCTGCTGTGGAAGCCATGGTTCTCCACCTGCTACCCATTTACAACTCCAACTGACCCATATCATGTCACATTGTTTTATGACAGACAGGATGACGAGGTTTATGAAGAAATTTTTAATACCCAGCTTAAAGGTAGAGAATTTCTAATAACTACTAGCTGTCTCGTTCACAAAACTGGGGTTGTAGCCTCTGTAAAACTGCCTGACGAGCTACAGCTCTATTACAAACGTGACACACAAACAGATCCACATTGTTCTCTTTTCCTGGGGCCTGGCTTTGAAGCCCGTGAATTAGGTCCCCTCACTTGGAGGCTTAATCGTGTTGTTGATTGGAAACCAACATCTATTCCAAATTTGTTCCATAGTATTTCGGCTGAGGCCTACATGATTCCATTATCAAATGTAATTGACACTCTGTTAATGGATGAGGAGACTTTGGACCGGTCACATGGCAGCATGAGCTTACTGATCATGAATCTGCCGCAGAAATGTTGTCCAAATTTCCAAAAGAATTATGGGCTGTTAGCGGTTCTGATATTGGCCGCTGTCTTTCTGTAGAACCTGTGGTTCTCAATGTCCAACCAGGCAGTAAAGTTTATGTCCCTCAGAGAAAATATAGTAACAGACAGCAGTTTGAGGGAGTAGATCAGGCGCTTAGAGACTTATGGGAAGCAGGGGTTCTTGAAATTTCAAATTCAACCTGGAACACTCCCCTGAACCCAGTCCCAAAACCAGATGGCACTTTTAGGCCGGCACATGATCTACGTAAAGTGAATGATGTCACTATAACTCCGCTTTTGCCAGTGCCAGACCCACATAAAGTCCTGTCCATTCTGACTCCTGACATGAAATACTTCTCGGTGATAGATTTAAAACACGCGTTTTATTCTATTCCATTGGCAGAAGAAAAGCAGATATCAATTTGCTTTCACCCATTGTGGTGTCAAACTGCAGTACACAGTACTCCCTCAAGGGCACGGAATAGCCCTGGCATCTTTAATGATTGTTTAAAACGTTGTCTTGCAGACACCATAGTACCTGAAGGGAGCGTAGTCATTCAATCGTTGGCGACATTTTGATTGCATCCACCTCATCCACCGAGTGTTTGACTGCCACGTCTAATGTTCTTTCCCAACTTTTGCGCCATGGCTTTAAAGTGTCCAAATCTAAATTGCAGTGTTGCAGGCCTCAGGTAACCTTCCTAGGTAAGGTCATCTGCTCTGGTAGTATTCAACCCTCGCCCTCACAAAAACAGGCTATTCTATCAGCACCAAGACCAGAGATAGTACAAGGCCTCCTTTCATTTCTGGGCCTTGCCAACTACTCCCGAGGTCATGTTCCTGATTTTACAGGTAAAACTGCCCCTTTGAGGGCCATTATTAAGTCGGCTGGTGTGCGCGAGCTCAACGCGCCCTTGGAGTGGACTCCAGAGGCGGATTTAGCTTTTACTACATTAAAACAAAGCTTGGCTTCTTGTGCTAATTTGCCGGTACGGACTATTCAAAACCATTTCACTTGGACACAACATTGACAGAAACCTCAGGGTACGCCACTTTGTGGCAAAAAAGACAGCGATGGTGCACGTGGGATTTTATTGTATGTTTCTACACTTTTGGATCCGGTTGCTAAAAAGTCTGCATCTTGTGCCTTGTACGCTGACACACTAGCCAAGCTTTTGGCTAAATGTGCCCACCTTGTTATGGGACATTCATTGACGGTTTATACTCAACATTCTGTTGTGGCATATGTACAGTCTAAACTTTTTGCTCTTACACCTCAGAGACAACAGAGGCTATCACCTATTTTGACGGCTCCTAATCTTATGTATGCCTGGTGGACCTGGCCAATGCCTCAACTGGGTTGGCTACAAAAGGCACACCTCACAATTGTGAAGTCCATTCTAAGGCTGAACTTTCTTTACGACCTGATTTATTTCGCACACCCATTCAGTCTTCTTTGTTGCTTTTTACAGATGGACATTGTGACCGTCATTCTGCCGGATCCTTGCGTGCTGCTGCGGCAGTTGTCCAGTTTATTGACTCAAACACTATTCCTACAGTGGCCTCTTGGGGCCCTGAAACTGGTTTCTCAGCTCAATATGCTGAACTCATGGCTGTTTTATTGGCCCTACAATATGCTGGTGATCTTGCATGCACTATCTTTACAGACTCCCAGTATGTCCATGGAGGGCTCCATAGAGACCTTCCTGTTTGGCGTCGGGGAGGTTTTCTAACAGCACAGGGCACGCCCATTGCTCATAAAGATTTGTGGGAGTTAGTCTCATCCCATCTGATGCAACCATGTCAACTTGCAGTAGTGAAGGTTCCAGGCCATTGTAAAAAGGGATCTATGACATCTTTGGGCAATGCTGCCGCTGATGTTGCAGCTAAGACTGCTGGTGGCTATGTTGGTTCTATAAATGTTGCTATGGTTTCTTCTGTCCCGACTATTCCTTTGTTACAGGCTGTCCAATCCTTTGCCCAGCCTGGGGAACTTGACTTTTGGCGCTTTAAGGGGCCTCTGTTAACCCTGACTCGGTCGTTACTCTGGAAAGCACCCTATGGTGCCTAGCACACTTTTTGCTTTGTGTGATATGCCCAAACCAGCCCAAGCCCCACTTTCTACCTCTGAAATTCAGCTCAGACATGCCAGCGAAGACCCTAGTTTTTGGGAAAATGTTTTGGACGCTGATGCATATGAAGACGGCGTCTTTCGTGGTCCTACTGGCCTTCCTTATTTGTCTCCTAACATGATTTTTGATGTTCTTTCCTCACTACATGGTAAATCCCATGTTTGTGCCTTTGAAATGCAACGCCAACTTAAAGGTTTGTATTACCATCCTAAACCTGCTGCTCTCTGTGGAGCATTCACACGCACATGCGTATCATGCTCAATGTTCAACCCCTATCCACACGTTAAGAACATGGGTAAGTTACGTTCGGGTCAGTATCCCGGTCAAGTTATACATTTGGACTTCACTGACATGTTAACACCCTGTAAAGGGAAGCGTTTTCTTCTTTCCATCATTGATACATTCTCAGGATGGGCTCAGTTTTATCCTTGTAAGGCTGAAACCTCTTCTGTGGTGGTTCAGTCACTGGTTACTGATTGGATTCCTAACCATGGCGTCCCTAGTGAAGCTCACACAGACAATGGTAAGCACTTTACCTCCCGAGAAGTAGCTGAGGTATGTTATCTTTTGGGCATCTCAAAAACCTTTTCTGCAGTCTACCACCCTATGGGTAACTCCATGGTTGAACGTTGTCACAGAACTTTAAAGACTATTCTCGCAAAAATGTGTCATGACACTAAATCACAGAATTGGTTGGTTCATTTGCCAGCGGCAACGATGGCTATGCATTCAATGGTCAACAAACGTACAGGGTTTTCTCCTTATGAATTGACTCATGGCCGTTGTATGCCTTCATCTAATAAAGCACTAGACCCAGCTTTGCCTGAGGTCCTTCAATTTCAGTATAAACCTTACTTTGAAGCTCTGAAATCTCTTGTTACATCACAAACTGTTGATTCAACTCCCACTTTGGTGTATGATCACACTGTTAATCTTCCTTCTCAGGTCTACATAAAGCAGGCTGTTCGTCCATCTTGGTCCTCCCCTCGTTACATTGGACCTTTTGAAGTGACGCACCGCACCTCCCATGCTTTCAAAGTACACGGAAAACCTCATTGGTACCACCACTCCTTTGCCAAACCATACTATGGAAGTGGGCCCGGAGGTCCCACTGAAGGGGGTGGGGATACCCAAAATACTCAAAATACTAAAGACAAAACAGACCAAACCTCAAAATAGATTTATATCCGTCCCTCTCACTTTTCGCAGATGGTTTAAATTTTCAGGCTTTCTCCAAGACTTTTTCATCAATGCCCAGTGTGGCTGTGTGTCCTGATAACGCTACTACTCATTGGAATAGTGATATGTTTGACTTTAGCTGGATCTGGTTTAAATGAACGCAAACTAATGCATTGTAACAATGGAAAAAACATTAAATCTTTACGAGCAAAAGTAGCGGACATACAGACCCCTGGTTGGATTGATGACTGGACAATCAAATGTATAAATGATAATAATACTGATGTTGTAAAAATTGTGACTGTGTTTATGTTGGCAGAAGGAAATGGTTCCAGGAGAAGGCTCACTAATCGAATCGCATTCACATCTACAAAATAAATGGGTAAAGGTAGCTCATTATACAGCAAAAAGTCAATGTAACTTCACCTTGTTGGGTTTGCTCCTTTAAGCCACATCATGCAGATGAATCTCCCACCTCGGTGGCAGTGCCAGCTGGATTACAAGAATCACTTTGTATATTATACTTAGGAAGAATTATGGCCCGTAATCCTAGTTCTCACTTACCTGAGTGTAGCCAATGGATGCATGCAGCTAATTTAACAGTGTGGAGAAACCCAGTAAATTGGACTAGACAAACTAATAGCACAGTGGGGAGAGGGCTCCACTTTTATAGACAACCATTACCTGCCCAAGTCTGTTACACTCGTAGCTGTAGTGATACCAGATCTTTAGGTAAATCATCCTGTAAGTATGAAATAGGTCCTAACTCTTGGCCCCGAGACTCACAAAACTGGTGGCAAGACGTACATAAGATTCTAAACCTGGCAAAGAGCTCTACTGTGATTCTCACGCCTCCAGGAAAGGAGGGCGCACCTACTCCCTCGTGGAGTGCGTTTGGACATGTGGCATTAATTCTTATTTAGTATTACCTACAAATTGGTGCGGCACATGTACATTAGCCAGACTGGCACCTTCTTCCTTAGTTATTTCAGATGATTTAATGCAAGAGATGGTTAAAAAAAATGGCCACCATAACCCCCACAAGTATGTAAGAGTTAAACGAGTCTTGAAAGTAGGAAATAAAACTTTAGGCCAAGCATACATACCAGCTATTGGAGAAGGTCGTGACCCCTTAATTTCTGACTTCAGAGGTTGGTTCGGTACCTTGATCCCACAAGTAGGTACAGCAACCAACGCCCACAAAATTAATATGTTATATTGGGCAATTGAAGATTTAGCCGAAATTGTAGATGACACATTGAAACAATTGGAGGATGGCTCTGAATTAAAGGCAGTAGCCTCAGTAGCCATGCAAAACCGTGTGGCCTTAGACGGTCTTTATGCTGAGCGAGGAGGTATGTGTGCAGCTGTAGGCATAGATCATTGTTGTACTTACATTCCAGATGAAACCGGCAATTGGACACACATTAGAGAAAAGGTGAAAGGTCTTAGGAATTATTTAGAGTCCCAGGCATCTCCAAACAATGGGTTTGGAGATTGGCTATTCTCCGGCTCCTGGAGTCATATCCTTCAAAGATTTGTTGTTATGTTTTTGATTTTCTTTGTTATACTTGGTATTGTTTGTTGTTGTGTTATTCCCATTGTTAGAGGTATGTTGTCTAGGGCTCTAGGCAGCACCACCACAGGAGGCATCTTTTACTCTCGAAACATCCACTCCACGGGAGTAAGGCCCTCACCTGAAGGGGGTGACAGAGATGATGTGGAAGTGTCTGAGAAGACAGGTTTGGCCCCAGACTGGCAGGATCCTGAGGACAACTGTGATGGAGAATGTGGTATTGATTTTATTAATGAATAATTGTTTTGGAAGTGTTTTGTGTTTTATCGTTGCAGATTTCGAGTTGTGTGTACATGGGATTGAAATGTGAAGGTTTAAAGCTACATGATGTTCTGAGAAAAATGTTCTGTGCATCCATGTCATATGTAAGGACTATGTCGACCATGTACACTTGAAGGTTTGATTTTGAGGTCTTTGGAGACCTCAGAATGGGGAATTGAAGGGTTTTATATTTTTATACTTTTATATTTGAAGACTTTTTATATTTTATAATTATAAAATAATGGTTTTATAGTTTTACTTATGTAAGATGAATTGCAGAAGTTTTGTTTGTTGTACAACATGTCAGTTATTGAGTTTCAGGTAACATCCAAACTAGTTGTGAAGTCTTCATTTTGTGGCAAAGCCTAAATCTCAGGAATGTGTAAGATAAACAAAACGGCCTCTCCCTGCGCACACACCATATAAGGAGAACTTTACGTTAAACCCCCCATCAGAAGACTTCAGGAAGGATGCCATCGCCTCTTCTTGCATATTCATGTATTATTCATGTGCCATGTGTTAAATACGGATGGACTGAGCCAGTGGTTATGTTCTGGGGAGATAGAGGCGAGAATAACCAATGTTAGGGCTCAGAACATCCAGAGCTCTGTATAGATTATTTTGTATTAGGGAAATAAATCTTTTGATTGTAACTCGTCGAATCCTGGCCATCATTATACTGGTATGTGTTATTAGTTATATAGTGTAGTAATTGTTGACTGCTAAACGCTCCACTCTTACAGCAAACGAACATGCTGGATTTGGCTGATAAATAATAAGAAATAGCCAAAGAATTCTTCAGCATCAAAATGTACTGTACAGTCCGCCACAACAACGCAGGACAAACTGTCACCTTGCTGCAGCAGACACAGGCCAAACGTCACATTTACCGAACACACGCCGATATCAGAACGTCTCAAACATGCACGGAAAATGACCAGAGGTGAACCACCAAAAAGATATTACAATAACTGCACGTACGGTAAGTAAAGTAAAGTGCTGTTGCCTGACTGACAACTTGTTTGAGATCTGTAAACACCAAAAGCATGTGGCACTCACTATTTTTTATTTAGTTTAGTGTCTCTTCTTGTGTGTTTTGGAAAGAATCGTGTGTCAAGCCTAAGAAATGTCATTAAAGTTTTTACACTGTGGTTCTCCCTGAGGTTTATACGTTTTTCCCACAGGTTTTTTGTAGTTTTTCCTTGGCGGGAAGGAGGGTCAAGGGCGTGGGTTGTTCTGGGACAGTTGTCTATTTGCTAAATTCTCTTGTTTATTTAAACTGCTTTCTACCTGTGGCCCATCGAGGCAAATGTGATTTTGGGCGCAACAAAAATAAATGTAATTGAATCTACACTTGCCTTAATTTTGATTGGCCCCCTTTTACAGTCCATTTCTTTTTTCATCATCATCATCATCACCGTCTCTAACTCCTCGTCTCACTAATGTTTACCTCTCAAAACAAAGAAACAACTCTGCAGTTCCTCTGAATGAGTCGAGAAAGCGGGTTCCGATCACCAGAATGAGTCATCAAAATCAGATTATTATGTGAATTCTGCACCTTTAAGATTATTTAAATGATGTGCAAACCATAAAATCTGATGTGAGTAATCAGAGGGATTATGATCAGAAATAAATCTTGATGATCTTACTGTTTGCATGTAATTTTGATCATCTTTTACCTTCTAATAAGCAGATTTTGCGTTTCCGTGTAACCGCAGCAATTTTTAAACAGTAACTAAAATGACATTAAAGCACTAAGCAGTTAGATACTTTTGTTAAATTTCTGATAAAAACTAGATGCTTCTCAATACTGTCTTTGTAAATCATTGTAAAAGCACATGGCCTTTACTTAGTCATGACATTCGGTTTTAAAAAGTGTCAGCAGATGGCGCCAGGCCCGTCTGCGGCCGCACGTTGAAATCGAAAGTTTAGCAACAACACGGTACGGTTAAAAGTCACGCATAACATCATTTTGGCCCTTTCAACACGTGGCTCAGTGTGTAAATAATTAAGCAGCGGTAGCCAGACTACACTTGTACAACAAATCCATCCGTCCCGGGTCCTTCTTACTTGATCTCCATCTGCCGCGGCCTCCCGAGAGCAGCTCCGGGCGGCTCTCTGGCACGGACTCACCCACAGGTTACGGCGGGCACTTGGTATTCTGCGGTGTGCTGCGGCGAGCCTGGCCTCCTCACCTGGCTGCGCTCCCCTCCACTCCTCCAAACCATCCGAGTCCATTAGGGTCAGTCCGCGGAAGGGCCCCAGCTGCATGTGTTAGACCGCCTTTCTGCCGCCTGGTTATTCCAAAGGGTTTCACAGAACAAAAGCTGATGCGCTAGTGCACGGCCAAGTGGCAGGAAATAAAATGTAGAAGAATGAACGTGTGATCGGAATAGAAAATGGCTGGCTCAATAGAAAAGAACACCATGAAAACAGTGTAATGGAGGACAGTTCTTTTGAAAATTGTTCCGCCAAAACAGTTTTATGAAATGATTTGGCTTTATCACACCGAAATGCACAATTGTGAGTATGACCGCGGGGAGTTTTGTTGTAATTTTCCCAGTTGGGGGAAATGTGGTGTAAACTGAAAATAACACATTTGATTGAAAACAATAATGAATCTATTGGATGTGAAAGAGAACAAAACAAAATAACAGCCTTTTGAAATGAAACTCATAAATAAACCAGAATGCATTAATCTTTTCTGAATGAATGACGAAAAGGCAGTTGAACACAGGCAGATACAAATGTCAGTGGCTCAAAAAGATGAAAGGTGACTAAATTTCAGGCCAGTCTTTCTTAGGAAACAATGCTCACACAAAAGCTGGAGAAGGAACTGTAGAAACTATTGAGGTCAAATGCTGAAGATGCATTTCTCAGCAGGAACCATGAACGGTGCGCTGTGTGACTTTTTTGGTGGAGGGTCGTTCACCTGCTTGTCTCCGAGAAGATCTTATTGTTCTGTCCAGAATGTTCCGCCCAACGGCATTTAACTTATTCACCCTGCATTTCCCCAGTTACAGGTTTATTATAGAGTTTATTGCTTTAGGAATAGAGTGAAGAACATGCATTCTTACTTCACAGATCTGACCTGATACACATCTGGGTGGCGCCACCTGCTTGTCTCTAAAATAGATTAGTTTAACGCTATTATGTGGAACATTCCAGGCAAAGCAAAAATGTCCCCAAACAGGTGGCAAATCTTTCATGAAAATGTCACATGGTGCACCTACAAGTATCTGACTGCCTTACATTACAGTATAATAAAGCTATTATATAAATGTTAAATAAGAATGATAAATAATGTCAGACCACTTCTTTTTTTTTTTTTTTTTTACCAGATAAGGCGAGTCATAGCGTAAGCACACTTTCTAATATAACTTTTTTTACAAATATTTCTTTATCTTAAAAGCGGATTTTTACAGTTTGAAACGTGTAAAACAGAACTTGTTCATGTACCTGACTTTTTGCACGTAACAAAGTAATCAAATCTGTTTGGACCAGTACAGATATATTGCAAAAGCATCAATATTTGAGTGAAAATGAGACCACAGTGCTCTCTCTGCATCTATTTAAAGAGCATTTTATTCCATGATAAGCAATTAGAGCACTGTGAGGTGAGCATGCTAATGTTTATTAGTTTTACCTTTGCTCAGACTTAATGTGCCCATGACAGGTTGGACGACTCATTTAACCAAAATGTAGTTCAAATAAACATATTTCAAAATTAGCTCAAATTCTTTACAAATTTTACACCAGTTTCGCAATTTTTAGCTTTGTAATTTTACTTCCTGGTTGTAAATTATGACATCACACTAGGAAATTACCATAACAACCATCCTGTACACTGGGCCAAAACTCATCTAATGTCACATTTTTTTTGATTTGACAAATAAAAATAAATGTGAACACCTTTATTTTGTTGAATTCATGTTTAAAGGATCAAAAAAGTAGTTCCTTTTGTGTAAATTCTGCATAACCTCTCCCCAGTGTGATGTCATCAGTTTGTTTACTTCCTGTAATTTTCAACTTTTCTCCACAAACAGCGACCTGATTGACGTAAAACTATCATTTCTATTTACAACAGATATTAATACACTAAATAAAGTCAAAATTATAAAATCATAGAAACCTGTCATACGCATTTTAAGAAAAGCACTTATAAATTCATGGCGGTAAATATTTAGGATGCTGGGACTGCTTTTGGTAAGTCAGACTCCTGTAAAGACTTAAAAATGAACTTCAAAACAATCAACTTTACCTTTGTCTATTTTAAAAAGTTATGTATCTATTTTTTTAATTGAAATGTTCTATTCTATTGTTCTTGTACTTTGAGTTGCAACACGGTAATTCCCCCATTGTCGGACAAATAAAAGTTCCCTTATCTTTGCCCACCGTAGCAGAAATTAGCCTTTGGTTCACCATTACATTATCACTCAATCCATCAACCTTTACGCTCAACTTTACACTCAATAAATAAGGATTATATAAAGTTCACAGCATTTAAAAGAAGTGCGCTTTAGAAAGGGAGGGAAAAACAAAGCTTTAAGTTAGAGGTTCTTACATAACCACTCACAGCCCAAAAGTCGACATTTTATTTCTTGAATAAACCTACTGAAAAGGCTCCACAGATCTTTGAGAAATGACTACAAGTTGGCAGCCGTTTTCTCTTTTCTCCACCTGCATATAACTTTTCAAACACTTGTTCCTTAACTTTCCCCACTCAAGACCAAAGTGCGGTGTAACAAGTTGATGGTGGCTTTAGCGCCTGTGAAGCTCCTCTCCCCACATCCTCCTGGCTGTGTGAGGACTTGCACATGAAAGATGGCGGCGCGGCGGGGGACCTGTTTTTTTTCCGGCGCGCTCTAAACCGCGGAGGTCACCGGCAGTGCAACACAAGCCGAACCTTCCCGCCTAATAACGCCTCAGAGCAGGAGCGCCATCATTTCCCATAATTATTGTTGATTGCATTCATTATGTCACGTCCTGGTATCGTGTGGGCGCCGCTGGTGGTTTCGCTTTCACCGTTTCTCAAAAAGCTAATTGGACATCAGTTTGCAGTTTCAAACGGGGATGAGAAGAAAGCGCGGCTCGTCAGCAGTCTGCCCATTGTCCGATGTATTTTTTATGAGCCCCTGACGGAAGAGATAGGGGCCCGGGGGTGGTGGGTGTGCCGGCGAGATGTCAGACTGCAGCCGGGTCTGAGGGAAAGAAAGAGAGATCCCCTGCAAGCTCGGTTTTAATGAAATTAACAAGCCTTGGTTAAAGAGTCTTGTTAAAAATCTGCTGCACGGAGGTCTGACGCAGCACAAACCGAGGCACTTAAATGAAGCTTAAGGAAGTGGTGGGAGGTTTAAGGCAATGCAGATGGAATTAAGCATATTTATGGATGCAGAATCAACAGTTTTATCTCTCAGCTAGATGAAAGTGTGGAAGATAAGGGCTGTTCTTTGATTATGGCTTTTGGACCTACAGTTGTCCCAAAGGCTCTTTAAAACTAACGAGATCGTCTTTAGTGATCAGGAATGTTGCTGTGATTGGCGGCCAGCGTGTGTTTAGTGTGAGTGACGCCGTCTGGGCTTTGGAGAGTGGAGACGTTTGTGGGTTTTTGGTTGCCTGGGATCCAGAAGACGCACTTCTTCAGTTCTTTGCGTCGCACCTGGAGTCAAACTCTAACAGAACCGTGCAATCCGATTCATTTATTTCTGTGAAACAAAGGAGTTCGTTGGTCATAGACAACGTTTTGTGCTTCGCTCATTGATTCTTCAGAAATGTTTCATGGGTGACCTGATATTATTTCTCGTCAGCAGCAGGGGTGTCAGACTGGGGACGCTTTAATCTATTTTTGTTGTAATAAATTGCAATGTGGTTGAGTAAAGTCTGAAAGAGGAATTATGCATGACATCAGAGGGCCCCATCAGCCCTTTAAAGAGGAAAATGTTTGCTACATGCTCACACATTAGCCAAGATGTTAATAAAAGGCAAGTTAGGTAAGTTTATTTGTAGAGCACAATTGGTACACAAGGCATTTCAAAGTGCTTTACATAACAGGAAGAATTGCATTGAAATCACTAAACACACAAAGACATACAGAATCACTTAAAAAATGCTTTAAAAGAGAAGAGTGCAGATAGAGCTTTCAGTCGTCTGCACATCTAAACTTAACTGTTTTTAGCCTGTCTCACATCTTCAGGGAGACTGTTCCAGATTTTAGCTGCGAAAAACTGAAATGCTAATTCCCAATGTTTAGTCCTGACCATGAGCACCAGCAGGAGGCCGGTCCATGTTTAGTCCTGACTCTGGCACCAGCAGGAGGCCGGTCCATGTTTAGTCCTGACTCTGGCACCAGCAGGAGGCCGGTCCATGTTTAGTCCTGACTCTGGCACCAGCAGGAGGCCGGTCCGTGTTTAGTCCTGACTCTGGCACCAGCAGGAGGCCGGTCCATGTTCAGTCCTGACTCTGGCACCAGCAGGAGGCCGGTCCATGTTTAGTCCTGACTCTGGCACCAGCAGGAGGTCGGTCCATGTTTAGTCCTGACTCTGGCACCAGCAGGAGGCCGGTCCATGTTTAGTCCTGACCCTGGCACCAGCAGGAGGCCTGTCCTTGAGGTCCTCAGAGTCCGAGATGGCTCATCTGGCACTCACGTGTCAGGGATGTACTTTGGTGCTTGACCGTGGAGAAACTTGAACACAAGCAGAACACGTAAAAGAATTAATGATTATAATTTGCAGTTAGTGTATTTTCTTATTGTATTAATTCACTTTGAGATCTTCGTTAAATTGGTCTGGTACTTACTACAAACACAGGACTTCTATAAATTTGTGAGTTACTGTTTGGTGTATGTGAAACCATAACGTGTATATTCTAGCAATAAGGAATACAAAAAATAACAATAATAACTGCATTTTCAGGGATAAATACATTTTCTTAATTCTGAATTAGGGGCCCACTGAGAAGGTTTGTACCTGGAGCCCAGAATTTGATGCTACACCCCTGGTCAGCAGCCAGCTTATTTTATACAAATGGACCATGTGTGTCTCTGATGGTTTGCACTTGTCAATCACTCCCACCGTAGATGAACGCGCTGACCAGACTGAGATCGATCTGTATAAAACACACAGAGAGATTATTGTAGACTTTCCACTTGCTACAAACAGGAGTGCTCTGATGCTCCATGTTCCTTTTACAAAATTCTCTTTTAACCCACACTGAACAAAACTTAAAATCCAAACAACAACACCAGTCTGTTCAGTCCGTTTATGTGCTCCCGTGTCATGGTTCAGGACTACATGTGGATTGATAATTATGTAGGTCAAACTCATGCTTTTAAACTAGTTTGTTTACAGAAGTCCCCCTCCGTACAGCAAACATACAAAATCGACAGCTATTGTTTTTTAAGCATGACATTTTACATGAAGAGTTATTATGCATATAAGTTTTGGTGTTTGCTAAATGGATCATAACAGCCGGTCCTCAGGGATTCCATTCTCACAAAAGTCACGTTTCTTTTTTCAGGATAACAATTTTTAGCTACCGCTGTTTAATCTATAATGTCAGCAGGCAACTGATGGCATCTCGGTATGTGAGATGATCTTGTAATGAAAAAGTAAATAACTAGTTTAAAAAGTTAAATGGATTCACCCCCCAAAGCACGCACTACATATTCCACATATAATTTTATTTTTTATTTTTTTGCAACCCTACAAGCTATTCATGAGTCTATAATGCGTTCAGAGGCTGTTAGAGCTCATCACGCAGATAAATAAACACATCCATGCGTGTTTTACCCAAGGACACAACAACGGAAGGCCATGCTGCTGATGGAGATACATTTTTGGGCTTTTGGGTTGCTTGATATACATCTTCTTGAATTAATCACCATCTTTCTCCATCAATTCCTTCAAATATAACTAGGTATTACTGTATATTGGCAGGGGCGTAGCACTGAATTCTAGGCCCCAGGTACAAACCTTCTCGGTGGGCTCTTAATACATATATGTTTTTTTATTTATTTATTTATTTATTTATACCCAAAAGTTTGGTTATTGTTATTTTTTCTTTCACATTTGCTAGAATATACACCCTATGGCCTCTACTTACACTGAACAATACCTTGCTAATTTATCGATACTCTGTGTAGTTACTGGCTTTACTATGACACAGTACTGTTGCAACAACTACCTGACGATTTTCACAAACATCTCAAAACGTATTATTACAATAAAAAAATACACTAACAACAATTTATAATCACTAGTTTTATCTCTTAACAACTTGGCTAATACGCGAACAATGAATTTCCGTTTTTTTAAAGTGGAGATGGGGCCCTAAGATCTCATGCATAATTATAATTAGTGTCTCAAGGACTTTTTTTAGTAAAACAAAAATGGATTCAAGCGTAGAAAAATGCAACTGAGACAAAATCATCACATTCTTTTGAGGACCCTTCCCTGCTCTGGGCCCCAGGGAAACAGTACTCTTTACCCCCCAGTTTGACGCCCCTGTACATTGGAGTACTTTGCACAGTATTTGTACCCGTTGATACTTAACGGTAAAGAATTATCATCTATGAATCGATTTACTTTGTGAAACCAAACCCCACCTGTGCAATATTGTGACATTTTTCATCCCGGTGTGCAAATCTTTTCAAACGCACTGAAACCTGTTGCTTGGTTACTTTCCCCCTAAAAATAAACGCAGGGAAAAGATTAGAAAGAGCGCAGGGGGAGCAATCTCACTCATCAGCAGCGGAGGGAGGACCGAGCGGGCGGCGGAGATACAGAGGCTCACGGTGAATCAGTCCCAGGCGTCGCCAACAATGGAAGACAGGGCCAGTGAGTCAGAAAAACGGTTCTCCTATACGTCTGCCGCTGCGCTCCTCACTCCCACACCCACTTGGATACGTTTCACTGCGAGCTCTTCCTGCTGGAGCTGTGGATCCCTGACTCCAAACTTTTCTTTCTAGTTTTCAAAACCCCGACCCAAACTAAAATGTTAAATGTCCCTTTAAAAAAGTAAAAATACAAGATGTCTTCCATTGTAGATGACATTTACTGGTTGATTAATACATTTTAAACTTATTTCCTTGGTGTGTTGCTATCAACCACACGCAGCCTGGTAACAAATACCTCAGTTATTTCACACAAAGGCATTATCTCTGCTAAGAATGGGAACTGATAAGATTGACGGTTTCTATTATTGGTCCAGTTCCTTTACAACTCTCATATGATTCCTAATTAATGTAATATAATGTATAGTGTCATTAGCTAGTATTTCATCTCATTCTAAAGGACACATATTCTGCTACAGTGACTTTTTTGAGCTTTAAACCATTTTCTAACAATGTTCCGTCATCAAAAACACACCTGGAGTAGCATTCAGTTGCAGTCACACTGTTTTAAGAAATGTTTATTAGAAAATCCTCCCCCTTCGAGCGTCAAACACACTTCCTGCTGAACTTCTGGGATTTTCTGACATTTTTTCAGACTTCATATGTCATTTATCTGAGAATCGTCTTCTGTTTCAAATCCTTAAATAATCATTAAATCCTTCTGAGCATTTCTGCCGTTTAAAGACAATAACTGCTGCAGCAAATTCGCACAATGATGCTAACTTCACTATATCGTATATATAGCGCTGGTGCCATCTGCTGGCTGGATGCACTCTGTAAGTGTAATTTCATAGTGACTGATAACACAGATAAGTCAGAATTATTACTTTTTGTTTTAAAACATGATATGGCATATTTAAGGCCCTCAAGAGAGGCTAACAACAATATGGACAAATGCAGAATATTTCCCCTTTAATACACAGAGAGAGTTGGCTATAGTACGACTAAAGCTACAGTGTTTCAAGGGTAGTCATCTGGACACCAATTTGAAAGTCAAGACATTTCGAAGAGTCAAGATTTCTACCCTTGAAACCTTTTCTACTATGGAACATTCCTGGACAAATGAGGGATTACAGCAACAAAAGCTACAGTGTAAATTGTTCTAAAGATGGGGATACCTAATTTCACACAGCAAAGCAGGAAGAAGGTATCTAAATGTGTCTAACTAGTTCCTCGCTCTCACAAAGTCTTTGGCACATTGTTAATATCTAAAAGCATTCATTTTCAGGTTGGGGGCTCAGCTTTGGTACAGATTTTTTCAGACAGCGAAGTGGAACTCGTGCTATCATCCCAAGCACATTCATAACAATGCATCCAGCTCCTTTTTCCGAGTTGACGAGACATAAAAATGCTTTCTTATTAGATGCAGTCAGCGTGCAGCCGTCTCATTTTGTCACAATGTGCTACTTTTACAAGTTGCTCTTTGGGGAAAACAACAAATTCCACAAATTTAGTCAGGTACCTCAGCTTTAAATTATGTAAAACACAAAATGAAGCTCAATTTCAGGTGGGCAGTTGGGACAAATTTCTCAAATTGGTTACCCTGCATTACCCAAACAAACACGTGCATGGATCAAACGTTGGGCTTTTCTGTTGTATATTTCTCCATCCCTACTCTTATGCGTCCTATTACATTTCTCACAAACGAAGACGGTCCTAAGATGCTCCTAACTTCAGAGTTGAGAGACTTTTTGCGTGTCTTATTACAAGAAACTCTCAAGTTAATAATTAGAAGAAGACAGAATTAACTTGTTGAACTGTCGGTCTCTTACCTCCGCTGCGCTCTGGTCACAACCCTGGTGTGTGCGCACAGAAATGTTTCCACACAGACTCGACGTGGAGCGCGGGTCGTTGGTGTCACCAGAGCGAAAACTTTTACTCGAAGTGAGAGGGAAAATAAAGAGCGCAGTTTGGGATGACACCGCGTTCAAATATACGGCGGCATTGATATGAAGAATCGTTACGCGAGGAAGCATACGATCCAGATGGTTTGCTTAAAGTAGGATCAGTTCTTAAGTGGAACCAATTCACAATCACCATCCCTACTCTTTGCCCTTTGGTATATCTTACTACTTCAGCTTTCATCCTCTTCTACCCTATGGCCATCGCAGCAGAAGAACCATAAGTACCCTCTATTATTTACTGATATTGCACAAGAGTCAAGATTCAAGAAAGGTATATGCTGTTTGCGCACACAACAAAGTCCATCCACATTGGAATTCTCGTAGAGTGCTCTCAAGGGTTCATCGAAAGACAGGTTTAAAAGCGCCTCTGAAACACAAACATTCAAGAATCATACATTTTCAACACATCCTTCACGCAGACTCGTCATTTAAATGCAGCAGCGAGGCATGCCGACAGCAACGAAACACTGTAAAATGGCTGCTAATTGCGAAAGTAAAAGTAAAAACGACTCAGGACTGAAAGCTGTTTTCTTTTCCTTGCTCCTGCCTAAACGAAACCATAACATCGATACAATATTTAGCACCACATTTTGCAAGTTTATCGCAAACGTCCATTACCATAAATATCCGAAAATGCTACGTCCGTTTGAAAATGCTATATGCTTATCCATTTCAGCTCATGTTATATTGATACATTAAACTGGGCAGACAGGGATAGTATCTGGATGGCCTCCAAGTCTAGTAAAAGTCACATAAAAGGAAATCAGCGCCGGGTTTTACTGCCGAGGATATCTTGCATGAATATTAATCATCTTGTAGTCAATTACACCTCCCCGCTACATTTATAAAGCCGACTTTTTTAAGCTTAGGCCCGATCAATGGAGTCCTGCTTGGCTTTCCATCTTCAGCCCTCCTCCGCCTCTCCTGGATATCTCCCCTCCGCCCGTCTAATGCCACGTTTTGCTTGTGTCTGCACGTAAAAGAGCTCAGGGATGGGGAGGAGGGATGCATTTCTGGGTTGATTTCTCTATCAGCAAAGCCACACAAACACACGCGGCGTCCACAGCATGGGCCCGAAAACTGCACGTATGTAAAGGGAGATACGGCGGGTACGCATGTCGGCAATAGTAGCCTTTGAAGAATGGCATATTGCTGTTCCTATCGCCGTAATATTGTTGGAGTCGTCGTTGGAATGCTGAACTTTGAAGGTAGCGCATTATCCCCACAGAGAACTCATGCGCTTTAATGTTTTATAATAATGTCTAATCACCGAGAAAGAAATAACATGCTTAAGACCACTTGCGTGTTAACCCTGCAGGCTTCAAATATCAAACACTTCACAATATGTTTGCTTTATGGACAGAAAATAACATTGTCCAACGCCAGAGAATGTAGCCATGCGCATTTCTATAGGCCTAATTGAACTTGTTTATTTCTGGTGTGACAAATGGAACATGTTGAGTTGCTGACATTGATTGGCATATCACCAATAAAAGGAATTACAGTCATTTAAGTTTAAATTGCATGCTAATTGTATTACCATTGGAGGAGTCAAGCACAAACTGGCTTAACGGACAGACTTTAATGCAGCTGTTGCTTTGTAAACAGCGCATTTTCACAAATAAACCGTTGAGGATGATAATATATGAAATTACATTGATGCAGCAGCTCTAAAATTACAATAAAATAATTGCTCTAAGTGTCAAAGAGTTAACAGAAAGTATTAAAAGTAAAACTAAGACAACAGTAGAAAACATGGCAATAATATATAAAAAATAAGGGAACACAACTGCAAATGTATGTTTGTAGAAAAGAAAGAAAGACAGAGAATATAAGTAACTATGAAGTCGATTCAATTGGATGAGATGGGGGGATGGAAATACATCACAAAGATTTGACATAAGGTTATCTATTACAGAGGTGTGAATAGTTTTGTGCCTCATTTAGACCAACACCGAAGCGTCAAACAAGCTTTGGCCATTGATAGAGGTAATTGCACTGGACCTGGAGAAACGTCATGGTGAACGTTTGAAGCTGACCGGTCGAAGCATCACAAAAGTGGAACAAGACGAGAAATAAAATTGTCATTAAATCGAGCAGAGAGAAGCACCCCGCACTCAAACAGACAAAGCGCTTCTATGTGCACATTTTCCAAAACAAAATAGTCAGTAAATCTACTAAAATAGGCCAAAGTACATCCGTTAGCGCCAAGTTAGTTTAGGTTCGTCCCTTTGACTTACGCACCAACCACAATGCTACCATCTGGCTGGACAGATTATATTTTACCAAAACGTTAAGTATATAATATCGTGATGATGATGTCTGACTGTTCGGCCAGAAATGATGAAATGAAAAGTTCCATCTTGAAAAAACAAAGTGCCATTTTAAAAGACTGTTTTCTCTGTATCTTTTGTCTGTTTGTACAGTTAACTTCATTCATACCACTGCAGCATCCATCAAAAATATATTCTATGCGTATTTTTTCCACAAATCTGCGGACGGATCAAAGACGTGACTCATGCGGATCAACGCGCTCATTTAATACGTTTTAATCTCGAGGCAGACGTGCAGGTTTCGCAACGGATACATGATGGCGTTGGCGTAAATCGCTCTTTATTGAGCCGCGCGGCCTTGTAGCGTTGACGTGAAAGACCTTTATTTCGATCTCGAATGTAGACGACAGAAATAAAGCCGTACTCCATCCAGCTCACTATCTCCGTAAATTCGAGTTCCCTCTGCAGAGGAGGAATATTGACTCCTCTCAGAACAGCTGCACTCAGAAGTTGACGCTTGTCCCCCGAAGCGGAGAGAGGGCAGCCTGTTCATACCTCGGGCTCTTTCCCCCGCAACAACATGGCCCTAACTCGCCTCATTCAACCGCACAAACAACCCACAACGCGGGCCATCACTGCCAGCCCGGGCCACTGCTAAATTGGTCGGAAGCTACAGAAAATGTCGCCGGCCCTCAGACAAATGCAGTGTGTTCCGGCGCATTGCACTCGTAGATACACTCTCTGCCAGACTGTGATACTGAGAACGGGGCCGATTTTGAGCGAGATGGCTTCTGACAACGCGCGACACCTGCCATTGCCTCCGCTGACACGTGCGCGACCGAGGCGGGCCCCCGAGCCGGGAAAAGTCGCTCGGATACGGGGTAGGTAAGCCTCGGAAAGTGAGTCCCGGCCATGGCACAGTCGCATCATTAACGAGGCTGGTGAAGGGTGGCTCGGGCCGGGTTCCAAAAACAGTCGGCTTCCCCTCTCCACTCCCACTACCCTTCATGCTCCACAGTTGCGTCTATCTTTAGCGCGGCGAGCTAAGTCAGCACTCTGCGACTGTAGACCTTTAACACTTCAAATGTGTGCCCACCAGCGCTCTCCTCAAACTGAATTAAAACTAAAACAACCGGACAAGTGAAGAGAAGGTGCAGGCCTTAAAACTCCTGTTCTATTCTGCCCAGTATCCATGAACTATAAAAAGGTACTGAGAGTTTGTTGTATATTCCCTGCGTTTAATGGAAGAGCTTTAACTACATACAACTGTACAATATTTACACTTGATAGAAATGTGATATTTTCATCCTTCGTCGCATCTGTAAAATGTTCTGGAATTAACTTCTACAAGAGGATACTGTGAAGAAAATACTGCTAAGAATATATGCGTAGTCATTCATTTTCAGTGTTTTTGCGAGTGCTGAAGGGTAGATCCTTCGTCAAAGTGCCTATAATGACAGCTTGGACTGCTCATTTAACAAAAATGCAGTTCAGATAAATATATTTCAAATTCTGCTAAAATCTTGACAAAATTTACCCCAGTTTAGCTGTTTTTTTAAGTTATACATTTTACTTCCTGGTTGGAAATGATGACATCACGCTTTGAAATTACTACGACTCCTCTACAGTGCACTAAAACTCCACTAATGTCACAGGGTGTTTTTTTTTTTTTTATTTGACAAAGAGAAATACATTTGAACACCATTATCTTGTTGAATCGATGTTTAAAGGGTCAACACATTGTTTCTTTTGTGTAAACTATGTGCAGTATTTGTAGTGTGATCAATTTGTTTACTTCCTGTAATTTTCAACATATTTTTCAACTTTTCTCTACAAACAGCTTCCTGATTGGTGTAAAACTATAATTTATAATTACAAAAAAAAAAAAAAGGAAAATCAAAGCTGCACTTTAAATTAAAAGTTCAGTTGCAATAACTTAATGTGTGTATGACAGCTTAGACAATACATTTCACAAAAATGCAGTGAACAAGATTATATCACGATTTAACAAATAGAAATTGCCTATTTTTTCCCAGGTTAAACCATTTGGGTGATGCCTATAGTTATACTTCCTGGTTGGATATGATGAGCAGATTCTTCATTTATTTTTTTCAAAACCCACTTATAACATACGTCGCCACTTAGCATTGATTACTATACTAGCAAAAGTTTTTTTTTTTGCAATATATTTTTTCACAGTTAGGGTAAGGTTCGGGTTAGGCATAGGAACAGATAATATGGTTAAATTTAGGGCTTTGGAGCATGCAAATTAATCGGGTCTACTGTGTAGAAAAAAAAGGATGCACAGTAGATGTGACATTTGTAGAGGTAATTCCACAACTGTTACCTAGCAACCATACTGTAAACAAGGATCGTTATGATTTGACACATACTGTAACAATACCCGATAACACCTTTATTTTGTTAAAAGATAGTTTAAACTTTCAGAAAATTGTGTCAGTTGCGTGTTAATTGGCCCGAGCCAGTAAACTGGCGAGGGACATTGTTCTTCGTTGGTTTCTTTCTTATTCTTTTTTTTTTTTTCTTACTATTGACCCAGTGAACATGCACGAAAAGTCCCACATAGGGGTATAGTCGCGATCGGCCCGGCGAAAAATTTGATAATTCGCGCGTCTCGAGAGCATCCGACCCGAACCGAACGAGCAGCACCGGCCCGAATCGGACCCTATGGGAAATGGGACGAGCAAATTTTGCCCGACGAGCACGAAACTCGGAGCAGTGATAGAGAACAGTGACCCGAGCAAAACATGACATTGGAGCGCGGCCCTCGGACCAAGCGCACGGCGGCCATATTGGACCGAAGTCGCCACGCCAGTTTGACTTTTTTTTTTTGAGCTAACTGCAGGCCTAGGGTTTTGGTCCGATATGGGTCTGGCATACACATAGTC
Source organism: Rhinogobius similis (assembly GCA_019453435.1). Lineage (NCBI taxonomy): Eukaryota > Metazoa > Chordata > Actinopteri > Gobiiformes > Gobiidae > Rhinogobius > Rhinogobius similis. Next base: position 9,654,823 of record CM033640.1, read on the forward strand.
GATCTACACGGATTGAAATTCAATAGTTATCCACTTTTTTTACGATATCTCAAATGGTTTCGCCGTGGCTCGCCATCGAAGAACGCCTTCGTTTCCTGTTTTTCTGATCGCATGTCACGGCTACACGCTTGGACTGACAGAGCTGTAATTTCAGTCACGAGTGCGTAATTATGATCTGAATGTAATGCATTAATAAAAATAAATAAAAAGTACTCGCTAGCGCCCCCTACCTATTAAGTGAAAAGTCAACATTGTCCGATTTTGACCAAACTTGGGGAATATGTCCAGTGTAGGGCGCCATGAAAAAAACTGAATTAGTGATATGGTGCATTTATCACCGTTGGCCACCAGGGGCGCAAAGAGTAATCACGAAATTGTTTAAATAGCTCCTGCACGCACATGCATAATCCGATCGACATGAAATTTGAAACACACGTAAACGTCAAGCAGCTGAATCCATTTATGTGCGCACAATAACAATCAACCCTACGGCGCCATCTGTAGGAGCGCACTAAATTACAATGGGGAGAAAAACAATTACTTTGACTTTTATTAGTGAAAATTTGCACACCATTCCTAGACGGCCTCCTGATCAGAAAAGCCAATGAGACCCATGGCCTATTTTTCACACTTTTGCCTCTAGGGCCCTCCAGAGCTCCCATGCATTCTCTATGGCAGTCTGACTGTCTTCACACAAAGATGCAGCAAAAACCCACTAAGCAGTGAGTAACAGCCACCAAACTTAATACAGTGACTCCTTTTAAGGAACATGAATGTCCCATAACACCATTTTACATGCAGCTCAAATACAGCCTCTACAGCGCCACCTGTTGGGTGAGGCCTATGGAAAGGGAGATGCATTTAGTTTGGAGGAGGCCTATGAAATTTGCCACAGTGATAGTACACATAAAGACGACCCTAAAACATAATTGGTGCACAGTGATCAGACAAACGACAAGGCGGCCATATTGATTTTATTTTTAGACGCCACTTTTAAGTTTTTTTTTTCCATTGCAAAAGGGTCCTAGGTTTTTGGGCCTAGATCAGTCTAACATACACGTTCCTGATCAGGACGCATTGAAATTCGATAAAAAACCAATTTTTGGAGATATCTCTTAGGGTTTGCGCGTGACTTCCTGTCAAATATCGCCATCATTTCCTGTTTTTGTGCTTATCCCTCAGAGGCACTTGGACTGTGCCTACAGAGTCCAAATTGCCACCAATGATGGAGAATTGAATATTACACAAAATAGACCAGGGAGCACAGGACCACTAATAACTATAGCGCCCCCTACAGTTCACTTAAAAGTGTCCAGATTGTCCGATTGACACCAAATTTTGGGAAATGATTCTTTGCTATATAAGATGCAAAAAAGTCAATGAGACCCATGGCCTATTTTTCACACTTTTGCCTCTAGGGCCCTCCAGAGCTCCCATGCATTCTCTATGGGAGTCAGACTGTCCTCACACAAAGAGGCAGCAAAAACCCACTAAGCAGTGAGTAACAGCCACCAAACTTAATACAATGTCTACATATAAGAGACATTAATGGTTCATAACCATATTTTTCATGCAACTCAAATACAGCCTCTACAGCGCCACCTGTTGTATCAGGCCTATGGAAAGGGAGATGCATTTAGTTTGGAGGAGGCCTATGAAATTTGGCATGGTGATAGTACACATAAAGACGACCCTAAAACATAATTGGTGCGCAGTGATCAGACAAACGACAAGGCGGCCATATTGATTATAATTTTAGACGCCACTTTAAGTTTTTTTTTTCCCATTGCAAAGGGGTCAAGGTTTTTGGGCCTAGATCAGTCTAACATACACGTTCCTGATCAGGACGCATTGAAATTCAATAAAAAACCAATTTTTGGAGATATCTCTTAGGGTTTGCGTGTGACTTCCTGTCAAATATCGCCATCATTTCCTGTTTTTGTGCTTATCCCTCAGAGGCACTTGGACTGTGCCTACAGAGCTCAAATTGCCACCAATGATGGACAAGTGAATATTACACAAAATAGACCAGGGAGCACAGGACCACTAATAACTATAGCGCCCCCTACAGTTCACTTAAAAGTGTCCAGATTGTCCGATTGACACCACATTTTGGGACATGATTCTTTCCTATATAAGATGCAAAAAAGTCAATGAGACCCATGGCCTATTTTTCACACTTTTGCCTCTAGGGCCCTCCAGAGCTCCCATGCATTCTCTATGGGAGTCAGACTGTCCTCACACAAAGAGGCAGCAAAAACCCACTAAGCAGTGAGTAACAGCCACCAAACTTAATACAATGTCTACATATAAGAGACATTAATGGTTCATAACCATATTTTTCATGCAACTCAAATACAGCCTCTACAGCGCCACCTGTTGTATCAGGCCTATGGAAAGGGAGATGCATTTAGTTTGGAGGAGGCCTATGAAATCTGGCACGGTGATAGTACACATAAAGACGACACTAAAACATAATTGGTGCGCAGTGCTTAGACAAACGACAAGGCGGCCATATTGATTTTAATTTTAGACCCCACTTTACGTTTTTTTTTTTCCATTGCAAAAGGGTCCTAGGTTTTTGGGCCTAGATCAGTCTAACATACACGTTCCTGATCAGGACGCATTGAAATTCAATAAAAAACCAATTTTTGGAGATATCTCTTAAGGTTTGCGCGTGCCTTCATGTCAAATATCGCCATCATTTCCTGTTTTTGTGCTTATCCCTCAGAGGCACTTGGACTGTGCCTACAGAGCTCAAATTGCCACCAATGATGGACAAGTGAATATTACACAAAATAGACCAGGGAGCACAGGACCACTAATAACTATAGCGCCCCCTACAGTTCACTTAAAAGTGTCCAGATTGTCCGATTGACACCAAATTTTGGGACATGATTCTTTCCTATATAAGATGCAAAAAAGTCAATGAGACCCATGGCCTATTTTTCACACTTTTGCCTCTAGGGCCCTCCAGAGCTCCCATGCATTCTCTATGGGAGTCAGACTGTCCTCACACAAAGAGGCAGCAAAAACCCACTAAGCAGTGAGTAACAGCCACCAAACTTAATACAATGTCTACATATAAGAGACATTAATGGTTCATAACCATATTTTTCATGCAACTCAAATACAGCCTCTACAGCGCCACCTGTTGTATCAGGCCTATGGAAAGGGAGATGCATTTAGTTTGGAGGAGGCCTATGAAATCTGGCACGGTGATAGTACACATAAAGACGACACTAAAACATAATTGGTGCGCTGTGCTTAGACAAACGACAAGGCGGCCATATTGATTTTAATTTTAGACCCCACTTTACGTTTTTTTTTTCCATTGCAAAAGGGTCCTAGGTTTTTGGGCCTAGATCAGTCTAACATACACGTTCCTGATCAGGACGCATTGAAATTCAATAAAAAAACAATTTTTGGAGATATCTCTTAGGGTTTGCGCGTGCCTTCCTGTCAAATATCGCCATCATTTCCTGTTTTTGTGCTTATCCCTCAGAGGCACTTGGACTGTGCCTACAGAGCTCAAATTGCCACCAATGATGGACAAGTGAATATTACACAAAATAGACCAGGGAGCACAGGACCACTAATAACTATAGCGCCCCCTACAGTTCACTTAAAAGTGTCCAGATTGTCCGATTGACACCAAATCTTGGGAGATGATTCTTTGCTATATAAGAAGCAAAAAAGTCAATGAGACCCATGGCCTATTCTTCACACTTTTGCCTCTAGGGCCCTCCACAGCTCCCATGCATTCTCTATGGGAGTGAGACTCTCATCACTCAAAGATGGAGCAAAAAGCCACTAAACAGTGAGTAACAGCCACCAAACTTAATACAGTGACTCCTTTTTAGGAACATGAATGCCCCATAACACCATTTTACATGCAAGTCAAATACAGCCTCTACAGCGCCACCTGTTGGGTCAGGCCTATGGAAAGGGAGACACATTTATTTTGGAGGAGGCCTATGAAATTTGCCACAGTGATAGTACACATAAATATGACCCTAAAACATAATTGGTGCGCAGTGATTAGACAAACGGCATGGCGGCCATATTGAATGTAATTTTAGACGCCACTTTACGTTTTTTTTTTCCATTGCAAAAGGGTCCTAGGTTTTTGGGCCTAGATCAGTCTAACACACACGTTCCTGATCAGGACGCATTGAAATTCGATTAAAAACCAAGTTTTGATGATAGCGTTTACGGTATAGCCGTGGTTCGCCATCGCAAATCGCCTTCATTTCCTGTTTCTTAAAATTATTCTCCAAGCCACAGGCATTGCCGTACAGAGCACAAACTGTAACCACAGATGCAGAATCAAATATTAAACAGAACAGACTCAGGAGCACATGAGCACTTTTCACTATAGCGCCCCCTGCTGGTCATGTAAAAGTACCAACATTTTCGGATTGCCACGAAATCTTGGAATCTGATTTGAAGCGTCAACAGCTGCAAAAAAGTCAATTACACCGATGTCCTATTTTGGATCGTTTGGCCTGGGGGGCCACGCATATTCCCCATGCATTTCCTATGAGACATGGCACAAGTCTATGGAGAGGCCACAATTATTTCGAGCAAAGTCAGTGAAACTCGGCAGACGCATTATTTAGAGCATTCCGATCGAAAAAGTCAATTACATCGAAGTCAAGTTTTGGGCGGTTTGGCCACTTCTGGAGAGCAGTGCCCGCCAATGCACTTCTATAGGGACGCCACCTGGTGTGAGCGGGGGAGGGGAGGTCACAGGGGCCCGGGTGACGCTCAGAGGAGGAGGACGGTGCACCGGGGCGGTTTGGGACCGGCCGAGGCCGCGTGGGAAGGCGGTCGCGTGCGGGGCGAGGGCCACCATCGCCGCTTTGCGGCTTTAATTGGCCCGAGCCAGTAAACTGGCGAGGGACATTGTGTTTCGTCCGTTTCGTACTTATTCTTATTACGCACTTTTTTCATACTCTTCGCGGCCCTTTTTGACCCAGTAAACATGCACGAAAAGTCTTCAATGGGGGTATAGTCGCGATCGGCCCGGAAAAAAATTTCGTATTTCGCGCGTCTCGAGAGCGTCCGACCCGGCCCGAACGAACAGCACCGGCCCGAATCGGATCCCTATGGGGATGGGACGAGCAAATTTTGCCCGACGCGCACGAAACTCGGAGCAGTGATAGAGAACAGTGAACCGAGCAAAACATGACATTGGAGCGCGGCCCTCGGACCAAGCGCACGGCGGCCATATTGGACGGAAGTCGCCACGCCAGTTTGACTTTTTTTTTTTGAGCTCCGATGAGTCCTACAGTTTTGGCCCGACATGGGTCTGGCATATACGTAGACGATCTACACGGATTGAAATTCAATAGTTATCCACTTTTTTTCGGATATCTCAAATGGTCTCGCCGTGGCTCGCCATCGAAGAACGCCTTCGTTTCCTGTTTTTACGATCGCATGTCACGGCTACACGCTTGGACTGAGAGAGCTGTAATTTCAGTCACGAGTGCGTAATTATGATCTGAATGTAATGCATTAATAAAAATAAATTAAAAGTACTCGCTAGCGCCCCCTACCTATTAAGTCAAACATCGACTTTGTCCGATTTGGACGAAATTTGGGGAATATGTCCAGTGCAGGGCGCCATGAAAAAAACTGAATTAGTGATATGGTGCATTTATCACCGTTGGCCACCAGGGGCGCAAAGAGTGCTCACCAAATCATTTCAATAGCTCCTGCACGCACATGCATACTCCGATCGACATGAAATTTGAAACACTCGTAAACATAAAGCTGCTTAATCCATTTATATGTGCACAATAACAATCAACCCTACGGCGCCACCTGTAGGAGCGCACTAAATTACAATGGGGAGAAAAACAATTACTTTGACTTTTATTAGTGAAAATTTGCAGACAATTCCTAGACGGCCTCCTGATCAGAAAAGCCAATGAGACCCATAGCCTATTTTTCACACTTTTGCCTCTAGAGGCCTCCAGAGCTCCTATTCATTGTCTATGGGACTCAGACTGTCTTCACACAAGGCTGCAATAAAAAACAACTAAAACCTGCAGGACAGCCACAAAACTCAATACAGTGACTCCTTTTAAGAGAAATTAATGGGTCATAACCGTATTTTTCCTGAAACTAATAAACAGCCTCTACAGCGCCACCTTTTGGGTGAGGCCTATGGAGAGGGACACGCATTTACTTTGGAGGAGGCCCATAAAATTTGGCAGAGTGATAGTACACATAAAAAGCACCCTAAAACATAATTGGTGCTCAGTCGTCAGACCAACAGCATGGCGGCCATATTGATTTTTATTTCACACGCCACTTTAACTTCTTATTTTCCATTGAGAACTTGTCCTAGGGTTTTGGGCCTAGATCAGTCTAACATACATTTTCCTGATCAGGACGCATTGAAATTCAATAAAAAACCAGTTTTTGGAGATATCTCTTAGGGTTTGCGCGTGACTTCCTTTCAAATATCGCCATCATTTCCTGTTTTTGTGCTTATCCCTCAGAGGCACTTGGACTGTGCCTACAGAGCCCAAATTGCCACCAATGATGGAAAATTTAATATTACACAAAATTGACCAGGGAGCACAGGGCCACTAATAACTATAGCGCCCCCTACAGTTCACTTAAAAGTGTCCAGATTGTCCGATTGACACCAAATTTGGGGACATGATTCTTTGCTATATAAGATGCAAAAAAGTCAATGAGACCCATGGCCTATTTTTCACACTTTTGCCTCTAAAGGCCTCCAGAGCTCCCATTCATTGTCTATGGGACTCAGACTGTTTTCACACAAGGCTGCAATAAAAAACAACTAAAACCTGCAGGACAGCCACCAAACTCAATACAGTGACTCCTTTTAAGAGAAATTAATGGGTCATAACCGTATTTTTCCTGAAACTAATAAACAGCCTCTACAGCGCCACCTTTTGGGTGAGGCCTATGGAGAGGGAGACACATTTACTTTGGAGGAGGCCCATAAAATTTGGCAGAGTGATAGTACACATAAAAAGCACCCTAAAACATAATTGGTGCTCAGTCGTCAGACCAACAGCATGGCGGCCATATTGATTTTTATTTCACACGCCACTTTAACTTTTTATTTTCCATTGAGAACTTGTCCTAGGGTTTTTGGCCGACATCGGTCTAACGTACACGTCCCTAATCAAGACAGATTGGAATTTAATAATCTGCCAATTTTTTTGGCCTATCTCGCGCGGTTTAGTCATTACTTCCTGTGAAAAATCGCCTCTATTTCCTGTTTCTCTGCGTGCTCCTCAAAGGCACATGGACTGGACCTACAGAGTCCAAATTGCCACCAATGATGGAGAATTAAATACTAAACAAAATACACCAGGGAGCACAGGGCCACGAATCACTATAGCGCCCCCTACAGTTCAGTTAAAAGCTGCAAGCTTGTCCGATTGACACCAAATTTGGAGAGATGATTCTATGCTTCATAAGATGCAAAAAACTCAATGGGACCCATGCCCTACTCTTCATAATTTTAACTCTAGAGCCCCCCAAGGTCCTATTCATTCTTTATGGGAGTCTGATTCTATTCACACAAGGCTGCAATAAAAAACAACTAAAACCTGCAGGACAGCCACCAAACTTAATACAGAGAGTCCTTTTAAGGGACATTAATGGGTCATAACTGTATTTTTCCTGAAACTAATAAACAGCCTCTGCAGCGCCACCTTTTGGGCGAGGCCTATGTAGAGGGAGACACATTTACTTTGGAGGAGGCCCATAAAATTTGGCACAGTGATAGTACACATAAAAAGCACCCTAAAACATAATTGGTGCTCAGTCGTCGGACCAACGACATGGCGGCCATATTGATTTTCATTTTAAACGCCACTTTAAGTTTTTATTTTCCATTGAGAACTTGTCCTAGGGTTTTTGGCCGACATTGGTCTAACGTACACGTGTCTAATCAAGACAGATTGGAATTTAATGATCTGCCATTTTTTTTGGCCTATCTCGTGCGGTTTAGTCATGACTTCCTGTGAAAAAACGCCTTAATTTCCTGTTAATTTCAATATCTCTCCTAGCCACAGGTATTGCCCTATAGAGCCCAAACTGTAGTCACCGATGCAGAATAAAATATTAAACGGAACAGACTCAGGAGCACATAAGCAGGTTTCATTATAGCGCCCCCTGCTGGTCATGTAAAAGTACCAACATTTCCTAATTTCCACGAAATCTTGTAAACTGCTTTGAAGCGGCAAAAGCTGCAAAAAAGTCTATTACATTGATGTCCTATTTTGTATTGTTTTGACTCTGGGAGCACACATATCCCCCATTCATTTCCTATGACACATTTCATAAGTCAGTGGAGATCCCTAAATTATTTCGAGCAAAGTCAGTGAAACTTGGCAGATGCATTATTTAGAGCATTTTGATCTAATAAGTTAATTACATCGAAGCCGTGTTTTGGATGCTTTTGCCACTTCTGGAGAGCAGTGCCCGCCTAGGCACTTCTATAGGGACGGCGCTTGGGGGGAGGGGGGGTTACGGAGGCCCGAGTGACGCTCAGAAGAGGAGGACGGTGCCCCGTGGCGGTTTGGGACCGGCCGAGGCCGCTTGGGAAGGCGGTCGCGTGCGGGGCGAGGGCCATCATCGCCGCTTTGCGGCTTTAATTGTCTTTGTATTTTCAACTGAATGTCGCATAATGATGACATCACAGAGGGAATCTGTTGAAAAAACTTCCTGTCTTTTCAACTGTTTTTTAGAAAGCCTGTCATATGCACTTAAAGCACAGGTAAACAACAGGTAAAACACTCTTCAGAGATTGTTGATCAAACTGGTTTTCATACAAAAATTCAGTGCAAATAACCTACACTGCCAAAAGCCTTTTCCTGCATTTATACATATTTTTGTGCTTTTTTTCCCCCCTTTTTTTTTTTTAATTCAAGCGCAGCACAATTAACCAGTCACGTACTACACAAGTCGTCTACTTTGTACTAAATTCTTATCATAAGCATCATTGCCCTGCAGTGACACGGCGGCAAATGCCACCTTCAAAACACAGACGTCCATAAATAAAAGGGAGCAGAAAGGTTAGTTGTGTGGTGGGGGTCCGTCGTGGAGGGGTGAAAGGTTAAGTCTTAATGAGCGACTGCCGACGGGGGGGTGGCAGGGGGGGTTCAGACGGCGCAGATATAATGAGGGACGAAAGGTGCGTGACCCGATGAACCGTGGCCTTGGCCCCCAACCGGCCCCTCTGCCCCGCTCAGATTTACGCCGTCTTCAAATGAACGCCGAGGGCAACCGAGATGCGTTTGATGTGCTTCATGAGCCATTATACGATGGTATAAGAAGTATTTATCAAGTGTACAGCAGGAAATGTACGATTGGGCGTTGGTTTGAGCGTATTTCAGTGCATTCACTAGTTCAACTCTCACGTGAAAAGCATAAACGCCATACTTTTCTTTTCAATTTTCTTGAGGTTATCGAACGGATTGTCCTGCCATGATAACACATTTCAAAGCATGATATATTACTACACAAAATTTCACGATAAGCGAAAATATTGAATCAACTTTATAACACTGACACAATAGCCTTAACCCCTTACACTGAAGGCCTATTTTTCCAAAAACGCATGACAAAAATGAGCCCCAATTCAAACTGAAGCTGTTCTTGAACCCTTTGGAACACAAACAAGTGACTGGACTCTTTGAGAAGCCGAGACTCTGTAGTTTTAGCCTCTGGTGTCTGATTTACTCTAATTACACTTGGAAACTAGCTCTGCAAAGAAGAAAACCAACATTTCAAGTCAGCTGAAATTTTCTTTGTTAAATATATGAATGAGTAAAGCTGGTGTCTGGAGGTAGGCCTGGACCGACAATAGTTTGGGCATTTGTTGGGTTTTAACAAAGGTGAAGCTGAACTGACTAAAAATGAGTTTTAGGGACGTGTAAAAAAGTCGAGGCAGAATCCATATAAAAGTCCTATTACTTTTTTTTTTGGAGAAACAAATTGAACAACCAGATTCATCCCAGAATGGGTGATTTGACTAGAAATGAGAGGTTTACAGCTTTCTAAGTATGTCTAACGTTTGTAACAGCTTGATAGTTTCCTTTTATCAGATTGTGGACAAAATGAAATCAATAAAGAGAAAGTCCAATGTAGCACTGGTGGAACATCTTCAGCCTCAGGGGTTAAAAGCGGGAAAATCCCAGTGAATCCTTTTCAAACAACCATATCATTAAGAGAACATGAGCTGCAATAAATAAATAGTTTGAAGTTACTTATTCGACTCTCTACAGCTCAAATCTTGTTGTACTACAAAAAAAGGAAACAATTTTACAGAATTGCATTGAATCTGTGCCCACAATACAGTAAGTATTGGCCTAATCAAGTGACACTACAATTTCCATTTTAAGTTTTTGTTAATTATTCCATGACCCTGGTGCAGAATAGGAGAAAGCTGAATTTCCCAGCTCTGTGAAGCATCAAGACGAGTTGAAAAGTAGTAGGGATGACGAGCGAATTTGCCGTTAACTACATGAGCTGAGAGGTAGGAGATTTCTGAGATACTTCGGCATATTCCTCAGAATTGCTTTGTAAACTAATATGTACCATGCATTAGCTAGACATTTGAGCATTCTTATCTTGTTCTTGCACTTTGAGCCATTTATATATTCAGATCCTAAAGATAGTTTCAAGAACATTTGCTCATTCTATGTTTCTAAACTAAATAAAGGCATTATTAAAGGTGTATTATTATTTGTCAAATCTGAACTTTATATGGATTTTTGTCCTTGTTTTCAAAATGGTTGCTAGGAAACAATTGTAAAATTACCTCTACCTGTGTCATATTTTCTGGATGTACAGGAAGTACAATGTTACAAAACTTTACGAAAACTGTCAAACTGGGGACAAACAGCCAAAATGTTTAATAAAATCTTAAATATAATCATGTTTACTACATTTTAGTGAAATGTATCGTCTAACTTGTCATATAGACTTTAAGGCTCTTTCTTAAAGTGCCTATGAGAGGTTGAAGTACTCATTTTACTAAAACACAGTCACGATCATCATATTTAAGATTCTGCTAAAGAATTAACTATTTTTATTCCAGTTTGGCAATTGTTTAGGTTAAAGTTTTTGCTTCCTGGTTGTAAACGATGACATCACAATAGGAAATTCTGTTGCTGTTACCTAGCAACCATGTCATACATTAGGCCAAAACACCTCTAATGTCACAGAAATTATTATTTGACAGAAAAAACATTATTTTATTGAATTTATGTTTAAAGGATCAGAAAAAAATGTTTTTTTTTTTTGTTTTTTTTTTTTAAATTGTCCCTAGTGTGTCTCCCTAGTGTGATGTCATCATGTTTTGGAACTCTGCTCTACAGCCTGTAAATTTCAACATATTTTTCAACTTTACTCCACAAACTGTCTCTTGATTGATGTAAAACTATCATATATATATTTACAATAGGGTTTATTCCACCAAATAAAGTCAAAACTTGAAAATCATAAAAACCTATCATACGCACTTTAATTCTTCTCCCACAAAAATTGACGAAAGGGGACCTCGTCTGTCCTGTTTTTACTGATACATTCGAGCAAAACTGCCATAGTGTCAAAAACAAAACAAATCAGCTGTTAAACTGTCATGGCTACCCTAAATTTGAAGAATCCACCGTGTATTACGCCTTATTCTCTGCGGAGACCAGCAGGTGGCAGACTTTCTAACAAAACAGTAAATAGTACACCTATAAATGTGATGAAATAACCAACCTAAAGCTATCTCACTTTAGTTTCGTCCCAACCCCTACATATCCTGACCTGCCCGCTTGGATACTTCTCAAAGGCCCGTGTTGCAGTCTGACAGCTGCTGTGTCCATCTTAAATGTTTATTCCCTCTCTTTTTGTCCTTCAAACCGCCCCATCAGCCTTTTTCACACCTCCCTGTATCTGTGAGAAGCTTGTTTTCTCCCGAGGGACGACTTTAGCCCGCAGTCATGGTCGGTCTCGGCAGAAGCTGTAGAGATGTCAAGAAGACGTATCCCGCCTGAGGTGCTAGCTTCATGTGTGAACGCCGGATATTAGCTAGCATACATTACAGGTACGTTTTCATTAACTCCCAGGATTTTTGTTTACACGGCCGGGGCTAAGAAATAACAACGATGGTGTTTTTAATTTCATGTGCCTTGAGGCCTGCAGCAGAGTTACTTTAGTGGATGCTACTGTTAAGGAAGTTTTTTGTTGAAATTAGATTAAGAAGAGAAGCCAGACAATAAAGTATCCAACGCCAAGTCCCGAGGATAAATAATAACAATGGTGGAAGACTTAAAATGTTTGTTCTGCATTTACATTTTCGTGGGATTATCTCTTGCGTTGTGTCCGAAGACGTCTGCAAGGGGATTTGGTGACGAAAATATCGCTTCTAATGCAATGACCATCGACGTTATCTGCGCTTGTGAGCGTCGAAACGTGACGATATAACAGGTGGTGAACGAATCCATGTCTCAAATCCTGCAGCTCAGGTCTCTAATGACCGACACCGCCTCCACTCGATGTCTGGGCCTCTAGCCATGTCCTGTCTGTCTCAACTTCTGCTCGCGGAGTTGTGGACTGTGCAGAACTCATGGCACAGGAAAAAAAAGACTCCAAACTAAATAAATTCTAAACAAAAACTGACAAAGTGACTGGTGAGTGAATCATACTGCTAAGAAATAGATAGTCAGAAATGGCTATAAGGGCAGAACCTTCAAAAGGACTAATATCTAAATTATATAAATGTATTCATAATCTGGACAAAAATTAGACCAATTATATTAAAATGGAAAGTGGATGTAACTTTGCTTTGACAGATGAAGAATGGGAAAGCATATGCACATCCCAAAAGGAGGAACGCGAAATCACGTTTAGATTGAGTTCTATAGGAAAAGCGTGTCACGTTTTTCATAACCCCATGTCAAAGTTCCCGTTATTCACAAGGAAATACTAGATATTGGCGAAACTGCGGTTGCCAGGTGGCTCACAATCGCCAAGTGTCCTGTTGCTCAAAGATATTGGACCAAGATTAACAAAGCGCTACGAACTGTCTTTGTCACTTGCATCAGAACTATATATTTGGCCCTTAAAACCCCTGACATGGACAGTCATTTCGAACATTCTTTTGGCCCTCACCAGACGACGGATGACACAGATTGAGCCGATGATCAAAGACTTGACTGAAATAGTACTAGACATTAGACATTCTGACTTCATTTGAAAATGCGTGTATTATGTAGATTTTGAACTAAGTGGGACGTTTTTGTAGGACTGGATGTGCCGTAATTTTATTCATTTGAATGTTTTGTGCCACTTGTTATTTGGTTATTTTATTTAGTCTTTACTCTCTGGTCATGTTCTGTCTTCTATGTGTTGTAAATTTAAAAAAAAGATAGACAAAGAGGTGTTTTTGTCACTGGGAAAAGTTATATTGAGCTAGCAAAAAGCCAAAACTTTTTAAACGAAATCATCAAAAGGACTTGAATTAAACTTTAATTTGAAAAGGTCATTTTGAATTACTGTCACTGTTTTCCCCCGGTTGCCTATTGTTAATTTATTTAAATAACACCTATTAAATATCCAGTCAGATTTAATTTAAACTTATTTCTGTGTCTGTTGCCTTTCTTTCACCACAAGCGCCTATAACAAACCTGGCTTTCTGTCTTCTTCATGTGTAACAAATTGGAATAACTCTAATAAGTCCTAACTCAAAAATACTAATAAAGCGGTGCATGCAGGATTGGGCTTTTATTCTGACCAAAATTTGCTCATTGTTGCTCAGTATTTTGAGTGCGCGTTGTTTTTTCAAGTGTGCAAAACCGTAGCCAGAAGGAAACCTCAGTCTGTTTTGTTTGTCTACAAAATATTCTCACTGAATTCTTCCGAAATTCTCAAACTCGACCTTTGCCTCTGCAGACCTTTTGATCAATCATCGTCTGTGGTCAGTGGAAAATCAAGCATCTCAGAAAGTCCGGACAGAAGACGCAGCAGACATTTCAATGCGGCCCAACAATCCCATAGTTTCTCGCCAACTCCGAAAGCAGACGTACTTTTAAAGCCAGGCTGTAAAACGCAATGTAAACAAATCATTATTTTATCCCTGTTTGTCGAGGGTTCATACACCTGTGTGAGTGATATAACAAGACTTGCCATAAGGAGCTGCTTCTTATGGGCAGTCTTGTTATATCACCAATACAACCATTTATATACCATGCGCCAATTATTTCACATTGGATGGGAAAAAAACTGCCCCAAAGTGTTGCTCCTTCACTTCCTGCTTCAGGTTGCCGTGCATGCTTGGCTACTTTCCAGACTTTCCACATAGACGCCGATCACAGAATAGTTTGCTAACAATGTTCTACCCTTGTGCGAAAACTAGGGGGAAATAATGACGAGAAAGCTCAAAAGAGGAACTCCTTGGCTCGTACCCGCACCCCAATGCGCCATTTGTGTTTCCTCAAAGTAAATCATCCCATAAATTAGTCCGGATGGGTTATACAGCCGGTGAATTGGGCTTTGTTATCCTCGTGGACCCCCGTTGGAAAAAGAAGACGCTCTAGAAAACCTTAAACACACGAGTCATCAAAGGCGGAAAGGAGAATGGAGCTGTTTTTTTGTACAGTGGCGAGCATATGGGTGCCAGTAGCCACGGCGTCGTCATTTCTCTTTCATATCGGTTACATGAAACTCAAAAGTGCTTCTGGCATGTCAGCGGAGTCTGTTGAAAAAGCAAATAGTCATTATCTCCAACCCGGGCAACTCCAAGCAGCTTGTAGCCTAGCATGTGCGCCGTCTGTCCGTGATGTAAGCCAACGCACTTCACACGAAGCTTCAAAAATACGTTATGTGAGCAGCGGATGGGGAAGATGGTCATTTTGATTCAGGCAACATGAAAACAAGATTGGTTTTGGAGCATTAATAAGTCCCTCAATAACACCACTTCAGTTTGTTATATAAAATCATAAGTGACGTACTTTCCAGAGGATGTTGTTGTCCTTGATAAGCTTGGACTTTTGAGAGAAATGAGACTGAGAAATGGGATTCGATGAAATTATGAAGGGTTGTTGCTATTTTCCCTGTTGCTATGTTTCCCCATTTACCATCATTTATTTAGTCTTCAAACAATTAGAAATGGTTTGACATCTTAGAGCTCGTTCGGAATTTATCTAGCTTCACTAAGTTCGGTTCACGTGACATCACAACATTCTAGATTGCCTTTAGTTTAAAACTGAGCTGCAGCAGATCAGAATTCAATAGTGGAATATGCTGTTTAACTGTCAGATTGTGGATTTTTTTTTATCTGGTTCATCGTTGTTTCTCTCCGCACGCACAAAAACTGGTAAAGTTCAGGTTCTCTGTCAGCAAAAATAAACAAGAGTGAAATCAATCAATTTAATTTAATCATTATTCGAGTTGTTGTCAGTTGAAAGGACTTTAAACCATGAAATTACTATTTGGTTTGTGGACTTGATCCCTAACAAATAAAGATAAAGTTTGATATTAGTGGATTTCTATTTTTGATGTTTCTTTCAGTAAATCTCATTGGCATTGGTGTATAGAGGTTATGCACAGGCGTTTTTTTTTTTTGTTGTTGTTGTTTTTTGGAAAATGCTCCTCAACCTTCCAACTGAGAGGCAGAATTATGGGCAGCATAACTGATAAAATATATTTCTTGTTTGGGCCTAATTTTGGTTTTTAATTTGCTCAAATTAACTTTATACACTAAATAGTTATTGCTCTGTAAGTGCAGAGCTAAGACAGCTTGTTTTCTAGAGCAGTTGGAGATTTAGGACGCTTCAATTCAGCCCACAACAATTTATTTCCTCAACAAACAAATCCTGTTCAGTAGGTCCTCTCACCTCTGAACCTCAACTAATACTCAGTTCAAAGTGCCAAAATTTGTGACATCACAGGTCGAACTCCAGCCTATAAATCATCACCGGACTCATTCTGTGCATTTCCGCTGTCAAATTATCTTCATTACAACTTCATGCTTACATTAGGATTTCAATGGCAAGCTAGCTTTTGACTCCCTCTGCTGCCAGTAGAGGGAGTGCTAACACAAATCCAGTTGACGGAACGCCTGACAGATGTAAAGCAATGTATGTTTTCAGTAGATACATCATTTTAAGTTCTAAAACATGAAGTTATTATTATTATAAAGGTCATTAACAATACAAATAATGCATAATGTGCCGTTTTACTATGATATTTTGATACCTACTATGACAAGACAAGCGCTTCAATTCTGAAACGCCTCCAACAACAAACCCATATTTTATGAGACAAATTGCATTCATTGTTCAGAATATTTCAAGGCATTCTGAACGAAAGCGTTACAGGGAAAGGACCTTCGCGGCTCCAGCACCTGACAGACTGACGATTCGGTCGATACTTGAATAATCAATCACCATTTCCATTAGCGCATTAATTACACTCCCGGCTAAAAGGCTGTTTTTTTTTTATTTTTACGCCGTCAAGTTAAAATCACTCTGATTACTGACTCCACTTTCCCACTTTTAATCACACTAATATGAGGAGGGGACTTTAAAGATGGGAATAAACTGGGACTGTTAAAGCAGCAAATTGCGCCATTAAAATGTCATATTCTGCAAGGGCCAGAGCTGGGCCTAATTCATTTAATCAGAAAATGACTGTGATGGAACGGTTAAAAACGGAGAAAGGTGCAGAGCGCTAAAGGTCATTTATCAACAGGGTCCAAACTCAAGGGCTCTTCGCTGATTGGACCAAATGGAGTAAATGTGAAGAAGACGGACTTGAGAGAATGTTTGTGTCTCCAGGCAGCTTGGTTATGTGAGATTTAAGGGTAGAAATAAATTAATATTTACAAGTTTATTATTATTTCTTAGATTAAAATAGGAAATAATGGTGCAAGGCATCTAAAAATAGATAATAAAAACTTCCAGCATAAATTGTCCTGTGTTCCTTTTCCATTTAGTCCAAAGTATGGGTAACACTTAGAATAACAATTAGTTAGGAGGAGAGAGATGCGCCTGTGGGAGGAGATGCGCCTGTGGGGTGAGGAGATGCGCCTGTGAACGAGACTATCGCGAGACAGTGCGGGAATCAATGGCGCCAGCCGGCAACTAGCTGCAACAATAACAAACAAACAGATCAACTATCTATCATCCTGGAACAACTTGAGCAATACATTGACCACTACTTCAACAGCTATTGTGAAATGGACGACAAGAACAACACTCACAACAACACACCTTCCGCGGAAAACAACTCGACGACGCAGCATGAAAAGAAAAGGCAGCGGGTGGCTTCGTCACCCACCTCAGGTACACACACAGACATGCCGTACAATATCCCTCCGGAACTAAGCGACATCCTCATATCAATCGAACACAAACTTTCAACTATGGACAGCAGGATCGCTCTGATAGAGGTGTTGCACAAAGAATTCCAAGCCCTACGCTATAGCTTGGAATTCAGCCAAGAACAAATACATGAACTCACCAAAAAAAACGACGTCTTGGAAAATACGGTTAAATCAATTACAACTCGCCTGGACATTGTATCCGCAGACAATAAGAAAATGAAGGACACAATACTCGACCTCCAAGCACGCAGCATGCGGGATAACCTGGTTTTCTCGGGAATCCCGGAAATCCCCGCAGAGGATCCCGAGAAATCAATAAAAGACTTCATGCAAAACCAACTTCATCTACCCGTGGACACCGTAAACAACATATCCTTTCACCGAGTTCATCGCATAGGACAGAAAAATGACAGTAAACGCCCCCGCCCCATAATCGCAAAATTTGAACAATATAAACAAAAACTCATTGTACAACGTCAAGGCAGACAGCTCAAAGGCACGGACTATGGACTAAATGACCAGTTCCCCAAAGAGATAATGTTACGAAGACAGCAACTGCTCCCAATTAGGAAAAAAATAATCCAACAAGGAAAGAAAGCAATACTCACGGTAGACAGATTATACATTGACGGGCAGCTTTACAGAGACAAAGACATTACCCCCTGGTTATATTAACTACCATCACAATTCATCAATGCCAACAACACCCACACAAACAACGCACAATATTTACTAATAATAAACCCCAATAAGCAGCTAAAACATGCAAATTTACCAACCATCGCACAGGTCTCCTGCTAAGATTGAGCTAATCAACTATGGAGGACTGTATTATCTATGTTTTATGTCATTGTAATGTTAGCATTGTGGTGTCCCCCCCCCCCCACCCCCCCCAAAACATTCTCACTTACACTCCTACACACACTCTTGCACTCTCACACATATTCACAAGCAAAATGGATGACTTTGTCAATAATATTATCATATGGTAATGTCTCTCAAGTTTCTAACATGGAATATCCGAGGTGCCGGTAACCCAGCCAAAAAAGCTAAAATATTCAACTATATCGAAAAACACAATATTGACATATGCTTAATACAAGAAACTCATTTATCACAGACAAATGACAAAAATATTAGAACTTCAAACTATAACCACATCTATTCATCCCACTACAATACCAGACAAAGAGGGGTATCCATTTTAATACATAAAAAACTATTTTTCACTCATAACTCAACCATCACCGATCCTGAAGGTCGCTTTGTCATTATCAATATTTCTATTGCCAATTCTTCAATAACTATCTGCAATGTTTATGGACCAAACTCGGATGACCCTTCCTTTTACAGCTCAATTTTCACAACACTCTCAAATAATTTTCCTCCTCCGTTTATCATTGGAGGTGATTTTAATACAATAATCAAACCCTGTCTCGACAAAAGCAATCCAACCAACCGCTCATGGCAATCTTCAGACACAATAAAACAGTTCATGAGTGATTTGGGTCTTAGCGATGGTTGGCGCCTACATCATCCACTCTCAAGAGAATACTCATTTCACTCTTCAGTACACAACTCATATTCACGACTAGATTTCTTTCTCATTAGCAATTCACTCATACCTATGACTACAGAAACAACCATTCATCCTATTGCAATCAGTGACCATGCACCAGTAACACTTACAATCAAACTTCCAGACAAGGAAAGAACTTATACCAGATGGCGCTTCAACACCTCATTATTGAAAGATCTAGACTTTGACAGCCTCATTAGGAGAGAGTGGACAGCCTTTCTGGAGATAAATGACTCTCCAAAGACATCCCCATCTATACTTTGGGAAACCGGCAAAGCAGTTTTGAGAGGCATCATCATTTCATATTCATCACACAAAAAAAAGAAAGAACTCCAAAAAGAAAATGAAATTGAACAACAAATAAAACAGTTGGAAATATCACATTCAAATAATCCAACAAAGAATTGTCAAAATGACTTAAGGAAATGTAAATTTGAGCTCAACGAAATAATAAACAAAAAAACACAATTTCTGCTACAACGTCTAAGACATGAACAATACAATCACAGTAATAGCACTAATGGAAAATACCTAGCAAGCCTACTGAAACAAAACAAAGAAAAATCAACTATTCCCACTATAAAGGACCCAGCAGGGAAGCCAACACAATCTCCACAACAAATCAACAATATATTCCAAAACTACTACAAAACCCTATACACATCAGAAAGGAACCCATCTCAGGAAACCATAGATTCATTCTTGGAAAATCTCACTCTTCCACAATTAACAGAAAATCAAACTGAACTAATCAACGCACCGATAGCAGAAAAAGAACTTTTTGAGTCGCTCAGGAAAATGCCCAATAACAAATCTCCAGGTCCCGATGGTTTCCCTGCTGAGTTCTACAAACACTTCTGGTCAATTCTTAATCCCCTGTTCCAAAGAATGATATCAGAAATCAAACAAACTTCTAATCTCCCAGCCAATATGAACCAAGCCATAATCACACTACTCCTTAAACCCAATAAAGACCCCACACTCCCTTCCAGCTACCGCCCCATCTCACTATTAAATGTAGATCTCAAAATCATTACAAAAACCCTCGCTCACAGAATAGAAAAAATACTCCCATCCATAATCCACCCTGATCAGACCGGTTTCATCAAAGGCAGATTCTCCTCCAACAATACTACTTGAGGCTCCTCAACATAATGGATCTCACCCAACAACAAAAAATACCAACAATAATTGTCACTCTGGATGCAGAGAAAGCCTTCGATAAAGTTAACTGGTCCTTCCTTATCTCCACATTACACAAATTTGGCTTTGGAGAGTCATTTATTAACTGGGTCAAAATCTTGCACACATCACCAACAGCCACAATAACCACTAATGGACTAACATCACCGAGTTTCACTCTGCACAGGGGGACCAGACAAGGCTGCCCACTCTCTCCTTTACTCTTTACCATTTTCATAGAACCATTAGCTACAGCAATCCGTATGAATCCCCACATTCATGGTATACAAACACCCAGCAATCACCATAAGATTAGTCTCTATGCAGATGACATCCTTCTCTTTCTACAAAATCCTCAATCTTCCCTGGAACAAACAATAAATCTCATTGAAAAATACTCAGAAGCCTCAGACTACTCCATTAATTGGCAAAAATCCGCAATTCTACCCCTTCAAAAAAACATTTGGGATATGGCAGCTTACAAATCCCCCATCCCTATTTGCACAAAACACATCACATACCTGGGTGTGAATATTTCCCCCAGGCTGTCAGAGTTGATGAACCTCAACTACACTCCTCTTCTCAAAACTGTAAATGATAACCTTCTCCGCTGGATAAACCTGCCCCTATCTCTCATTGACAGGATTCAAACAATCAAAATGATGGTTCTCCCCAAAATCAACTATCTCTTCAACATGATCCCAACCCACCCTCCCATCTCCTGGTTCACATCCTTAGACTCATCAATAAATAGATTTTACTGGAAAAACAAAACCCCACGTATCAAACTAAGCACATTACAAAAAACAAAATCATTAGGCGGACTCACAGCTCCAAACCTCTACTATTACTCACTCGCTAACCAATTACAATATATTTCTAAATGGATCCACCCTCAAAATTCTGACAATACATGGTTAGATATTGAACAACTATTTTGCAACCCATTACGAATATCAGACTTACCATTCCTCAGCCAATCAATCAAAAAACAACACCTTTTCAAATCGCTAACCATATCAACGACTCTGACAGCCTGGTGGAAATTTTACAAAATCACTAACACTAACATATCTCCGTCAGGCCACACCCCAATCTGGAATAACCCAGACATTCTGAGCAATAAAACACTAATTCATTTTACAACATGGGCAGAAAAAGGCATTACACACTTAGAACACATCTTTCAACACAATAAACTGGTTCCTTTCTCCTATCTGGTCCAGGAGTATGGCATCAAGAGTGGACACTTCCTGCAATACAGCCAACTTCAGTCATCCCTAACTTCATCATTCAAATCAAAACACATCGACCTACATCTTCCCCCACCAATTCAAGACATTATTAAGATCAACACAACAAAAAAACGTCTCTCCAAAATATACAAAATAATAATGCAGTCAGACGAGACCCCCTCATACCCACAGAGCAAATGGGAAAAGGATCTAGGGTTCACTCTTGATGCCTGCTCCTGGGCTCAAATACTTGAAAACATATACTCTATGACAAAAAACACAAACTTGCAACTTATACAATACAAAATCCTACATAGAACTCACTACACCGGGCACAGAATGTTTAAAATGGGTTTTTCATCAGATACTTGCACTCACTGTACAGAGAACACACCAGACACATACATTCACGCTTTTTGGCACTGTTCACCCATCAAACAGTTTTGGAAAGTAGTCGTATCATCATTATCTTCATCTATGAGCTGCCACATCCCAATGTCCCCCTCCATCTGCTTACTCGGAGATCTATCACAACTCAATATCACAGACACAAATACAAACGTGCTCCTTATAGCCCTAACCATCGCTAAGAAAACTATCCTCATGAACTGGAAATCAAGGTCAAACATAAACATTACCATTTGGAAAAACCTTCTTAATGACTTTATCTCAACTGAAAATTCACAAGAACCCCTCTCCTTCTGGTTACCACTTACAACAATACTACACACTGCCACCGCATAAAACCGTCTTGCATTCTCTCTCTCTGCTGGTCACTCTCTTCTTCCTCTCTATTTTCTCTTAACTCTACTTATAACTCCACCTACATTACTCTCCTTATCATTAATTAATTAATTACCATTATTATTGTTACTATTATTGTTATTATTATAATTATTAATATCTTTAACTCTTATAAGTACGTGTGGATGTGGGTGTGTATGTGTGTGAATGTGTGTGAATGTGTGTGTGAGGGTATGTAAGCGTGAGTGTATGTGTATGTATGTTTAAAAAAAAAAAAAAAAAGTGTATATAATATATAATTAATAATGAATAAAGTTAGAAAAGGCCAACCTCCCTTGCGCATCTTGCACTCATGCATTTTGTTTTTAATGCACCACACTAGCACAGGCATATGGGGAGGGAATGGAGGGTGATGTGAGAGAGGGAGGGAGAGAAAAGGAGGAAGGGAAAAAAAAATAAAATAAAATAAAATAAATAAATAAAAGAAGTTAGGACTGCGGGGTGCAGATGTTAACGGAGGGATCCCCAGCCTACTAGTATTGCAGGAGGGAAAGAAATTGGCAAAGGGAAAAAAAAAAAAAAAGGAAGTTGAAATTTAAAAGATTTGTAAGTATCTATATGAGTTTGAGTGTTGTGTCTTGGGTATACGATAGTGATATGATGGCAATAACTTGATAATAGTAACAACTCTACAACTATCATGCATATGTATGTATATATGTATATAGACACATATATATGTGTATATATATATATATATATATATATATATATATATATATATATACTTAATTATTTATTTATTTTTATCCATATATATTATTATCTTATTTTGTTTGATTCGTGTTTCTCTCTCTTTCCTTTCCTCGCTCTCTTCTATCTCATTTATAGTAGATCTAGTTATATTCCCCCCCACCTATTACCTATTACCCAGCGAAGTCAATTGGCTAATGTTCTCTTCACCTCAGTTCTTCTAAAAACTTACCTATTTATCCATGCATGTACGACACGCACCACACACACACACACACTTACACACACACACACACGCACACACACACACACACACACACACACACACACACACACACACACCCCAAACCCCTTTTCCCCCTGGTATGTCGTCTTGTGTTATGTTATTGTCTCATGTCACTTTTATGTTATTGTTATGGGATGTGATGTTATTGACGTTATCTCGTTATAGACTGTAATTTTTTTTTCTTTCGTTCTCTCTTTCTTGAATGTATGTTTGCAATGGTTAATAAAAAAAAAAAAAAAAAAAAAAAAAAAAAAAGAATAACAATTAGTTATTCCTTATGCCTTAGTATTAGTAACTACTTAACTAATACTCTAACCCAGGCATGTCCAAACTAAGGCCCGGGGGCCAAAAGCGGCCCGCAGAGCAATTTTTCTTGTCCCTCAAGCTTCCTGGAGAATTGGCCCACATTGTCCTAAGACATACTTTTTACAGTAAATTTCAGATTTTCTACTACTATAACCTAAATAACTAACGTTTTGGAGTGAGACATACCTAAACTGAATTTAGGTGTGGTGGCACTTTAAAAAACTTTTTTGAACGTTTCATTTGTGGCCCTCCTCTTGGTCTACATTTCAGCATGTGGCCCTCGGTGGACACCCCTGCTCTAACCCAAGCCCTAACCTTAATTAAGGCGAGACACTACAGGTGAATAGGAAAAAAAATCTTACTTAAAGATACCAATTTGAAACTTCTGTAGTTTATTCACATAAATGTAAGAAAAAATATATTAGTTTTTCATCATGTCATGTTTTCTTTTCATGTAGAAATAAGGCATTTTATGTGTAAAAACAGCAATAAATACATGTATTTGGGACATACAAATCTGAAAAGTGGACAGGACCAAGGTTAAATTGCTTGGTTTATTTCGTACACAACTTACCCATTACTTTGTTGGACAGACGTTATCAGACTTTCAGACATTTGGTGCCGTAATAACTTGAACACAAGGGACATGACAAATGTGTGATTACAAATTGATTTTTCCTTTACCCTTCAATTGATCCAGTTCAAACGTCAGCCTTTACGTTCGACGAGAGCGTAACATCTCGCCATTTTGTTTGCTTTTCCATCAGCTTTGATCGAGCCGTAATTGATTCCCTAATTGCCTTTAATTATAACGTAAATGACTTCTTTTCTGCTCGTGCCCGTTTGGCTATTTGTTCTCGTGGCTATCAAAGCTAAGAGCGTTAATACACTGGATGATAGGGTTAATAATATAGTAATCAGCGGCGTAATTGTGATTCGACTCAAATAAGCATAAAGGCATAGAATCGCAGAGTGGTTAATTGTTTTCGCGAGGACATCTTTTGGCTGTCTTCACACCAATCAGGACAAATTGTTTATGGAGCGATAGCATTGGGATGCGTCAATGCAATCATGCGCATTGTTATTTGCCTCTTCGGTTCGCTCTGCCCCGTCCCGTTGTGCCGTTAATGCTCCATCAGCTTGCACCGGCGCTGTCCGAGGCCCGTTGAAGGGAATGAATCACAAGGAGAGGAATGTTCCCGTCGACTGTTTCGAAAACTAAAGTTCCACCGCTTCGTCTGGGGGAGGGCGGACGGGGGGAGGGAGTCATGCTGAGATTTCTTGCTTGTTGTGGAGTTAAACACAGCGCGGGCTTTGGCAGGGCTGATAAATAAAACATCCGAGTGCTGCAGGAGAATGGGGCCTGCTTCCTGAATGCGGCGGAGGCTCGTGGCACGGAAGGCGTTCGCGCGGTGTGCCTTTCGGCCGCGGGCGCTCTCTGCCGTTACCCCCGGCCCCGCGCATTCGTGTTCGGCCAAGTCGACGGCCAAACCTTTCAGCTCGCACTCTGGGATGTGCTTGTAATCTGCACAGTTGCGTGGTTTTGTGTTATTGTTTAAGGACACGTAGTATGCAAATGTAACCTTTCTGGGGCTTTTAACCGTGTTTTCCTCATCAAACACATACCTGGAGTTGTGTTTAGCTTCATTCACGCTTGTTTGATGAATTCTGTTTAGTAAATCCTCTTGAGCCTCACAAAACAGTTTCCAGTTTTTGACGTCGTATAGTTAGAGCGCTGGAGGTTCCCTTAAAGGAGACGTATTATGCTTTTTTTCAGGTGCTTAGTATTGAACTACAGTATAACATAAGTGGAACACCATTTTATGTTTTGTTAATTGTAAACAGCAATATTGATCTAAAATTATTTAGAAATACACACACATCTATTGACTTCCTGTTCAAAACTGCAGAACTGACAAGCCCCGCCTCATCACAGTGACATTTCACCGTAACAAGCAGCGCACTGTCATTTACGTCTTCTTGATTTTGAAAGAAAGTGGCAACGTGACATTTTATAACATAACGTGTCACTCAGAGCCTTCATTTTTCTAATAATCACACCTAAGTACGGAGTAAGTAAGAATGTGGGCGAGGATAGGGGGTAAGTGAAAACAGGAATTTTCAGAGCACTCAAGAATCAGTTGCAAGAAAATACAGGATCACTTAAACATGCATGAATCAAACAAAATACAACTTTGAGTGACCTAACAATGGGAAAAAAACACTGTTGTAACAAGGTTAAAAGCGCATTAGGGGCCCAGAATTGGTCTGTCTTCAAATTTATGTCGACGGGCCTGACTTAGCATGTAACTGCAAGCTAGCTTTTGTTTTATTCCCTATGGTAATTCCCTCTGCAGCCAGTAGACGGCATACTCCAATCCTGATGAGGGAACGCCCAACTGACCAACCAAAGAAATGGATACTTTTCAATGTAAACATTATTTTCATTTTTAAAACATGAGATGCCAAAGTAAAGATACTAAAGAGCATATTTAAAGGTCAACAACAATATATAATGCATACTATTTGTCCTTTAAAGCACTATTGTCCAATTTTGGTAATGCATTACTGGCAAAAACCTTCATTTCTAAAAGAGTAAAATTCTAAATGAACACATAACATGGAAGTGCTGAGCTTTAGAATCAGAATCAGAATCAGAAGCGGTTTATTGCCATTGTCAGTGAATTCACAAACATAGGAATTTGCTTCGGCGTAGGTGCAACATAGAGCAATGAGTAAAATATAAAAAAATATATAGAAAGGCATGCATAAAAATTAAGAATAAAATAGACTAAGATAGACTGTATACAGAATGTACAGTTGGCAGACAGTGCCATGTGCAATGTGTAGTGCAATAGATTGTTCTTATATAATATATGGTTAAAGTGAGTCCAACGGCAGAGGGAAAGAACCTGTTCTTGTGGCGGGAGGTTCTGGTCGGATGGACCGTAGCCTCCCTGCCCGAGGAGGGCTCAAATAGTCCGTGTCCAGGGTGAGAAGGGTCAGCTGTGATCCGACCTGCTCGTCCCGAGTCCTGGAGACGTACAGGTCCTGGACCCGATGGAAGGCTGCAGCCGATCACCTTCTCAGCAGAGCGCACAATGCGCTGTAGTCTCTGTTTGTCCTGGCTGTGGCTCCAGCGTACCCTACGGTGATGGAGGAGGTGAGGATGGACTCGATGATGGCCGTGTAGAACTGCACCATCATCTGCGCTGGCAGCTTGGCTTTCCTCAGCTGCCACAGGAAGTACATCCTCTGGGCCTTCTTGATGATGGAGCTGATGTCTTGAGGTCTCCCACTTGAGGTCTTGAGTGATGGTGGTGCAGAGGAAGCGGAAAGAGTCCACGGTGGTGATGGGAGAGTCTGTCAGGGCAAGGGGGGGCAGGGGGGCTGAGACTTTCCTGAAGTCCACGATCATCTCCACTGTCTTCTGGGCGTTGAGCTCCAGGTTGTTATCGCTGCACCAGGACACCAGCCGGTCCACCTCCCTCCTGTAGACAGACTCATCGCCGTCCGAGATGAGTCCGATGAGGGTGGTGTCGTCTGCAAACTTGATCAGTTTTACAGAGTCGTGGCTGGAGTTGCAGCAGTTGGTGTACAGGGAGAAGAGCAGAGGAGAAAGTACACAGCCCTGTGGAGTTCCTGTGTTGATAGTCCGAGTCTCTGAGACATTCTTCCCCAGCCGCACGCACTGCCTCCGGTCCGTCAGGAAGTCAGTGATCCACCTGCAGATGGAGTCAGGCATGTGGAGCTGAGAGAGCTTGTCCTGAAGCAGAGCAGGGATGATGGTGTTGAATGCAGAGCTGAAGTCCACAAACAGGATCCTGGCGTAGGTTCCCGGGGAGTCCAGATGCTGCAGGATGAAGTGGAGGGCCAGGTTGATGGCGTCGTCTACAGATCTGTTGGCTCTGTAGGCGAACTGCAGTGGAGTCCAGGGCGGGGGAGGTGAGGGACTTGAGATGGGGCAGGACCAGGCGCTCAAAGGACTTCATGACGACAGGCGTCAGAGCCACAGGCCTGAAGTCATTAAGTCCAGTGATCCGGGGCTTCTTGGGGACAGGGACGATGATGGATGACTTGAGGCAGGCTGGGACATGGCATGACTCCAGGGAGGTGTTGAAAATGTCTGTGAAGACAGGAGTCAGCTCGTCCGCACAGTGTCTCAGGGTGGCGGGGGAGACACCGTCTGGTCCAGCCGCTTTCCGGGGGTTGGACTTCGAAACTGTTTCCTTACATTGTCCTGTGTAGTGAAAGGCCGGTGGGGAGGTGGGGACCCTGGGTGTGATTGGCAGAAGTGTCAATTGTAGTGAGATGGGTGGGGGAGGGGGTTGAGGTTTCGAACCGAGAATAGAAGGAGGCGAGCTGTTCAGCCAGTTTCTGGTCGTCAGCAGCATGGGGGGCTTTGGGCTTGTAGTTGGTGATCTGCCTAAGTCCCCGCCAGACCTTGGCGTTGTTTGCAGAAAAAGACTCCTTTAGGCGTGTTGTACAGGGATCTAGCTCTTGACACCTCCCTGCTAAATCTGTACTTAGCACCTTTGTAGCTCTCTCTGTCCCGGC
Organism: Rhinogobius similis; assembly: GCA_019453435.1. Taxonomy (NCBI): domain Eukaryota; kingdom Metazoa; phylum Chordata; class Actinopteri; order Gobiiformes; family Gobiidae; genus Rhinogobius; species Rhinogobius similis. The sequence continues at coordinate 9,682,839 of CM033640.1, forward strand.
TCTGAAAGCTGCCTCCTTCTGCTGCCTGAGCTGCCTCAGTTTGGAGTGTGAACCAGGGCTTGTCGTTGTTATAAATCACCCTGGTGCGTGTGGGAATGATACTGTCCTCACAGAATTGGATGTATGGCGTCACAGTGTCCGTGTACTCATCCAAACCACCCGTGGCAGTTTGAACACATCCCAGTCTGTAATGTCCAAACACAGCGCGTAGCTCTCCACTGCCTCGCTGGTCCACTTCTTAGAAGTCCTCACTACAGGTTTGGAGAGCTTCAGCCTCTGTCTGTACGTGGGGATCAGGTGGATCATGGCGTGATCTGAGAATCCTAGGGCAGCGCGAGGAACGCGCGGAAGGACCCACTCACTGTAGTGTAACAGTGATCCAGCGTGTTCTGCTCTGGTCGGGCATTTAATAAACTGTCTGTATTTTGGTAGTTCCTGGCTGAGATTACCCTTGTTAAAATCCCGAGGATGATCAACAAAGAGTCCGGAAGTCCTGCTCCGTATTCAAAACCCTCTCGCTAACATGCGCTGTGCCTGCGTGTGCGTTAGCGCCGCGGCGGGATGTAAACAGCGGCGAGAATGAATGAAGCAAACTCACGTGGAGAGTAGAATGGTTTACAGTTAATGAAGAGATATTCCAGATCAGGAGAGCAGAGTTTGGAGATCACAGTCACATCGGAGCACCAAGCGTTGTTGATGAAGAAACAGACTCCACCGCCTTTTGTTTTTCCCCCGGAGAGATCCCTTTGTCTGTCGGCGCGGAGGAGCTGGAATCCCTCCAAATGGAGCGCGCAGTCCGGGATCGACTCGCTGAGCCACGTCTCCGTGAAACACAAAACAGAAGACGAAGAAAAGTCTCTGTTCCTCTTCATCAGCAGCGCCAGTTCGTCCATCTTGTTGCTGAGTGAGCGGACGTTGGAGAGAAAATCCCAGGTAGAGCGTCTGCAGCGCGCGTTTCAGCGCCACGAGAGCCCCCGCGCGCTTTCCTCTTCTGCGGCGTCTCACTCTTTTGGCCAAGACTAGCGCCAAGTCTGCAGCAGACGCTAAAAAAACTGGAAATAGGTCCGTGGGGGTAGAAGTTCTAATGTTTAAGAGCTCTTCACGGGTGTAAGAGCACGCGGACACACGATTAACGCACAAAACAAACAACAAAGAGCGCACCAAAACGCCAGGGCATCCGTCCAGCGGCGCCATATTGGAGTAAATCTTTAGCGCTAATTCAGGATTCAGATTAGAAATTCTGCAGTTCAGGGATAAATTATCTCTCTCTCTATTACATTTTAACAACTCTAACTACATCATAACTTACTAAAACTTGCTAAACTTTATGTACACCATTGTTACTCTTCATTTCCCACAGTATAACAATGACTGCGTTTACAAGTGGATTTATGAATGAAATGTCGGTTAAATCTGATGTGAGGATTGATTTCTTTCTAAAATCAAGGACGTATTGACAAAAACAAAGCGAAAAAGGCAAACTAATGTGGCAAAGAAAAAAATTCAAGAAGAATGTAAAGTTTATTCGAAAATGCATTGTACTTTGTCTTCAAAATACAAGTTATTTTATTAATCACTTATTAACTATATATAACTATAACTTTTTTAAAAATCAAATTCCTTTTGGGCAGAGCGAAGATCAAATCTTATTCTTTGGTATTTTTTACTGTCCATGTAACAGTAAATGCATTTCAGATGTGAAGCAGGTCAACCTATTATATTCATCCAGTCTCATAAAATGCGTAATTTCCATTCAACAAATCGGAGGCATGAAGTTGACTCTACAGCGGAGTAACTTTCGGAGGAAATGGTGCCGCACTTCCAGGCCGTGCACTAAACCGTTCCTAATAGGCTGCTGGGTCAGCACCGGCACACTCAGGCCTAACCGTACAAAGGCGGCTGAGTGCTTTCTGCGCAGTCAAACATCATACGCTCACAGATAAGAAGCGCATGCATAATTGAAGGCACACGCTGAATGGCATGACATGGGAGAGGTGCTAGCCCCTTTTTCTCTGCCACGAAAATAAACAAGAACAAA